>OX336396.1:21380134-21963486 GCA_946902985.2 Meconema thalassinum
TTCGTTCAGCCACAGGACGTCGTGTTTCAACTCAAACTGTGCGCAATAGGCTGCATGATGCGCAACTTCACTCCCGACGTCCATGGCGAGGTCCAGCTTTGCAACCCCGACACCATGCAGCGCGGTACAGATGGGCCCAACAACATGCTGAATGGACCCCACAGAATTGGCATCACGTTCTCTTCACCGATGAGTGTCGCATATGCCTTCAACCAGACAATCGTCGGAGACGTGTTTGGAGGCACCCTGGTCAGGCTGAACGTCTTAGACACACTGTCCAGCGAGTGCAGCAAGGTGGTGGTTCCCTGATGTTTTGGGGTGACATTATGTGGGGCCGACGTACGCCACTGGTGGTCATGGAAGGCTCCGAAACGGCTTTACGATACCTGAATGACATCCTCCGACCCATAGTGCAACCATATCGGCAGAATATTGGAGAGGCATTTGTCTTCATGGACGACAATTCTCGACCTCATCGTGCACATCTTGTGAATGCGTTCCTTCAAGATAACGACATCGCTCGACTACAGTGGCCAGCATGTTCGCCAGACATGAACCCTATCGAACATGCCTGGGATATGTTGAAAAGGGCTGTTTATGGACGTCTTGACCCACCAACCACTCTGAGAGATTTACGCCGAATTGTCGTTGAGGAGTGGGACAATTTAGACCAACAGTGTCTTGATGAACTTGTGGATAGTATGCCACGACGAATACAGGCATGCATCAATGCAAGAGGACGTGCTACTGGGTATTAGAGGTAGTGGTGTGTACTGCAATCTGGACCACAAATGCTGAAAGTCTAGCTGTATGATGGTACAACATGCAACGTGTGGGTCTCATGAGCAATAAAACGAGCTGAAATGTTGTTTGTGTTGATCTCTATTCCCTTTGTATTTAAAGGTTCCGGAACTCTTGGAACCGAGGTGATGCAAAACTTTTTTTGATGTGTGTATTTGTGTTCGTAGCATCTCGTCCCATCTGCGTGAGAGTTCGCTCGCGCGCGGTTTGCTCATGCTACGGATTAGGCCTAAATCTCGCCATCACCCGTGGGCTGCGGAAGTATCTCCAAAAAATGCAGTTACACTTAGCCAGAAAATCGTGATTCGCGCTTTAAGATTCATTTTTCAGCCATTCGGTATGCGAACTCTAGTGTTAGAGGATTCTAAAATATACGGGAATTTGGTGGATTTTCGTACGGGAAATACGGGAATTATACGGGAATTTGAAGATAGATCATCGCTCGACACCCTGTATATTTAAAAACTATAACAAGCAAACGTGAACAAAAAAGAGCTGTATTCTGTGTGTGTGTGTGTGTATATACCTATTGTAAAAATATATATATTTGAATTAAATTAATTAACACAGTTTGTATATACTTCTTTTTTTGCATGTTGACTGTATATTTGCTCAACCACTTTTTGGTTTTTCAATGCACATTTTTGATTTGTTTTGATTTTTCCGTAGCAATACAGTTATCAGTCTTGTAAACTGGGTGATTAATATAGGTATAAAGGCATCTTAAAAAATCACAAGCATTACAGTTGTGACATATCACGTATAATATGTTACATGTTATCCTACATTCCACGTAGGGCTCTCCCTTCTTAACAGTGAACTCTGTTACATTAAAATAACTACTTGTAAAATAATTCCAGTGGCATATCCTGTTAGCAAATATCATATATTAAATATTTTCACGTCATAGAACGACAACTTGAAAATCATTTATTGTAGGAATACCTTTAATGGGACCACCAAACCTTCAGGTATGCAATATACATTGCAGTTAGTGCTGTATTTTGGTCGGTAGTGCCTCAAGTGCTTACATTAAATAACAATACTCTAAACATATAAACATTTAATAAATCATAATTGTTTTCATTAAATATCATATACCTAATAAATATTCTCACACCATAGAATGATCATTTCAAGATCATTTATTGTAGGAATATCTTTACTGGGATCTCCAAACCTTGAAGTAAACCATATTTGATATACATTCCACATAGCTACATAACCGACAGTACGTCGTGGTATCAATCTCAGCCACAGCGCGCGCTCATTGTTTGTATTGCATTTCAGTTCCATTTGCATTTTATTTCTTGAAAATCACCCCCAAGCCAAAAACTTCATAGCAAGCTAGTGAAAACATGTTACACATCAATAATTTTAGAAAAGCTGTCAGGTATTGTATGATGATTTTTTTAGCCTATTTTCATTTTTGAAAAAAAAAAAAGGCTTATGAGATCACCTTTTGTCCGTGTGTCTGTCTGTGTGTGCGTGTGTGTGTGTGTGTGCGTGTGTGTGAGGATTTTTGTGTGTGCTCCCCTAATAAAATCTAAACGGCTGGAGCGATTTCAATAAAACTCGGTAAGTTCATAGTGCTATACCGCGCGACCCCGACCTTGCCCTTCAAATTTTGTTACGTCTCACCAATCCAAAATGGCGGCTGTGCGAAATATTTCACCAGCATTCAATATCTCTGAAACTATTACCGATATCACCCTGGAATTCTGTATGGTGATAAAGGGAACTACTAGAAGTTCACCTACGTAACTTTTGAAAACCTGGTAGCTACAAAAGCAACATGGCAGCCAAGCGAATTAGCGACTTTTAAATAGACGTTTCTCGCGATTCAACCAATCAAACGCAATAAAACGTGGTACAGCATATGTATATACACATTGTAATGCACCGACTTCTAACTTTATTCAATTGTTAACATAACCTCAAGATGGCGGCTGTGCGAAATATTTCACCGGCATTCTATATCTCGTAAACTATTACCGGTATCACCATGAAACATTGTACGGAGATAAAGAGCACTACTGAAAGTTCATCTATGAGTCATTCAAAAGCCGGTTAACTACAAAACGAACATGGCGGCCAAGCGAAGTTGAAAGTTTTAAATAGACTTTTCTCGCGATTTAATGATCCAAACGCAATGCAACTTCGTACAGCAAATGTTTATACACAGTGTAATGCACTGGTGTCTAATTTAGTTCAATTGTTTATATAACCTCAACATGGCGGCTGTGCGAATTTCGAAAATTAAGTTTTTATTTCTTGTGTTCTAGTCATGCGATCGAAATCAACATTTGCATAATGAACGTATACAATAATCATCACCTAATAGTACATAACTCTATGGCCTACATATATTAAAATCCAACATGGCAATCATCCGAAATATTTAGACGGTTCTCAATATCTATTAATCTACTACAGCAATCAAACTGAAATATTGTAAGTGTATAGCTGCTATAAGCATAATTTCATCTATGGGACGTTCAATAACCTGGCGAGCACAAATCCAACATGACGGCGACTTAAAATTTAAATATTCTAATGGACGTTTCTTGCGTTTTAACCATCCGAGCGCAGTGAAACTTGATACGGTATATCCTTAAACAAAGTTTAATCGACCGGCATCTAATTCATTAAATTATTTTCATAACCATAAGATGGCGGCTGAGCGAAATTTTAAAATCCCGCTTTTATTTCTTGTGTCCTAATCATGCGATTGAAATTTGAATAAAACACCTCCACAATAATCTTCATGTAATAGTACATAAATCTTAGGCCTATACTATAAAAATCCAACATGGTGACCATCCAGAATATTTAGACGGTTCTCAATATCTACGAATCTATTACAGTAATCAAACTGACCATTTGTATGTAGATAGAGGCAATTCATATTAGTAGGATATATGAAAACAGGCTATTTAGTTCTTCACGGAACTACTTGTTTAGTACTGTATAACTGTTTGTTGACTAACATTTACTGTCACACAATGTTATTTTTGGTAAACTCTACATAAGTATCCTAATTGTCTCTGGTATAATGTCTTGTTTAACAAAGATGGTCACACGGTTCGTCTATAGGTTTAAGCCTCTGTTGTATATGATTTCAAAAAATGATAAACAGCTAAACTCACGGGTCAATAACCAGCATAGTGGCCAAAATGTTTCCCTGATAGGTAACTCATGTTTGGTTAGTCAATTCTTATTGCAAAGCCAGTCAAGACCTAAAAAATAGTATTAACACCATATCACTAAACAAATCAAACCATCTTAAGGTATTTATTAAATTTAATTGCATTTTAGGAAACTTGCAAGCATCTTGCAGCCTTCAAGAGGAAAGTATAGACAGGAATTGTGAAAAGGAAGCCGCTAAATCATTCAATGTAGTAAGGTTTATGAACCTCAACGTAAGAAGTTATGAAAGTCTATGTGAGGTTGTGGTTTTTACCGTTCGATGCCTTTTCTGGCACCCACCTCAGAGACGAGTTTATGGGAGATGAAACTCAGCTATCATGTCGAATGTGGAGCTCCTAGTCTAGGAGAAAGTCACGTTCAGGTATTTGTCTGCAGGGAGTGTGGGAAACGAAACAACAACTAAAAAAGCATACAAGTGAAGGGAATATTATGGAATTTTCGAGTATATGCTGTGAATGTTTTAAAAAAATTAGTTAAATTTCATGGTTTGTAGACCTCTTGGCTAAATTTGGTAGAATTTAGTGAATTTTCATCAATATTCGGCTAATTTTATAAAATTTTCAGGTAGTTTCATCCATTCTTTAATAATTCAATGGCATTTCAATAAATCTGGTAGTCATTTGTTGGATTTTGCTGAAATTTGGTGGAATTTGCTAAATTTGCGGTAAATTTAGTGGATTTTACAAAATTCTGGTCAATTTCAAGATAAATCTCAGATATTTAGATATTTTACAAATAACCTCTGTCACTGTGATGGCTGTATTAATGTGTGCTTCGACTATGAAGGGTAGGAATGGTAAGGAGCTGGTTATGGACATAAGTGCATAGTCAATTATATTTACTTTCAGGATGTGTGTTGTGGGAAAATCGAACACTCCTCTTGTTGGTTTTTCAAGTAAGTGCACTCCATGCCTCCCTTAGAAGCCGCTAATGAGCTCTAAGCATTGGCAGTTTGCAACCATCTCACTATTGCTAACGTAGAATGCTCATTACTTGTTATTACAAGTACATGTTGTCATGTAGGTAAGGAATTGATCCAAACATAACATGTTTTGATTTTCTTTCCACTTGTCGGTGGGCAAACATGGCATTTACCTGGAGTACAAGTGGAAAACCACATGAGTTTGACGTTTAGAAAACTCAACTCACCTCACCCCAACTGTTTGGAAATGGAAATAATTTGTTTTTGTCTTACTTAGGGGCTTGGAAATCATGGTCATCATTCCCATGTAGTGTACTTAGAGAAAATAATAAGGGGTCATGTACACTATTATTAGCTGAGTATCTAATACAATTTTGCATACCCCTAGGACCAGTATCGCATTATAAAGGCATGCCATGTGTTACCGTCCTCAAAGCCAGTGATTTAAAACAAAAGAGGTCTTTATTTTCCACCACCCCCAAACATGGGCTTACATCTAGTGGATTGTAGGTTGACGACCATGGAGCCCCAGCTGAGTCCGGCATTGCTTCCACTGACTTGTGCTAGGCTCCTGTCTATCTTCTTTCCTGTCGACCACACTTGGTCAACACTTGTTCTCTACCGACTCCGACATTATTAGGCTATCCAAGGCTTAGGGAGTCTCTTTATTTTCTGACTTAATTGACCCTTGTTTATTTTTTTCTGATACCCTCCTTGTGTGAGGAGGCAGCATTCTTTCTATTTGTATGTTATTTCCTGCCTTTTGCTGAAGCCACACTAAAGGTAGGGTGTATGTAGCCCCACCACTTGTGGTGCACCCTGGATATGGCTACACCCTCAGGGGCTTAGGCTGATCAGTTTGGAAGTTGGCGACCACAAGGGATTCCTGAGCTGGGTCCAGTTTTCCTCCTTTTTATCGATTACCACTGGAGCGGGACCCTCTCCTCTTATACTTTCATATCTACCTTTTATGGCTCTCCTTCCTTTCAAGTCCATCAATCCACATTCTTGAGGGCTGAGGGGCATTTTTTATTCCTTCTGTCCTTTATTTGTCCTGTTATCCTTTTGTCTTACATTTCTTTTTTCTAGTTATAAGTGTGTAGTTAGTTTTCGTTATAGTTTACATTTAATTTTATTTTCACCATCAGCCAAACAATTAGGGGTCGATAGGACAGCTTGGTGGTTAAGTTTATAGAACGCTTGTCTTTTGTTTGAAACAACACCATGTTGAATTCCAGACTGGGTCAAGAATTTTATACTTTGTTCACTTATTTCTCATGGCTTTGAAACTGGCTGTCTGTAACGTGATCATTATTAATTTTAACTTCAGTGTACGGTGTAGGATTTGAAAGGAGGCAGCCATGGCTTCTGAATTACAACTATGTTAGCGTTAGTCTAAAGTATAAATAAAAAAAGGGGTTCAAACATCATATAGGACATAAACTATTTTTAAATTCAGATTTGTGGTTCACAGTAAACACAATCATTCTCCGTTTAAAACAACCCATACATTTCTTTTTCTAACATGATAGCTTATAGGCTGGCATTGCTATAGCTTACATGTAGTAGGGTCAACAGCTAAGGATTCAATTTCAATTACCTATACCTCTCATGGTATGGCTCTTAGTCAATTAGTTAAACTACAGAAAACTTGTCTATATGTTCTGTTACATTATCATTTGACCATCTCACAGTGTAGTGTTTAACATACTTGGTTGTCTACCCTGAGGCCATGGCTTCCAACCCCGACTATACCAAAAAATTCATTTTCATTTTAAGGTTGCAATAAGGTTCATTGAGCCTTGTCAACCCTTACCTAACAACTATCTAGTCATGTGCGTTAACACGGTGCGAAGCACGTCCACTATCAAGCAGACGAGTAATATGAAACTTGCTGGCAAGAGCGCCGTGTTCTTATCACCAAGACTCATTACACAAACAAAGCCAGTGTCTCTGTGCAGATTCAACCCAGCGATAGTATGCAAGTGTGTGTTTGTTCAAAAAGCATCATTAATATAACTCAACAGTCACCACAGAGGTCCGGGTTCGATTTTCTAAAGGCTGCAACAGGGTACACTCAGTCTTGTCAGGTAAAACGTTTTGGGTCAATTCATAAATCATGGGAAGGGGTTAGCCATTGTCAGTCCAAAACAACACCCTCTCCGATAATTAGTTTTATAAAATCTCAGGTCGATAACCTTATCGTTTTGGCTCTTTTGGGTACATTCATGGGGCATGGCAACGGGTTGGCCATCCTAATTTGTACAACAACTGATAAAACTCTGCAGCCTTATTCCTTAGCTATAAACACATTAATCCATAATTACCTAATAATAATAATAATAATAATAATAATTAGCAAGCTGTCATCCTCCATACACACATTCATTAAAGCATGGTTTCACAAAACTCTTATGCATTTAAGTGTTTAATACTTTTTTCTCCTGTAACATTACTATTCCCTGTTTTAAGAGTGAAATAATCTATCGAGTTAAAAGCGTATGTCATCACCTATTTTTCAACTATCACACCTAATTTTAGGGTTCTTAGTTTGCAAGATATCGATTTTTTCAATTTGGGGGTAGTTTTCACCCCCCTACTATTTTTCATGAAAAAGAAAAGATCTCTGGTTCAGTTATCATTTTTACCCGTTTAACACCTTTTTCCCCACTGTAAAATCACTATTTACTGTTTTAGGGGTGAAATCATCTATCCAGATAAAAGCCTATGTCACAACCAATTTTTAAGCTATTACACCTAATTTTACGGTTCTTAGTTTCCAAGGTATCGATTTTTCAATTTGGGGGTAGTTTTCACCCCCCTGCTATTTTTCATCAAAAACGAAAGATCTTAGTTTCATTTATCATTTTTAGGTGTTTAACACTTTTTTTCATAACATGACTACTGTTTTAGGGGTGAAATAACCAATCCAGGTAAAAGCCTATGTCATCACCTATTTTTAAAACTATCACGCCTAATTTTAGGGTTCTTAGTTTCCAAGATATCGAGTTTTCACTTTGGGGGGGGGGGGGTAGTTTCATCCCCCAAAGGGGGACGTCGCCCCAAGTGCTAGGACCCCACATACAAGTCCCTATCATGATTGGTTCACGAGATATTAACAAAAGTGTAGTTAGGCACTTTTGACAAAGAAATGAATCATACATTCAAAAACGAGGCGTCACCCCAAATGCTAGGATACTGCCTATGGCAAAAATCCCATCAGGGGTTCAGAAAATATTAACAAAAGTGTAGTTAGGCCCTTTTGACAAAAACCACCGGTGTGCATACATACAAAAAATTACTCTTTCACCCTGGGTAAGGGTAGTTTTATTTTGGGGGTTGACATACCTCGTTCATACAAAAGGAGAATTCACTACGAGTACTACGGCAACCCATATGTTTAAATCGCATTATTGATTAGCGAGATACTAGAAAGCGAACGACCTATCAGTTTTTTATAAATATTTAAATAAACCTCATCTATAAATAATCATTTAAAAATTCCGCTCTCTTATAAAAGCCCTCAAGTGCGCATGCATAAAAAAACACTTCTTAACCCCCGGGTAAGGGTAGCTTTTATTTTGGAGTGGATATACCCCAGTCCATAGCAAGGGGTGGTTCACCACAAGTCCTACGACATCCTATATGCTCAAATCCGACCATGCGTTCGCGAATCATCGCCAATGTTCGCCAGAAAGTAGGCTATTATTTTGTTTTGTCCTAGACACTTGAAACTTGCTGTCAGCCTAGAGGGCATAGGGACCTTTCATTGACTTCAAGAAAACTTTTTTCTCATCATCACCGCTTCCAAAATAGCGCCAACTTCAAAAAACAACCATTAAAAAAAATACTGTCACACATTCATAGAAAAGAGGACGTCACGCCATTCCTAAATAACACATCGTCCTAGCCTTACAAGCTCATTAATTTCGCTAAAATGTCAAAAACGCACGTTTACCTCAAATTGCGTTTCCAAATTCCACCCATTTAAAAAAATAACCTCACCATCAAATAGAGCGGGAAAAATAGCATTTAAACGAGCCCTCACTCAACTCTAGTCCTCGCCCACCACCAAACCTTTTCCCAACATAGCCTTACGTATTCAAGCACACACGCGACTTGAAAGAGAACATACACTACCCCACTACTCGCGAATGCCTTTTAGTTTTGGTTGTTGTTGTTTTAAGGGGCCTAACATCTAGGTTATCGGCTTTTAGTTTTGGTATTTTAATTAAATAAAGAGGCTATAGGAAAAGAGGGGGCATTACTACGAGTGCGAGATATCAGGTTCGGGGCCGATACGACGAGGGTTCAATAAGTTAGTGGACAGAACCCCCAAGTTAACACTACTTGTTAAAGGTCAACCACGTCTCACGCGAACACTGCAGACATATCACGTGATCGCTCGCACAGCTGCACACTTGCACGGGTATCAGATGACGTCAACTCAACACCCATTAATTTTTATCTCCATCGCATAAATAAGCCAAAAGTTATCTGCTTCAAGCGGTTACCCAAAGGTTATCTGCTTCAAGCGGTTAAAGGTCGACCTCTTCCCACGCTAACATGTGCACGAGCACGCTGCACATGCTCACACCCGCATGGCTATCAGATGTCGTCATGATGATGTAATATGTCCTCGCGATTACGCAATATCCAAAGCATGAACATGTGTACTACTGTTCATTGTACATTGTACTGGCTGAAGACCGTAAGAAATGGATACAACGACAAGGCTTTTAGCCTCTAGGCCCTGTTCATACTGAGGCGATATAAGATGAGCGATATGCCGTAAGGAATATATTGCGACGATCTATTGCTAGGAAGTTTCAGACAGCGGGCGATACAAATTTGGTGGGAACACAATACACACTACTTCAGTTACAGATATAAAATTTCTTAAAAGTGTAGGTACTAAAAATAAACTTATAATTAATTTCTTTTGATTACCAAGTGAAGAAGACATTGCAGTGGCTTATTGGTTCAGGCGTAGGATGAGTAGGAGAAGGAAATACTGGGCACATCCCTACATCTCACCAACGTGCACCATAGCTCGGCCGTTGTTTCTCGAGAGCTGTCTCAACATGAATCAAAATTCAGGGAGTTCTATCGAATGAATCCTGAAAACATTCATTTCCTGAAAAGCCTCGTGTCACTAGGAATTAATGAAAGGAATTACAGAATTGTCTTGTCTTCTTCCCGGCATCATGTTTACAGCTCGAACTATCGTACGATACTAATCGCTCAAGTGGTACTTTGAGAGATATGTCACTTGCGATATGTTGTGCAATCGCGCGGCTGTGAACCTTTTTTATCGCCTCCCTTTACATTTCACGTATCTGTCTGTGCTTGTGGCGTATCTTATATCGCCTTAGTATGAACAGTGCTTAGACACTGATGATGATGACTACCATGGCTTTTAGAGATGCCGGGGTGTAGGAAATTTGCCCCAAACGGGATATTTAATGTACCCGTAAATCTACTGATGCGGCTCCCTTGCATTTGCACACCCCAAATGCCCACTGACTGCGCCAGGATTCAATCCTGCAACTTTGAATACAGCCGGCGAGAACGTTACTTCTGAGCTATGCAGAGTCCAAGTGATCGACAGCGTGTGCAGTAGAGCAACCTACGCCTGTGTGAGTGCTGTGCCGCGAGACTACAGACGGGACTCGAGCGAGAACTGTCCAACCTGCTGCGTGAGGGTTGTGTAAAACGTTGTGCAGTAGTCTAAAATGCACGCTACCAGTTGTTTTATTTAGTACAAGCTGTACCCGGCATGCGTTGCAATGCCAATCAAAGAAAGTGTTGGCGTTGAAATTCTGTTTTTTGAAGTGCTTTTGGATACACAACATGTTTTTCAATTTCCGTTAACTGCCTCTATGCTATCGTAAAATGGATTTTCTAATTTAGAATCAATCGTGGGAGCGTGCACAACAACTTTCAAAAGTTTCATCGCAATCGGATGAATGGTATATGAACGTATACGGGATTTTGTTTGAACGATTCGTGCGCTGTCACTCATTTGTTGATTCTACTCGTACGCTACCTATTGAGAAATGAATTTGCTAAGTCGAAACCCTACCCTGGCGTGTACACAATAACTCATCAAGGTTTCATCACAATCGAAGAAGGTTATATGAACGCATAGGGGATTTTGTTGAAACGCTTCGTGCGTCGTCACACATTTGTTGCATATACTCGTGCGCTACCAATTGTGAAATGGATTTATTAAGTCGAAACCCTTCCCTGGCGTGTACACAATAACTCATCAATGTTTCATCGCAATCGGATGAATGGTATATGCACGTATACGGGGTTCTGTTTAAACGATTCGTGCGCTGTCACTCATCTGTTGAATCTACTCGTGCGCTACCTATTGAGAAATGTATTACTAAGTCGAAGCCCTTCCCTGGCGTGTACACAATAACTCATCAAGGTTTCATCGCAATCGAAGAAGGTTATATGAACCCAATAGGGGATTTTGTTGAAACGCTTCGCGCGTCGGCACCCATTTGTTGCATCTACTCTTGCGCTACTTATTGTGAAATGGATTTACTAAGTCGAAACCCTTCCCTGGCGTGTACACAATAACTGATCAATGTTTCATCGCAATCGGATGAATAGTATATGAACGCATACCGGATTTTGTTTAAACGATTCGTGCCCCGTCACTCATTTGTTGAATCTACTCGTGCGCTACCTACTGTAAAATGTATTTACTAAGTTAGAAACCGTCACGTAAGTGTCCACAACATCTCACCCAAGTTTCATCGCTATCGGACTAATGGGATATGAAGACATAGGGGAGTGTATTGAAACGCTCCGCGTGTCGTCGTTCATTTGTCGAATCTACTCGTGTGCTACCTACTGTGAAATGTATTTACTAAGCCAGAAACCTTCCTTGGAGTGTCCACCATATTTCACCCAAGTTTCACCGCTAACGGCAGAATGGTATATGACCTTATACGGGACTTTGTTGAAACGCTTCGCGCGTCGTCCCTCATTTGTTGAATCTACTTGTGCGCTGCCTGTTGTATAATTGATTTACTAAGCCAGAAACCTTCCATGAAGTGTACACAACATCTCACCCGAGTTTCTAATCTATCGGACGAATGGTATATGAATGCATACGGGACATGGTTGAAACGCTTCGCGTGTCGTCGCTCATTTGTTGATTCTACTCTTGCGCTACTTATTGTAATATGGATGTACTCAGCCAGAAACCTTCCCCGGAGTGTACACAACATCTCACCCAAGTTTCATCGCAATCGGATGAATGGTATATGAACGTATACGGGACGTTGTCGAAACGCTTCGCGCGTAGTCACTCATTTGTTGAATCTAAACGTGCACTTCGTATTGTAAAATGGATTAACTAAGCCAGAAACCTTTCCTGGAGTGTACACAACAGTTCACCAAACATTTATCACTGTCAGACGAATAGTATATGACCTTATACGGGACTTTGTTGAAACGCTTCGCGTGTCATCGCTCATTTGTTGAATCTATTGCTGCGCTACCTATTGTAAAATGGATGTACTAAGCCAGAAACCTTCCCTGGAGTGTACACAACAGCTCACCCAAGTTTCATCGCTATCGGATGAATGGTATATGACCTTATATGGGACTTTGTTGAAAAACTTCGCGCGTCGTCGCTCATTTGTTGATTCTGCTCCTGCTCTTCCTATTTTTAAAGGGATTTACTAAGCCAGAAACCTTCCCTGGAGTGCTCACATCTCAGCCTAGTTTCATCGCTATCGGACGAATGGTATATGAACGCATACGTGACTTTGTTGAAATGCTTCGCGCGTAGTAGCTCATTTGTTGAATCTACTCGTGCGCTGCCTATTGTAAAGTGGAGTTACTAAGCCAGAAAATTTCCCTGAAGTGTACACAACATTTTACGCAAGTTTCATAGCTATCGGACGAATGGTATATGAAAGCATACGGGACTTTTTGAAACACTTTGCGTGTCGTCGCTCATTTGTTGAATCTACTCGTGCGCTATCTACTGTGAAATGTATTCAATAATTTTGAAACCTTCACGTAAGTGTATACAACATCTCACCCAAGTTTCATCGCTATCGGACGAATGGTATATGAACACATACGGGACTTGTTTGAAACGCTTCGCGCATCGTCACTCATTTGTTGAATCTACGCGTGCGCTACCTATTGTAAAATGGATTTACTAAGTCAGAAACCTTCCTTGGAGTGTACTCAACATCTCACCCAAGTTTCATCGCAATCGGACGAATGGTATATGAACGCATAGGAGACATACATACCCACAAACTATCACGTTACATTGATTTTTATATATATAGATGTGAACCCTCGTTTCCGACACAATACATACTGTAGCCTATCTACCGAACGTAAATTAATCCTAAGGGAGCATCTGCTGATGTTCGCTTGACGAACAAAAGTACCGTAGTCGTCCTGTTCAGCCCTCCCCCCATTTATGTGACAAGTGTTTTTAAGTGTATAAATAATCCATGTAAAAAGCTTCTAATAATAGTACGGTATATAAAGCCAGTGAAGACCGACAAGTATGAAGAGCGACAGGAGACCTTCTGGGTAGATGTCTCACATCTGATGTACAATAGAGCCACTGAAATATTTTAAGGAATAATCCACCTAGACTGCATTCGGATACGGTGGGCAGTCACCTGAAAGATACCCTAGATGAGTCGGAGCATCTAAAAATACCCCCGACAGATAGAAAACCCTAATTTAGACTGAAGATAGGACAGATAAACTATATAGCAACACACAATATAAATTCCATCATACCGCCAGGAAAACTCAAAATTTTGACAGAGGAAATGGATCGCAAAGGGATTCTAATAACCGGGCTTCAAGAAATGAGAAACACCGATCAGGAACCAATAGAATCACATGGGTATAGAATTTACAAGGGAATACCAGGAAAAAGAGTAATGAAGCAATGTCCACAATTCGGAACAGGATTTGTAGTCAATCTCAAAATAATTGAATCATCATAGAATTTAAAGCATTATCCCCTAGGCTCTCGACACTAACTCTAAAAGCTGCAAATAGAACATATACCATTCTAAATGCCCATGCCCCAACTAATGATAAAAATAATAAGAAAGAACACAAAGATGATGTGGAGGGATTTTGGGAGCTTTTAGATCAGACAGCAAACATAAATAAAAGTCACACCAAAATTTTAATTGGAGACTTTAATGCCCAGTTAGGAAAGGAAAAAAGATATAGAGACATAATAGGAAAATGGCCAGCACAGAGAAGAACAAACAGGGATGGCATAAGACTGGTGGAATTTTGCAGGAACCATGATATGATTTCCAAATCAACTTACTTCAAGAGAAGACCAAATAAACTAAAAACTTGGAAACATCCAGATTGGAAAAAAAGGTGAATGGCAACTAGATCATGTTTGTATGGATAAGAACTATCACAGGGAGATCTACAATGTGAAAGTTCTGAGAGGAACAGATACTGGATCGGATCATTACATGATAAAGATTAAAATTAAATTTACCCCTTTGACAAAGAAAAAAACTCACCTAAAAAAGAAGAGAACATACGACCCTCATAAACTAATAAATAACAAGGGATACAAAGAACGAACTAGATATATTAAAATAACAGATGATCTAGAGGAAATAGTTCCCGAATTGAAACAAATAGCTGAACAAGTAGCCCCAATAAATCCAAGGAAGAAACACCAATGGTGGAACGATGAGTGTGATAATACAGTGGAAGATAGACATCAAGCCTGGTTACGGTATCAGAGTCAAAAACAGATGAATCACACTTGGATCTCATAAAACAAGGGAAGATAACTCAAAAAATAATACGAGGGGTTAAACGGCTATACCAAAAGGATATACTTCTGATGATCGAAACAAATAGCGCGAAAACCAACTCAAGAGATTACTACAAATTTTTTAGCAAACAACTACAAAGATATGAACCACCAACATTAATGTTAAAAGACAAAAATGGCGAGTTAGCTCATAGTAATAAAAGAAATACAGAAATTTTAGCAGAAACATTCAACAAGTTGCTAAAATGCGAAGAACCATCAGAACTGCTTCAAATAAATACAGACACCACTATTAAAACACCATCAGAAAACATAAATCCACCCACAATCCCAGAAGTCTACAAAGCGCTGAGAGATCTCAAAAACTACAAAGCGAGTGGAGAAGATCAAACATTTGCAGAATTGTGGAAATATGCAGCAGAACCAGTAAAGATTTCATTACACCAATGCATAGTGAACATTTGGATCAAAGAAGAACTGCCAGACCATTGGACTACTGCTAGAATACATCCATTACACAAGAAAGGAGAAAAATCAAATCCTGACAACTATCGAGGAATTTCCCTTTTGGATATCACATATAAAATCATGTCACGAATTCTATATAATCGTTGTAAAGATCAATTAGAACTGGAAATAGGAGAATATCAAGGTGGATTTCGGCCATGGCGAAGCTGCCCTGAACAGATAATCACCTTAAAATTAGTAATGGACTACTACAAACGTAGACAAAAACAGCAAGTCATAACCTTCGTAGACTTCAAAAAAGCTTATGATTGTATACATAGATCTTCATTGCTGAAAATACTAAGGAATTTCGGACTTCATCCCAAATTAATAAAAATTATAAAACTAACTCTAACGAACACCAAATCTAAAGTAAAATTCAGAGGAGAAATATCTGAACCGTTTACGATTAAAACAGGATTAAGACAAGGAGATGGTTTATCGCCTCTACTTTTCAATTGTGCTTTGGAATATGTAATGAGGGAATGGTACAGGGAAAATCCTAGGAACATAAAAATTGGAACCAAGAAAGAGCAAATAGACTTAAATTGCTTGGGATTCGCAGATGACTTAGCGTTACTGGCTAATAATATTCAAGAAGCCAGAAATCAAATAATAAGCCTACAAAATATAGCACAAAAAATTGGACTTCAGATATCATTTGAAAAGACAGAGATAATGGTAGCAAATCCACTTGTAATCAATCACATAACAGTAAATAACAAGAAAGTTAAAATAGTGAAGCAATTTAAATACTTAGGAGATATTATAACTTACAACTTGGATGAGAAACCTGCATGGCAAGAAAGAACTAATAAAATGATAAAAGCCCAAAAATGAACATGGTCTTCATATAAAAGAAAATGTCTATCAATCGCAACAAAATTAAAACATTACAAGACGGTGGTTCAACCAGAGGTGACCTATGGAAGTGAAACTCTTTTTAAAGTCACTCAGAAAAACAGAATCGACAAAATTTTAAAAGTAGAAAGAATAGCTAGAACATGCATAAATAAAAAATATCAGAAAGATGGACAGTGGCGGATAGTACCAAATGAAGTGGTATACCGAGAACTGGAGCCCATCACTGATACTATTCGGATGAAACGTTTTTTTTTTTTTTTTTTTTTGTCACATCATGAGGACACCAGAAACCAGGTTATCTAGAAAAATTGTAGTGGAACTTTGGAATATGAAACAACAAGTAGGATGGATTAAGGAAATTAGAGAAGATATGAAAGAATTAGAAATGACCTTGGATGACTTGCAGAACAAAACAAAAAAGCTGAGAGATATAAAAACAAGATTTCAGGCTAAAATGGACAAACGTAATACAGTAAAAAGGGTATTTACAGATGAGGAACGCCTGAGAAGATCAGAGCGAATGAAGAGCTACTGGGCGACTCGGAAAGGAAACTTACTGAAGAAGAGGACCAAGAAATGATTGACTGAAGTGGTCCAATGAGGCCGTAAAAGCAGAAGAAGAAGAAGAGCCACTGAAAGCCGACAGGTGGGAACAGCGCCTTGTAGTCTATGCAAAACATAAATAAAATACCAACACTCGAGTGTGTTTACTTCCATCATCAAAATTGCCATTGTCGGCTGTCTGTTTCATTTAGACCCACCCCAAAGGGTCAACAGGCCCATGGCGTTGCTTCTTTGTGCCAGGCTCTTTTTATTTGCAATTGCCCTACCTAAGTAAATTTCCTCCAAACTTTTCTATTACCCAATGAGAAATAATAAGGATGAGGATTGGGAAATGGATAACAGAGTCATATAAAGTTCAAAAGCCCTGTTTACTACTTTCAGATCTCAAGAAATATTGCAGCATACAAGAAACCCCCCAAACGTGGGATGACCAGAATTATAGAGGAAAATGAAATTAATGTTATGGGTACAATGTCATACATGAGAATATAAACTATTACACGGCCCAGAATGTCTGTTCCCAGGATCAGAAAATAATTGACTGCAAAAATACAGAAAGGCCATACACATTTCCAATACCAGACGCACTAGTGAACACACAGCCCTCTCATGACGTGTCCCTGCATCATCATCATCATCAGCCGATACTCGTTTCTTCTCTGCACTCCTAAGCTCTCGTGTCCGCACGATGGTGATGCCGCTGATGACTCAGCAGACCGATCCTCGCATAGAACATGCGGTTGAATACGTCACATCTGATGCTAGGGGGTGGACGTGGAAGTGTTTGGCAGAGTTTTCTTCTCTGACGAGCTTCCGTTTCCTGTCTGTGACGATTTTGTTCAAAAAGTAGAACAGCGTCGAAGGTGGTTTTGCGCCAGCGCGAACGGTCCTCCGCAAGGGTACACCATGTATCTGGATTGATAGATACATGTTTGAAGTTTTATTTGAGCTGATCTTGAAGACGTTTCAAAAGGTGCACCTGTTGGTCTCTTGCCCGTGCTGAGTTCACTGTACAAGATCTGCCGAGGGAGTCTGCCATCACTCATACGCTGGACATGGCCAGAACATCTAAGCTGATGGCCGATAATGATGGACTCAATACTCTTCATTTTTGCTCTCTCGAGTACCGTGACATTAGGTATGTAGTCGTCCCATTTGATGTACATAATGGAGCTTTTTTTGCTGGTGGAAGCGTCCCAATTTGTTGATGTCCCGGCAGTATAGAGTCCAGGTCTCACATCCGTAGAGCAGCGTGGAGATGACAACAGCTTGGTATACCATCAGCTTTGTTCCCATCCTTAGGTCTTTGTTCTGGAATACACGATGAAAGAGGCGTCCAAACGCAACATGTAAGCGTGAATTCTGTTATCCACATCCTTTTTCGACAGTACATTGGGTCGACAGAATGCTCCCAAGGTATAAGAAGTGATCAACTCGTTCCAAGGAAGTGCCAGAGAACAGGTTGAACCAACACTTTGGTCTTCCGTACGTGTCCCTGCATACAGCAGGAAACATATCACAAGTCATCTCCGGCCACATTCTCTCCATACAGAACAGCAATCTCGCACCCAAACATATGTTTTTAAATATCAGAGAATGGATTTGCAAAATGATTTCTTAATGTTAAATATTATGTACAGAATAATTTACAGGGAGCAAGTGATGGTAATAATGAGCACCCACAAGAAATTGCAGAGTAGGTCTTCTTAGATACCACGTTCAGGAGGGAAATTAAGTGACCAAGAAAATACAGGTCATTCATAGAACAGGTGTGCAACACACTACCTCCTTTAAAGCCAGAACGACACGCCTGACAGTAAAAAAAATAAAAAACAAAAGATTAATAATAATGTTATTGGTTTTACGTCCCTTTTGATCTCCCTTGATAAACTCTTGTTCTCTTCCGACTCTGTCGGTGTCCGAAGTCTTCATAGCCCTTTTGTTTTCTTTTCCCGATACCCGTAGGTTTTGAGGGTCTGAATGCTTTCACTTTCCATTCTTCAGCATCACTGTTCATTACATGGGGTAGGCGACCATCGTCATCCCAGTGTGTGCTATTTGTACCGGTCTGGGTAGGTAATACCCCAGCATTTTCTAGGAGGGAGCGTGAAAAGCCGCTGTCAGTGTAATGATTCAAACCTCGAGTCTCCAACATAAACTTACAGACGCTATTTAAGCTGAAAGGTAAGTCCGGAGAGATATTAGACAACTTACAACACAGCCTTCAGTATACCACTCCTTGTTCTCCAAGCTCCAGTACTGACATCTAGTGGTGTAAACCCGGAACTCATAGTCCATTATAAAGAACTCATTCGTCTCTGCTGCTTTCTGGAAAAATGAAAAGTATGTTTTAGTAATTTAAGTCCAAAATTAGTCTTGACCTTGAGAGGAACATGGTTGAAAATACATGTTC
Organism: Meconema thalassinum; assembly: GCA_946902985.2. Classification (NCBI taxonomy): domain Eukaryota; kingdom Metazoa; phylum Arthropoda; class Insecta; order Orthoptera; family Tettigoniidae; genus Meconema; species Meconema thalassinum. Next base: position 21,399,236 of record OX336396.1, read on the forward strand.
TTCCCCATCCATATTAATGTCTTTAAGTATTAACAATAGTATTATCGTATTGGAGCCATTCAAGTGCTCTACTATCCAATATTGGCATTCCACTTTGAACTGAAACTCTGTTAATTGTCTTGTATAAACCAAATGTGATACGAGAGATCTTTTTTGAGACAACATCTTACTTTTCTCTCCTTCGAAACTCAGACATTCTTGGCCGGGAATTGAACCTGCGATTGTTTTTTGTTTTTGTTTTGTTTGACATGGTACCAATGGTTCATCAAGGAAGCTAGTTGATAAGTCATAGATAAACAAGGTGCTAAAAAGATATCTTAGGTGGTGAAAGTATGCATGAAAATAATAAAATGTCTAATAAACATGGGTCCTGAGATCTGCGCACTAGGTTGGTTCCTCAGTTTAGGGGCTGCGACAACGCGGTCATGTAGCCCCGTGTACTTTGGGTGTGTGTAGAATTTGTCTGATAACCGGTGTTAATTGTGATGGCTGTATTAGTGTGTGTTATCTTTTTTTAAATTCAAGTAAGGACGGCAGACATTTAATTTTCAAGTAGTTCTTACTTTTGTTACCAAACGCCACGGTCAACGACTACTAGTTATGAACTTGGTTACTAGATGTCACTGTAGTCGGCTCCTGGCGACGAACGTTGGAACCTAAGAGCGTTAGTCAAATCTAACCTATAATTTAGCTTCACACAAGTGTAATTAGTGGAAGGTTCTTTTACATGCCATTAATCTATGACATGGGACTGCCGGCGTTGCTTCCACTCCGAAGGAAGGCATACTGAGGGATTTTTAACGGGTTTGAACCCATGACCTTGGGCATAGTAGCTCAGCATGCTAGCAACTACGCCACCGAAGCTGCTACCTCTGTGCACTTGTTTGTAGGAGGTGTTGACTGCATCCCTCTGCCCAGCGTTAAGATTAACATGACTAGAACTACACAACTCTGTTTATGTTCACTACCAGACACTTTTTTCAGTATTCAGATCTGTAGGACCCATGTTTATAAAATATGGTATATTGGCTTTCACGGCCAGTGAATTAAAACTCAGCAATGTTTCTAGGTTTATACCGTGTCTTGTGTCGGGTTTCGCCTAGGAACACCAAGCTGGCTCATCAGCGGGCTCTAGGTGTCCGTGCCCGGACATAAAATATTATTACAGCCTCAGCCCTTAAAAGGCTGCAATGCCCTAAAAAAATCTCATACCAAAGGAATACGAGGAACAGATTACAGACAGCGCAATTATTAGATAACACACAGGTGATGCAACTATTGCCTCAAGGCCACAACACTGTAACTGCAAGTTTGCAACATTACCTAAACAACAACAACAATAGAAACAATAAGCAAAATAGTGTTGACTACGGACGACCAAGATGCACCTTCAAATAAGGAGGACAGCCTGACGGCAACGGGCGCCGGAGGCTAGCGCCTCCCGACGAGGGGACACTACCCCTATCAGAACATGGACGACGACTAGACTTCCATTGGTAAGTGTGTCAGCTTTTTCCTTTTTCCTCCTCTGCCCCTTTATCAAAACTTCCACCCTTGATTTATTACATTAAACCCTAAATTACAACTAAGGAATCAAATCCCAGTTACTCTCTCTACAATTACACTGCAACATGCAACCAGCCCGCTGGCGCAGCGAGTAACCAGTTGTCTCTGCAAAGCCGCCCACGCGTGCCATCGACTGAGCGAACGGCCCGCGCACCAACCTGTAGGAAATGTCCATCCTTAGCCCATACCCGTTCCATCTACACTCACTCACCCCCTCACGCCCCCATCTCACATAGCTCATCCCGTTCTGCATCCCTCGGTCCCTTACAGACAAACTCCCAAACATGCCAAGTGAGTAATCCACCCAGGGAACCCCGAGGGGGTTGAACAATATATTTTGATTCATATTTTCACTTCGTAAAGTATTGTATGTTTTGTTAGCAATGACTGACCTGTTGTGTATTTAGCGTTATGAGCTATGCACAAAGCCAACCAGGAAGCTTTCAAATTAACTTCATCCTATACCTTCCTTGTGTTTCCATCTGGAACTATCCCAACATAAAACCAGGCATCATCCTTAACAGCCTTCTCATTGGTGGAGACCAGATACTTCTGGCTGATATCCTCGGTGTTTCGTGGCAAGGTCGTTCCTAAAGTCTCCAGATCCTCCAACTCTGGCCGATAGTCCTGTGTGATCAGAGCCTGTCAACATGGAGTACACACGTGGGACACAGGCATTATCAATCATACACTATTAATTTATAATAATATTTTTTTGAGTTTCTGACTGTTAATTCCAAAATATTCTTTGAAGGATTATTTAAAAACATCATTCTAACATTTCCTTATATAAATAGAAAGATACAAACTTGCTCCTGGTGTTGGTTTTGTCTTAACGTATTAGACTTACTGTATAAATTAGATATTGTGTAAGCTTTGGACTTATCAGTCCACGCAAATCATCAGTGCTGAACTCTAAAATGGAATCACATTTTAGGGTAGAATGTGAAAATTTAAAAGCACAGATGATGCGTGAAGGTAAGGACCATATTAGACTAGACGCAAGAATATTAGAAAATACTCAATTTAGAAACCTGACTATAAGAAGACCCTTTTCCCACACATTTTTTTTATAGTATATACGTTTTGAAGCCGTTTTTGCAGTGTTGCCTTAGTTATCTAATAAAAGAATTGCTTTTCAGTTGGTTAACACATTCAACTGGGCAGGAAATAACAACACACTAATATGGGTACAATACAGGTCTCCTTCCAGCGGGCCGGGTGGGATTGGAGTGGGCAAGATGCCTCCATCTAATTCTATCATTGTAACGTCCTTCCCAGGCCCAACGAGAGGGGGAGGGGGCAAGCGGGGCTGTAGCCCCAGGGCCCGGACATGCTAAGGGGCCCAGGGCGGTAAATGGGCAACTTAACTTCCATTTTGAAATGTTCATATATGACTTTATTCGGTGTAAATGAACCAGTGAATAGTACCGTAACCAAAACATTTCAAACAGAATATATAAGGAAATGTATAAATTTCTATTGTGTTTTTTGCTTTTCTGCCGGGAAAATGGCTCGGTTGCCATAATTTTCCACTTTATTTATAAAGTGCGATAGTTCTGCATAGGGCAGAAAGGTTCTAATTCATTCTCTGAAGAAATCGACTATTTTCTTCATGCATTTCTAAAAGGAGTAGGCTTATTGTTTTGGTGACCAAAAATGGTCAGATGCAATAAAAAAAATATTTAAATGCATGGTGACCAACATCTGGAAGTAAAAGAACAAGCAATGTGAGACGTAAAGGAGAATAACTGAAAACCCAGTAAACTGACATTCAATATGAACATCCATGGAGTTTTGTATGGGTTAAAAGAAAACTAGCTTACTACTTCCAAAATAATGTCTCAGGCTGAACAAAAAACGGAGGGGCCCAGAAAACTCTGTTCTAGGGCCTGCAATCGCTCTCCGCGGCCCTAGTCCTTTCTTTTCGATGTAAATCTTCAGTGATTTGATCTAACCACCTTTTTCTGGGTCGTCCAATGAGTCTCCTTCCAGGTACAGGGTCCGGCAGCATAACTTCCTTTTTTAAAAACGTAGTAAATCCCATTGTATGAATCAGAAAACTTTTTTATACAATGTAGGAGCATACATAAAGTTTTGTTTAACTTAGTTTTGAAGATCAAATCAGGTAGTTGACGTCCCTCATTCTCCATACACTGAGAAAACAGCTTTCTGGCGTTTGTCACGACTCTTGTCAGCAAATCAGGCGATATGTTGGTAAATTTTTCCTGGATGTTGGTCTTCAAATCCTGTAGGGTCCTTGGACGGTTCACATAAGCACTGGATTAAAAAAAAAACATAGACAAAAATCACAAGGGGACACATATGGAGAGCGGGCCTGCCACTCCAAATCGCCCCTAAGTGAGATGAGGTGCTCCGGGAAGTGTTCCCTCAATATAGGCATCGTTGCTCTTGAAGTGTCGGTCAATGCATGTGAGATTTTCGATGTGAAATGCCATGTCCTGTGGTTCGGATTCCACGTTAAAAGGAGGTCCCGTGGCTCATGATCTCAAGATTAACGGTCACGTTAAACTACAAGCTTCCTTCCTTCCTTCTTGAAGTGTGTGCCGTTGCACCGCCTTGTTGTAACCAAATGTCCCCTAAGTCCAACTCATCCACCCATACGAAAACAAATCCTGTAACATGTTTACATACCGGTCCGAATTCACCGTAACTGTGACTGAGTTTTCCTCAAAGAACCAGGGACCAATCATTCCAGCTGAGGACAGAGCACACCACACTGTGACTTAACGTGAATGCAAAGACCTTTGGTGCAGTTCTCGAGGATTGGTGGCAGCCCAGTAGCGCATGTTTTGTTTGGTAACGGATCCACACAATTGAAAATGGGCTTTATCACTAAAAAAGAAAACAGCGTCCTCAGGAGCGACTTCGAGAAGAACCTCACACGCGTTCCACCGACAATTTTATTGAAGTCACGTTCAGAAAGTTCCTGCGCACTCGCCATCTTGAACGGAGGGAAATGAAGATCAGCATTAAGAATTCTCCTCACAGGCCGATCGGAAAGTCCAAGGGCAGACGCATGCTTGCGTACAGAACACCGCGCCGTGGTGATCGTAACACTGAAGCTCTCACTGTCTTAATGTTCTCAGGTGATCGAATAGGCCGAGGAACTCCAGTTCTTCGCCCTGTCACACTTCCAGTTCGTCTGAACGTAGTGACCCACGTGGCAATTGATTTCCGGCCCGGGACAGGGGCCAACGGGGCCAAATTAAAACGCCTCCGAAGGGCGTGCTGGGTTGCGATCATAGAACATCCGCTCGAAAAGTAGGCAACAACGGAAAAAGCACGCTCCTCCCTGTTCCAACGCATGATGGCGACTGAACTGTGTTGGGACTAAACTTTATAGTTCCACCTCACGAACGAGACCACTAGCGCTCCGCTACGACATCAAACGACTGAATGGCGCGCATTTAAAAAAAGGAAGTTATGCTGCCGGACCCTGTACTATCCTTTCCAAGTACCGGTACTGTCCGGGAATTCGTGTCTCCGGCATCCTTCGGTGACCTTAACGATAGAAGAAAGAATGTGCATTCACATTCACCCTCGAAGATCCTAGCATTATTTTACATAATGTACCCTTGAAAACATATGCAATTTAATTGGAATGAACTTAGTCATTTTAAAAGTTTCCATATTGGCGTTTAAGCTAACAGAAAAACTAATGAGTATTTAATAATTTTATTCCACCTTATGTCAATAAAATTGATTTAATAATATTAATTAATTATACTAGTTTCGGCCACACTGCTGCCCTGCTTATTTTAAAGAAACCAATATAATTGTGAGCAAAGTTGATTGTTATACTTGGATTTTTACCTTTGAAAAAATAATAAAAAATAGTTAGAAAATCAGATCTTGTCCCGACGGGGATGTCGGCCTCGGACGAGATGGGGACAAGAAAGCTGAATGCTTGTTGAGTGGGCTGCTGGAACTTTACCACAAAGGGTGGTGAATGGAAGGCACTTGTGAAAACAACCCTGTGAAAGAAAAGCAAAATAAAATGGAAATGTAAAATGTATTAAATAATAGTACATTATGCAACGAGCCTATAATGGCAATATTAAGACACGAGTATGTTTATAAAACTCGCTTACGCACGTTTTATCATTTCCATACGAGTGTCTTAATTACCATTATAGGAGAGTTGCATACGACTGTTTATGTTCGACGATAATTATAACTTTATTATATGTATTAACATAAAAAATATATACAATACAGTGGGATACAAACAGGTTAATGAGAACACATAGAATACCCTCCTAATAAACCCCAGGGAGGAAATATAACTACCACGTGGTCGGTGCTTGAACACAGCAGGCCGCGGCATGGAACTGCAGTTGAAGGGTTAAGAAATTTAAGATCAAAATTCCCCATGAGTGGAAATCGAAATAAAAGCCAAGCATGAAGGCAGAATTAATTACACGAATAGCACCAAGCTTCAAGAGAAACGGGAGTGACGCTCCCCAAGACAATGAACATCATTTCATGTGGCGTAACGGTTACCAAGTTCAAATTTCGGGAAGTCTCTAGACCACCATCACAGGGTGACCAGAAAAATAGGTAGTTTCTCCGTAGAGTGAAAGATTAGAAATTTAGGGCAGACATACTTTATTTCAAGTCCAGAAGAGAGGGGCAGGGGGAGGAGGAGTGGGGCGAGCTTCAATCCGGCACAGATATGTAACAATTATGGGCCTTAAAATGACAATAACATAAAATAATTTCAACGCCAACTCTTTTCCTTACTGGCTCCACTCCGCAAAGGGCCTATATTCGACTTATGGAGATAATGAAAAATGTTTTAGTCTGTTTTATTGTAATTTACAATCACCAACTATTTAGATATGTCATTTTCACAATAATACATTATGCAACGAGCCTATAATTACCTCGTATGGAAATTATAAAACTCGCTTACGCTCGTTTTATAAACATACTCGTGTCTTAATTACAATAATAGGCGAGTTACATACGACTGTTTATGTTCGACGATAATTATAACTTTATTATTATTATTATTAATCTTGATTGGTCACATTGGACCACTTGAGTCGTTCCACAATCACTTCTTCTTTGCTTGGTTCTTGCGCTCTTTCCAGTACTTTTTCATTCTTTCAGATCGGGATTTTCTCAACTCATCTGAAATCTCCATAGGCTTTCTATGTGTCATTTCTGCAGAAAATTTGTGAGTTTTAAGAATGGTGTTAATTTTATTTTTCTCCTCTGCATCTGTTATCTTGAGTCCAACTGCTTTGAGATCTTGTTGGATTTCTTGGATCCATTTTCCTCCAGTTTTCTTTCCGAGATTTCTCATCACCAGTTGGCGTACAATTCTGTTTTCTGGAAGCCGTAAGATGTGAAAAAAATATGAAATTCTTTTCTTCTTCATTGTGCTGGTGATTGGATCAATCTCACGATAGACAGTTTTATTTGGGAGAATCCTCCAGACTCCCTCAACCTAATACTTTTTATTTATGCACGTTCTAATGATTCTTCTTTCCGTTTTGAGGAGCTGATCAGTTCTTTGTTCATTTTTTAAATTTGAACAGTGTTTCACAAGCATAAGTTGCTTCTGGGAGAGTTACAGTTTTATAATGTTGGATCTTAGTAGCTATTGATAGGCATTTTTTATTATATGTTGACCAGGTTAGACATTGTGCCTTTTTCATTTTATTTGTTCTATTTATCCAAGTTACTTTTTCGTTTAAGTTATGTGTTATAATTTCTCCAAGATACTTAAATTGAGGAACTAGGTTAATTTTATGATCATTTATATAGACTTCATTTATATCTAAGGGTTTCATAGGCATGATCTCAGTTTTTTCAAAGGATATCTGTAATAACTTTATTATATGTTTTATCATAAATATTCATAAATATCTGTGGGATTCAGTTAGTGAACAGGGCGCGCTGGCTTTGCTGACTGAACAGAGCGCATGCGTGGGTCAAGGCACTCCGAAAGCAGAGACCATTCACTTTGCTTACCAACACAGACTACCTATTGTTTACAGTGGATTTTAAGCGCATGCGCGAAGGTATCCTTACCTAATTGGTCACAGAACTGTTTCTTGAGCTTTGATTGGTGGGAGAAACTGTTTCAAAATGAACAATAGTGTTATAATGAGCCTCATTATGATACAGTTTTCCGACACATAATGTTTACATTCCGACATCGTCAAACATAAAATTATTTTATGTTGTCATCATTTTAAGGCCCATAATTGTTACAGATCCATTTGCTAACTATTTTGATATATTTTTAATTAATTATTCAAAGGTTAAAGTCCAAGTATAACAATCAACTTTGCTCACAATTATATTGGTTTCATTTAAATACGCAATTACTGAGGAGGGCAACATTGCGGCCGAAACTAGTGTCATTAATTAATGTTTATTGACATAAGGTGAAATAAAACTATTAATACTCATTGTTTGTTTGTATATTCCAACTTTTAAATGATATTCAATTTACAATTTAACTCTCAAGGAGTATTAATTCATTTGATTAAATGTTTGATTGTTCAAAATACTCCTGCAATATTTTCTTCTCGTTCATCACTCGTTAATAACTTGAGATCTTTATCACCTCATTCAATTTCAATTAATTACACAGGCAATGATGGAACATATCCTACAGGTCACCACAAGTTGCGTTAGAATAGATATAGCAAGATTTGTTCTGCACAAACAATGATATCTCAATCCCCAAATTTCAATATGATCAGTATTTTTTGTGCAAGTCACTCCTACTCAAATCTGAGACTGAATAGCCCTGGAGAATAACTTTCCCTATTGAGAATAAATACACAGCTCTCTCTCTCTCTCTCTCTCTCTGACACTTGTTATTTCGTTATTGAACTTTTTGAGTTGCCATTGGTATGCTGATAGCCCTGTTTACCATGCGATGCCTGCTAATTCACACAAATGATGACACATAGCAGACCTTTCCTCCTCAATCCTTCTCAGAAATCTTTTCTCTTCCGCGACGTATGTTGCAAGCTCGTGAAATTGGGCAAGTTGCATAATGGAGTTAAGTTACCACAAACTAACTGTCTTTAATTTAGCAAAGTTACCTTCCATTTTCTAGTTAAATATGATGTGTGAATAAATTATATAGACCATATATTTTTTATATCTGAATTAATAAATTCAGAAATAAATTTAGACACAAAAATGTAAAATGTCAACCGATTATTGAATTGATTACTAATATATAGGATCATCACAAAGTAGATCTGGAACCTACAGTAGGTGACAGTATGCACCTATTGTGCCGTACTATATCTCCAGTCACAAAGCAGCATAGATCAGTGCTCTGGGTGATGTTGATTTTATGAAGAGACTTAGCCTAAGCAAAGACCTCCTCAACTCCTTGGTGACAGTCAATAGCTATGTAACAGGAACCACATGTCTTGAAGCCACCGTCAAAAGTTTGTGTTTCTTATCCCACTGCATACTTTGAAAGTATAAGCTCTGATTGTGTCATACATATTGTAATTAATTTTAGCGGTGCATAATTTTCTATAAAATTGTTTTAGTACCATTTTTCCTTGTGGGAGCTTAAAAATGTAGAAAGAAATATGAATTTGAGAAATCTCAATAGACAAGACAAATACACCTTTTGATACACAATTATGAAATTTGGAAAATCATGTAGGCCTATCTATGTTGTCAGCCAAGTCACTACAAAAGAAGGTGGATATGTCTGAGACAGTAACACTAGCGACTCTATTAGTTTGATCTGCTACGACAACCTCGAATAGCTAGTCAAAAATCAGTGATCAGCTTTATTTGCAGTTCTATTGATGGATGAAGCCACCAGGTTGCGAGGTCTGTCTTCTATAACAACTGAATTGCTCAAGATTCAAGGACACCAAGGCCTTGCTAAACCTATGGCACTCCTCATTACCTTCATGACAACATCTTCATCTTTAAAAGGCGAAAAGGTAATGAAGACAGTCTCTCCCTCCTTAAGATCAATTCTATGTACGGGAATGTTGTTCTCCAACTGGTCGGAGAGGTCAGGGTCCAGCGGGAGGTTCATGGTGCCTCGTACCAGTGGGATAACATCTACCGACTTCACCCGCAGGTACAGGTCCAGAGGTTCAGGCAACTCATTGTTGCTCCACTGCACTTTATTCTCCTGTACACTGACCATGACCACATCGGAGCTGATGTCCTTCCCTCGCTCGTGGTACAGGAATGGGTTCTCTTTTATGACAGCCACCTGCAACACAACGTTCTCATAGATCAGGGATGGTCTGTGATGCCAACCTCATTAGCAGTTAATGATTAAAACAGTGTTTGTGCTCTACCAGAAGGTATAGAGTCGGAATTGGGAAACAAGAACTGCCTATGGTGGGGTTCAAGTCTGGAGATTATCCGTGCCTTGGTCAGTCAGAGACGAGAGCAACTTTCATTTCCTATAATTGGATTTTTGGGAAATGTAGTGCCACTCCTCATAAGCTACTCTATAGCAGCCATGTTCTACACATTGATGATGCAGAACGGTTCTTTCGGTGAAATGTGACCATAGGTATATAAGATGTGAAGTTTTGAAGCCATTTTCCAGTTTTACCTCTACAAACTACTAAATTGATAACACTTAAGTCGGTCAACACACTTTTGTCCAATACGACTGGGTGGGGGTACAGTATATATAAATTCCTGAAAAAATACATGTATTAATCATTATTCACTGATAAATAAGGGGCAATTTAGGATTACGAATTTCTAGCGTCAAGCAGTCATATTCAGATCGTGATCACTAGGGTTGAGGATGTGTCATGGCTAAAGCAGGAACGAAAGGTAAACCTAGGTTTAATCAATTAAAGTGGGGATTACCATGGCATTGCGGTTAAAGCCCGAAAAGTTCACATTGCTCCCAACTTTAACTGGCTAAAACCTATTCTAACCGGTACGTGAACGAATCCAGATCGTGTTAGCTATGCAATTGGTTAGTATTGTATCATCCCTTGCCTGTGGTGTTTTTTTTGTGACGTGTTGACGAATTCATCTTAAAAATGGAGATAGAAAATGCGTTCTGATCAAGTTTTTGTAAGCAATTCCAAAACGTTTTGTCCGCTAAGGAAGGTAATAATACTTTTTACATGAATAGTTTATTGAAGATGTCAAAGAAGCTAAGCAGTCTGCTAAAAGGAAAACGTTGCATTACCATCGTTTGAATCGCTTTGACATATGTAATGCTAGTGGCATTGATAAATTAATAGCTCCTATGTCTGCAACCGACCCTGTAATTTAATATTACGTGAACAAAAGGGCATGTTTGATATCTTCTTGAAATACATGTGTCCGTTGGACATGCTGGTAGGAACAAAATGGTGAACCGAGCCCACAATAAAATACAAAAATATCACCCAGGAAGCTATAATGATGCATCTTTGATTATGCAAATCGTGTCAAATGAAATCAAAATCGGCCAAGAAGAGTATTGTGGTCAAATCGAACTTATCAAATGAAATGAATAGTCGTCGCCAAGTCTATTTGATTGACATGCAGAGTAATCCTGTTGGCAGTTGTAAATTAATTCTTGCATACCAAGATCATCTCACGAAGTTCGTGCAACTTAGACCATTGAGTAGTAAAACTTTTGAAGAGGTTGCTGAATGTTGTTGGACATTTTGCATATCCAGCGCCCCCTTCATTTTGTTGTCGATAATGGGAGGGAGTTTGCCCACAAAGTTGATTGAAAATTTAAGGTCTGTGTGGACAGGGTTAAAAATAATACTTGGGGAACCACGTCATAGTAGCCAAGGTAGCGTTGAAAGGGCAAACCGGGATGTTCAGAATATGCTCATGACCTGGATGAAGGACGAAAATTGTGAAGAATGGTCTGAAGGACTTTGATTTGTTCAGTTAGTGAAAAACAGATATCATTGTGGTATAAAGCGCTCACCATATAAACCCATGTTCGGCTGTGATGTGAACGCTGGTTTGAAGGCATCTGGTTTCCCGTCCGAATTAATTGACGATGTTCTTATTGTTATTGTGTGGAGACCGAGTGTACATCATGTTCTGATAAGAACAGTGATCTAACTTGAACTTTTGGCACTATTCGGGTAGGAGGCGACCATAATGTTATCTTAGAGACTCTCAACCTGTGTTATTGTGGTGGCTGGAAGAGTGAACCTTTTTTTGAGGTGGACGTACCTTCTACAGAGTGTTGTTAAAAATCAGGAAGGAGGCAACCGTGGACTTAACGTTACTGTGTGAAGTCAGAGTGTACATCATCATGTTGCGATAGAAACAGTGATCAGACTTGATCCATTGCTCTAGTTGTGTAGGGAGCTACCGTAGTTTTATTTTAGAGACTATCATTTCATTTCATATTTATTTATCAGTGCAATACACTATAGAGTACACTGAAGGGAGTGTCTGAAAAGAGAAAAGCCCCACTTCGCGGAGCTCCCGCTATACTGGATTATAGTTACACATGTAGAAATATATCGAAAGGCCTAGACAATATTTGTGGATATGTGCTAAAACTGGGAGGTACAGCCATTGGGAGATGTTTGGGGATACTGCTTAATGTATCAATTAATAACACGCAAATTCTCAGAGACTGGAAAAGAGCTACAATAGTTCCAATATTCAAGGGAGGGAAGGGATTGGTAATGGGAAACTATAAGCCTGTTAGCCTCACATCCATCATATGTAAACTGATGGAGTGCCTTATTTATGATTACTTGCGGGAACAGTGGGAAACGTTATCATGGCTTAACGGGAGACAACACGGATCTAGACAAGGGTACTCATGCGAGAGCCAAATGTTATCACTCTTTCAGGATATTATTGACTCGCTAGACAGGGGAGTGCGAGATGACGCCGTAATTATAGATTTTGCGAAGGCATTATGTCGTCCCACATGACATACGGTAGTACTCCGTAAATTAGCGGCAATGTAGATTGATAAGAGTAATTTTATGCATTCAGGAGTTCTTGACTGGTCGCTCGCAAAAGGTTAAAATACCGTAGGTAATGTATTCTCGAAGGACATTTTGATAACATCAGGTGTCCCTCAGGGTAGTGTGATTGGGCCCCTGTTATTTCTGACACGTATTAATAATTGCACACAGTTTGTACGACAGAGTCCTGCGTAGTGGGGCATACAGTACAGTGTAAAGCCACGGTCCTTCTGAGCTGATCGGTAGCCAAGGAAAATGTTACCCAGAATAACAGAAGAGTCTGTACGAAGATATAATAAATCAATTTGGATTAATACATTCTCTATAGATGGAAGGTTACATTTCTGGCGTCTGATGGTCAGAAGTTTTCGGAAGAATGAATTTAGTGGCATGATTTTGTATTTGCTCTAGCAATTTTCCTTGGTACTGGGGCTCCATGAAGGGCACGCGCGAATTAATAGTGGTCGCACTAGGCTCAGGCAGGCGGTCATCTTCACTTTGGTGCGACAACCACGTAGACATTTGCTTGGCATACTCAGTTGTTGACAGACTTGTTCCTTACTGCGACGGTGTGGGTGTTCCGTTTCAGGCCGGAGGTGATGTTTAGATCAAGAAGTTTGACACACTGCACTCGGGGAATCGGTGTGTTCTCGACGTGGGTCAGGGTTATCCGTTGACTTTCAATTTCTGGTTAAGGAGATTAGTTTACTTATGGAAGGGTTGACAGCTAGACCTTAATTTGCACCAAACATTTTGATCATCTTGAATGGCGGCGAGGCCACCTATATTTGTGTGATGACTGTATTAAGGACAGGGATGAGATAGGTGCCCTAGGATTTGAAGTAAAGTACTATCGCGGCATTTATCTGGAGGGTGTGGTGAAAACCCCGTGGAAAATCTTTACCTTCTTATTGGAAAATCGCCAACGTTTTTATGTCCACATAACTGGTAATAAGGAATCAGTAGCCAACTACCGCCCCTTAGCATTAACATCTATACTGTGTAATGGAATGCCTGCTATCGAAGATGATGTTGCGTTTTCTGAAAGAAACAGGTTCTCTTATCAAACACCAACATGGGTTTCTACCTGGACGATCCTGTACAACGCTTCTCATGAGGCGACTGGCTGCAAACCATGGAAACAATCCCTAGCAGTCAAGTGGATCTCGTTACCTTCGATTAGACCAAGGCTTTTGATCAGAATTGCCTTTCACGTCTCCTTGACAAACTGCGCTCCTGCAGCTTCGATGGTAACTAGTGAGTCGGTTGACTGACTTCCTTACAAACCGGCATCAGAGAGTAGTCTTCCAAGGCGTTCATTCCTCTACTGTTTAGGTCCCATCTGGAATCCCTCAAAGTCCTATCTTCGGTTCTCTACTTTTAAACATCTTCATGTTGGATCTGCCCCATGCAGTCTCCCCAAACATTCGTCAATATGCCGACGACACAACCCTCTATTGAAAGATCAAAGACAAGAGTGGTCGTACTCGCGTCATTGGTATGTGCCTATCCTCTTTCACAATTTGACTGGTTATGACAGTCACTTTCTTTTTTTAAGTGAAAAACAAGTGTACGTCAATGATGTTAGGAGAATTGAAAATCCAGGACGTACAAAACTTATTGCAACAAATATGGAGGGCTATAAAGGGGGTTACAAAGTATATTCCTCAAGCTCCATCTCTACGCTTTATTGATTCTAAGAACATTTTGCATTGCTCGTTATAGCAATACCGTATGCCTTGACGCTAGAGAAAAGCAGCATGCACATCACCAAGTCCTATTTTACAGATCAAGATCAGATCTGAAAAAGGAATTTTCCCATACGAGTATATTACTCATTGTGATGTTCTTGGTGAACAACATCTGCCTCCTAGAGAGGTTCTTTTCAGCTCACTTACACCAACTACTATTAGTAAAGATCAGTGACAGCGAAGAAACGTGTGAGGGATACATTTTCATATCGCACGCTGGGTGAGTACTCTGATTGGTACTAGAAAACTGATGTTTTAATTTTAGCACATGTGTTTGAAAATAAAATTGCTCTACGGTTTGTCGAAACACCTATAACCTTGGTCCTACGCATTATTACACCTCTCCTAGTTTGAGCTGGCATGCAATGATGACAATGGGTGTACGACTAGAGCTGTTGACATTATGATGCCATTTATACAATCCTCAATTCGAGTTGGTGTTGTGTGTTGTGCACATCGAAAAGCTATGACTCATAACAAGTACATGAGAACGTGCGATCCCACACACCCAGATGCCTATTTGGTTTACTTGTATGGTGACAGTTAGTATGGTTATGCCATAATGCAGCATCTGCCTATAGCCAATTTTCATGGAATGATTGTAAACAGCATCTCCAATGTCATGTAACTTGCAGATGATGCTCCTGTAGGTTACATACTTCAAGTTGATCTCGAGTACCTAGAACAACTTCTGTGATGTTAAATTGGTCTCCAGATGGGAGGGTAGATATGGTGTTGCACCGTTAATAGAACAACCCCATTTCAAACATCGTGTGATTTTTGATGAAAGCTGTGTTGCCATTGTAATGTCTCGTTTACAAATCGAGATGAACACTCATTTATGCTGGTATGGTCATTCTCGATTTGGTTCAGGTACATCTTGATAAATTCCATTACGAGTGTGGGGAATTGAGACGTTGCAACTCTTGAGAGTTGCAATCTATGGATTGCGATTTATGATTGTCTTTTGTTTTTATTGTTATCACTTGACTTGTGACATCTTGGTCAGATAATAAAGATCAGATTGTAGTATTCCAGTTATCCAATTCTATTAGCCGCAACATTTGGTGCCGAAAACACTCGGGTTATCGCATATCAGGTGATTTTAAGGAATAATCTGTTTAGGCCTATACTGCAGGAATTGAAGCCTCTCGTAAGTTTTTACTCTGCAATTGCATTACGGAACCTCCAGACTGTGAGGGAAGATTTGCAATTACTATACTGGACGGAAGGTTTCCAACATCGCAACCGACTACAGATAAGTGACAAAGCTACACATTTGTAAACCGAATAGCTGTTGAATAACTCAAATAACTTCTTGTTTGGTTATGTATGTGTGTAATAACAGTATGTTTCGTTCGTGCATATTGTAGTGTCAACTGGTGCTAAGCATAGATATTATAAATTTGGAGCGCAGGCCATAGATAATATAAAACTGACCATAGTAATTAACGCACAATCTAAGCATCGACACTAGCGATCCTAGTAGCACCTGACCGAAAATCATTCGATACTTCAGATAGCAGATTGACAACTCTTTGCCTTGCACATTTCCGTGAACACACGTACAACATGAGCAATAACGATCAAACAGATGGAATTTTACACAATCTAAGAAGAAAGCGAACCAGACAGAGGGTAAATACAACACGCTTTTTTACGTAAATTAACAGTTTCACTGATAATACTTCATTCGAAGACTGGGAGCACTACCGAGATAGACTACAGGAAACTCTCAACAACTTAACCACACTTGATGATTCTATACATGAATTACTATCGGATACTGAATACGATACTGATGTTCAGAGTTGTGAAGAATATATAGACTCAGCTAAACGCGCTATCACAAAGGCATCGAGAACAATTGCAAGTAAATTGTCAAATTCAGCCGCTAATTTAAGTATCCCTGAATCACTGCCAACTACACCTACTATTCCAATACAGGCTTCACACTCAGTTCGACTCCCGCCAATTAAGCTAGAATCCTTCGCTGGTGACATCGTAACTTGGCCACGTTTTTGGGAGAAATTCGAGTCATCCGTTGATAAAGACCCTTTCCTTCCTACCATAAATAAACACATATTTTTGCGCGGGTACTTGGAAGCCGAGCCGAAGCGGCTAGTCGATGGAATCGCCGTAATAGCAGATACATACGAGGAAACGAAACGGATTCTACAAGCTCGCTATGGGGATGAAAACAGAATAATACAGGCGCACTTAGACTACCTAGAGGGGATCAAACCTATTCAGCTCGCTACTCCTGAAGCACTCAACGACACGTTCATCGATTGCCATCGACACATACAAGCTCTTCGTGCGCTAGGAGAAGACGTAAACGGCTACGGGAGAGTTCTTGCTCCGAAAATACTTAGAACGTTTCCCGATGATATTTGTCGTCGTTGGATAATTCAGACGAAGAGGGAAAACATCTCAGAAGGCGATATTCTCAAGCTCATGGAATTCTTGGGAGAAGAGGTAGATGGGGCTATGGTGACGCACAATATTCGTGGATCTGCTTCGACTCATGTTCCCACTACAGCATCACTGCACGTTGATTCAAATAAGAAACAATCCAATAGGAAGGTTGCGCCGGAACCCTTTTGTGTCTTTTGCGAATCCCGCGGACACTGGGCGCAAGAATGCAAGACAGTATCTAACGTTAAGGATAGACTTACCAAACTCAGGAACACGAACCGCTGCTTTCTATGCTTGAACCGTGGACACTCCGTGAAGAACTGCAACCGAAAGGGTAAGGCATTCTGTTCTTCCTGCAAAGCCTCACATCACAGATCTGTCTGCAGTAGAAACTTATCTACTAATGCAGCGGCAACCATTACGTCTGTTAACAAGATGGATTCTCTTCCATCCGACTTTACTTACCTGCAGGCCGCGCGAGTATGGGTTACGGGTCCCAATGGGCGAACTAAACAGACGCGTTGCATACTGGATGCTGGAAGTCAATCCTGTTTTATCCTTGAGTCTCTAGTTAACGAACTGAAACTCGAAGTTATTGGCCGCCAAGACTTAACTATTGGCGCCTTTGAATCGTCTCCAACCAATCGGAGTGTACGTAACCTTGTTAAGTTTTCCATAAAGAGCATCTGGACAAACTCGGCTACAAATATTACTGCATTTGAGAGTAGCCATGCCTTTTCAGCTCATCCGGTCGTTCCTGATGATGTTAATATGTTAGCACACACTCAAAAACTACAGTTGGCTGACCCAAAGAATGAATCAGAGCCACCTTTGCCTACCGAAATACTTATTGGAGGAGATTGTTATTGGAAAATCGTAAAGGACACTTCACCAGTGCGCATTTCCACCTCCGTGGTACTCATACCAACCATGTTTGGATGGGTATTGTCAGGAAATCGATCAGGCATCACCTTGAATTCATCACTGGTAAACCATATTCATTCTGAACAGATACCCTCACCTTTAGATGAGACACTCAGACAGTTCTGGGATCTGGAAACAATGGGAATCAGGGAAAGCCAGGATAAATATTTCAGTTCCAATAACTCTGCGATACTTAAGGAATTTCATGATTCTTACCGAATAGAAGACCATCGGCGTGTGGTCTCTCTTCCTAGAAAATCAGGTATCATCTTGCCCAACAACCATGCTAATGCGGTAAAACGATTCAACGCATTGCAAAAGAGACTAGAGGCGAATGAACCTTTGAAGGAGATTTATTATTCACAGATGATGGACTATATTATAAAACGCCATGTTGAACATGCTCCTTCTGAAACAACTGGTGATACGTTCTACTTGCCTCACCATTTAGTTAAGAAGTGTAAATCTGGGAAAACGAAATGGAGGATTGTGTTTGATGCATCTTCTCGTCAACGAGGCCCTCGAAATGGGACCAAATTTACTGCCTGAGATACTTTCTGTTCTCCTCAGATTCAGAAGCTATCCGGTAGCCATTATTGGTGATGTCTCTCAGGCATTCTTACAACTTGTACTTGACTCCAAGGATCGAGACTTGACCAGATTCTTCTGGTACGATGTGATTGACAAAGGCGAAGGGGTGTACGAAACAACAGATGAAGTCGTAATATACCGTTTTGCTCGCGTTCCCTGTGGTCTAACTTGCAGTCCATTTTTACTTTCAGCGACACTAAGGGAACTAACCAATATCCATGACTCTGCCTTCTCAAATGCTGCCGCCCTTATAGATTGTAGTACGTACATGGATGACTTTGTAACCGGCGGTGAAACTGAGAACCAAGTCATCAAACTTTATTATGAACTCACAGTACTGCTAAACACAATTCACATGCCCATGGCGAAATGGGCGACGAACTCTCAACAACTGAAGTGCATCTGGACGTCCGAAGGTCGGGTACTAGAGACCAATACGCAAGTATTAGGAGTGAAATGGTCCGCTGAAACTGACACTTTCTACATAGACGACCATGATATCACCGATAATCTCAAGCAGGAACCCGCTAGTAAGAGATTACTGTTACAAACTACTTCCCGATTTTATGACCCCTTGGGACTTTTAACACCGGTATCGATTATTGGGAAAATACTGTTCCAAGAAACCTGGTGCAAACGGATTGGATGGGACGAACTCTTACCACATGATATAGGCGTGCGTTGGCATAATTGGATTTCGAGTCTTTCACAGTTAGCGCAGCTACAGATTCCTCGATGGATCGGCATTTCCGAAAGAAGCAACAGTGAAATTCACATCTTCTGCGATGCAAGTGAAAGGGTCTATGGCGCAGTATGTTATGTCAGGACCACTCAAGGGCATAGTGTTACTGTCCGTTTGGCTTGCAGCAAAAATCGACTCGCTCCCGTGAAAAGGGTCACGCTTCCGAGACTAGAACTGTTAGCTGCTCTGGTGGGAGCGCGACTCTTAAATTAGTTCTGCAAAGCAACTGACTTGAGCTCTTCAGCAGCGACTTTATGGACAGATGCTAAAGTGACACTGGGTTGGGTACAGAGTGACCCAAATCGCTGGAAGACATTTGTGTCCAACCGGGTAACTGAAATCCAATCTTACACTACTCCATCTCAATGGAGGTACTGTCCAGGGGGAGAAAACCCAGCAGATCATTTGTCGAGAGGACTTTCAGTGGTACAGATAAAGTCACTTGTTGGATGGTGGCATGGGCCTCCTTGGCTACAACAACAACCAGAACATTGGCCTAGCCAACTATCCTCCCGTGTACAACTGCCAGAAGAAAAGAAGACCATCTTCAATATCCTTAAATTTGAGAAAATTTCACCCCTATTAGATCCTTCCAGATATAGTTCCTACTGGAGGTTACTTCGCATCACAGCGTGGATACTTCGTTTCTTGGAACATGTTCGAAGAAAAGAACGGTTCTCTGGGGAGTTAACAGCACAAGAGCTTCAAAACTCACGCAAATATTGGATTCAAACTGTACAAAAGGAGTGTTTCCCTGCAGAATATCTGGCTCTAAAAGACGGTGTAGCTCTGCCAAAGGAATCAAGAATAGCCCGCTTCAACCCATTTCTGGAGAACGGACTCATTCGTCTAGGTGGTCGTCTACAACTTGCAGAGTCCATCTGGACTTCTCTCACAGCCCCTCCAACACATCCTTCAATAAATTTCCTGATATCGCATAAATATGCTTGCATATCGTCCTGAGCATTAAGTATATTGGTATTCTTATGAAATTTCACCAATCGCATAATAAAGTTTATCTCTGCCTAGTCCAACATCCTATGATATGTCTAACCAATAGTTTACATACTGCGCTCAACCATTGCACATTGTACTTGTACACATTATCACTCTCAATTGTCCTACCTTGTATATCACACGGTACATTTCCTACGTGCACAATAACAATCGCTCGTAATGCCGACTATACAAATATGGCACGACTGTCCTTAATAAATGGTATTAACAAATGTCTTACTGTACGGCTCTTCATGTTGAAGTCCGAGCGTCCCTTCTCGACTTCGGTAACGCGCACTTCGCACTAAACTGCGGTTCAACTGATTACATTACTCGTTATTAATTCATGACTTAATGCATGATTATATGTTGCTGCACTTAGAATGTTACAGTCCGCGCCTTTCTTCTCTGAGCTAGGATGACGTGCTCCTCGCTCTCAAGTATGGTTCGACTGACCGCCTCTGTCCTGGGTCCACCCCTTATATTCGTTTGGAGAGAAAAAGTAGACCGAGAATTTCCCTGCAGTGTCATCTTTTCTCACAGTATGATTCTGGTCTTGAATTAACGTTTATATGGTTCCTTTTTCCTCGCTGGTCACAGATCTGTATGCATGCTCGAGGATCGATCGGCCAATTAATTAATATTAATTGCCTTTGCCAGCGCGTGCCCACGCGGCGTCACCTAAAAATCCCCGAAACCATGGTTAGATCTTTCCGCTAACCTCCAATTACTGTGTTACTGCGCGTTATATTAAATCTGCCTTGATTTCAATGTTAAATGGCTTGATAATTAGCTTCCCGGCTAAACATTCACATAGGTGCAAACCTCATGTCACTGCGTCGCTCCAATCACGAGTAATCATTAAATTACGCTGGTATCTTCTCACTCCACTAGCCTCTCCATTCTGAAACGGGGAATAACTTGACAATAATTTAGCCTCCTGGCCTGCTCCAGACGACTTAAGTAGGTCACATAGAGTGACACGGCTCCAAGAAACTACGCCCCTTTTCCAGAGTCATTAGACAAATGTCAAGCGCTCCAACTTCTGTGCTCAAGTCCAGAATTGTATGCCTCATACAGCCCAATAATGCCGTATTCTACTAATATTCCCTGCATTATATTAATAAATAATGTTAGCATTAGTTCATATCACAACAGTGATTTAATATGTATTTTCTCTAGGGGTTTTTATAACTTAAACTCCCTCAAAAGATCTCGTGTTCGTTCCTTGCCGGAACCTCTATTCTGAGCTCATCTATCTCTGAGATCCACGTTCGACACCAGTCAGCCTAACCCCGTTGGGTTCACAAGATGGCAGCCGATCATGTGATCAATGAAAGAATGCAAGCCGGTAACCATGGCAACTGAATCTCAGAGGTCCATCTATTTCTGTAAGACGCAATGCAACTCCATTTATTACATTGCTGTGAAGGTTTGCAAACGGCTATAAGGTTATAACGAATCCAAATTAAGCTGAAATATTCATCAATACATATAATCCGCTTAAGGGGTCAAGGGGTTCTCGAGAATTTTTTCACGCAGTTTACACGTGCGGGTATGGTACGGAAGGTCTATTATATCCCTATCCCTATATTGTTATATTCTTTCTTTCTTTCTTTCTTTCTTTCTTTCTTCGTTTTGCCCACTTAGGGAGCGCGCTTGAACTTGTTGACTCGGGTTGATGGAGCTTTCCTCTTCTTCTCCTCCCAAAATCTCCTCATAAACTCACTATGCCCCTTCTTACGTTCCTCCGTCCATTTTTTTCCAGTGGTCTTTTTAGCTTTTTCGGCGAAAGAGTGATTTGTAACTCGGGTTCCAAAAGTCTTGCGATTCATGATGCTATCTTCTGTAATGTTTATTTCCTTTAAGTCCTGTTTGATTTCTTCTAACCAACTGATTTTGACCTTCTTTGAATTAATT
Source organism: Meconema thalassinum (assembly GCA_946902985.2). Taxonomy (NCBI): domain Eukaryota; kingdom Metazoa; phylum Arthropoda; class Insecta; order Orthoptera; family Tettigoniidae; genus Meconema; species Meconema thalassinum. Next base: position 21,421,090 of record OX336396.1, read on the forward strand.
ATATCAAACAGTTTTTTTGCATATCTGGTGTTGTCCATTCGGCAGATGTGACCATAAAATTTCAATCGTCTCTTACGCACGGTATCAGTGAACTTATTGATTACTGTGTACAAGTCTGTGGTTTTCCTTTTAATCCATATACCATTAACATAAACGGGGCCATATATTTTCCTGAGAATTTTACGTTCCTGGATTTCGATTTCACCAATTTGAGAGTGGCCTCCTAGAGATATAGTTTCGGAGGCGTACAATGCTTCCGGAAGAACAACTGTCTGGTAGTGCCGTAGGTTTGCATTTCGTGACATCACTCTTTTATTATAGTGATTCCATGTTATTCGGTATGCTTTCTGAAGTTTGGTAGCTCTTTCTAAATTAGCTTTCCTGTCCAATCCAGACGGTACAATAATTTCTCCTAAATATTTGAAGGAAGGTACGTGTCTAATTATTCCATAGTTGGTCTGTAGTGGAGATCTCGGGATATTCTGGTCTCCATTTACTATGAAATGCGTCTTCTCATACGATATTTGGAGTCCTGTCTTTGATGCTAACTCATGTAACTTCTCTATGGCATACTTGGTTTCTTCACTAGTCTTGGTAAAGATAGCTAGATCATCAGCAAAAGCTAGGCATTTTACTTTTATTTTCTGTTCCAGAGCACCAATGCTTATGCCTTTGATGTTTTTTTCCCACTCCCTAATGACTTTGTCTAACACTAAGTTAAAAAGCAGTGGGGAGAGGCCGTCACCTTGTCGAACTCCGGTATGTACTTCGAAAGGCTCTGATAGTTCACCTAGGAACTTCACTTGAGATGTTGTGTCAGTGAGAGTCTGGCGGATTAAGTCCCTGGTTTTAATATTGTTATATTATTATTATTATTATTATAATTATCATTATTATGGCGTACAACGACGAGACCAAGCTCATTTTCAACCCCTTGGTGTCGGAATCAAAACTCGGGGCCCATAAAGAGCCGTAAAAGGTCCCCAGAAAACTACATTTTAAGGCTCTAAAACCAACAGTTTCTTAGATATTCCCAGAAAACTAATTTCATTTCATAAACTAATGAAGGAATGCAAGCCAGTAACCATGACAACAGTATCTCAAGAGGTGGCATCCAACTTTCCATCTATTTCTGCAAGAAGTAATGCCACTCCATTTATTACATTTCTGTGACAGTTTGCAAATGGCTATAAGGTTATCACGGAACCAAGTAATACTGTAAAATTCATCAATGCGCTTAGGGGTTCAAGGAGTACCCCACATTTTTTTTCACACGACTTACACGTGCGATATGTCGTACAGAAGATCTATTATATCTCCAAACAGCAACATTATTTTCAAAAATTCCTGATTTGAAATAGTAGACTATTTTTTGCTGCTTTTAGGAATTTTGGCCATTGGAGGCTAAATAAACTGAATTTTCATGCACCACGAGCCTTTATAATTTATAAAAGGGGTCTTCCTGTGGTTGGGCACTTGACACAACGGTTAGGGTCAGTTTGTATGTGACGTGTATTGCGATTCGTCTACGAGGTTTTCAATTTTATTTTCACGTCAGGAAGAACACGTTAGGTAAATTTAGTTTGAGAGCACATTTTAACTAATCATTTTTCTTTGTCGACAAACAGGTTCCAAGCCCCTAACCATTGCAACAGTAGCTCAATTGATAACGTCTGGTTATTAATACGGAAGACCGTTTGAAGAATGGGTACTTCTGCTAGTATTTGTATATAAATGAAAACCTCAACCCCAGTGATGATGACCGCTTGACGGTTGGAACGCGTTATTCTAAATTGCCCCTTATTTTTTCTTCTTCTTCTTATGGCTCCTATCCGTTCCGGATGTTGGCTACCATCTTGACTGTGCTGTTCCTATCACTTGCAGCTCGGAATAAATCAGTAGATGTTTTTGAGGTCCAGGCTGTGAGATTTTTTAACCAGGATATTCTTCTTCGTCCAACACTTCTCATCCCTGGTATTTTTCCTTGAAGAATAGACTGTAGGAGATGGTACTTGGTGGTATTCCTCATGATGTGTCCTAGGTATTGGATTTTCCTGATTTTGACGGTGGTTAATACCTCCTTAGTTTTTTTCATTTTTTGGAGAACCTCAACATTTGTGACATGGTCTGTCCATGGTATCCGCAATATCCTTCTGTACAGCCACATTTCAAAGGCCTCTAACCGTTTACATAAAGACTCTGTCAGAGTCCATGTCTCAGCACCGTAAAAAAAGAGTAGAGAACACATAACAACGCAAAAGCCTGATTTTCGTAGTCATTGTCAGCCCGTGATGTCTGAACAAATTCCGCATCTTATTGAAAGTTGTCCGGGCTTTCCCAATTCGAGACTTCACCTCATCAGAAGGGTCCCATTGGTCATTTATGGTAGTGCCAAGGTATATATACTTATGCACTTGTGCAATGGGTTTCTGGTCTATATTTAGTTTGCATGCAGAGACTTTGTTTTTACTAATGACCATCAATTTTGTCTTCTGAGGGTTTATATCTAAACCATATTCATGGCTTTTTTGGATAACTTTATCAATGATATGTTTCAGGCTTTCTTGACTATCCGCAAAAATCACAGTGTCATCGGCATATCGAATGTTATTTATCCAGTTACCATTTAAGAGCACTCCCATCTCAACATCCTCTAGAGCTTCTTTAAAGATATATTCCGAATAGATGTTAAATAACAATGGAGACAATATACAGCCTTGTCTTACACCTCTTAGAATATCTATATCTTCCGTGCTCTCGTTACCCAACCTCACATAAGCAGATTGATTCCAGTACAAGTTCACAATTATTCGTAAATCTTTATCATCTAAGCCAATCATTTGTAAAATTTCTATCATCTTATGATATCTTACTCTATCGAAAGCCTTTTGATAGTCAATAAAGCAGGCATATATATCGCAGTTCACATCACGGCACCTTTGAAACAATACTTGAATGCTAAATAGGGCTTCACGTGTGCCAAATGAGTTTCTAAAACCAAATTGTGTAGAAGAAACTTGTTCTTCACATATTTTGTATATTCTGCGATGAATGATCTTCAGAAATACCTTCAAGATGTGATTCATGAGACTGATTGTTCGGTACTCACTACAAAACTTAGCTCCGGGTTTTTTAGGTAGTGTGATGAATTCCGATTTAAGCCATTCCAGAGGAATGTTCCCAGAATTGTAAATGTCGTTGAATATTTTAGTCAACCATCTCACATTATCTTCATTCAAAAGCTTTAAAAATTCAGCATTCACATTGTCAGGGCCAGTGGCTTTACCATCCTTCATGGCTTTTATCGCGGTTTGTACTTCATCTACCAGAATTTGGGGTCCTGTTTCACCATTTATTCGAGGTGGCTCCTGTCGAGTATCATAAAACAAGTGTTCTATATATCTTTGCCACGTATCTTTAAACTCTTCTTTTCCAACAATTAGTTTTCCTTCAATATTGACCAATCTATTTCCTTGTCTAGTTCTATAATTCCCTGTCACTTCTTTAACTTTTCGATGAACATTGAAGCTGTCATGTTTTAATTGTAACATCTCTATTTCATTACATTTTTCTTGGATGTCCCTATCCTTAGCTAATCTTATTTCTTTCCTGATTTCCCTGTTGATGTTCTTATATTCATCAGGATTACCCTTTGCTTTCCTTCTCTTATTCATCATTTTAAGAATCTCTTCAGTCATCCATGGTTTCTTTTTAGCGATATCTGTTACTAAGTGATCTTTCTTCATAGATTCAACGGTATTAGTTAATGTTTTAATTTTCTCATCGGTACATAAGGCATCAGATAGGGATCCAAGTTCATCATTGAGCTGCTCTTCTACATTTTGTCTTACTGAAGGTTCAATTAATTTATGCATATTATACTTTATGGCTCTTCTCTTTTGAATCTTTTTCATTTTGATTTTAAAAACTCCAACTAGAGGGATATGATCGGAATGAATGTCCGCACCGGGATATGTTTTCATTGAGACACAGCTGTTCCTATATCTTTGATTTATCAAAATATAGTCAATTTGGTTCCTTATAATTCTTTCACCTGAATCTCTAGAAGACTTCCAAGTATACAAACGTCGTGGTGGTAATGTGAAGAATGTGTTGGTTACTACAAATCCCCATTCTCCTGCAAATGCGCAAAGTTGATCTCCTCTCTCATTCCTTTCACCAAGCCCATATTGACCTACAATACTGCCTTCAGATCCATGTCCTACTTTTGCATTGAAATCTCCCATAATTATTGTTACATCTTTCTTTGGTAACTGGTGCAAAACACCTGTGATTTGGGAGTAAAACTCTGCAACTTCTTCATCACTATGGTCTGTCGTAGGGGCGTACACCTGGATGATGTTAAGATGCGCAGGCTCAGTATTTATTTGGAGCAACAATGCTCTCTCTGAGATAGGTATAAAATTGGTGACACACTTTGCGACCAATTTAGATACTATAATTCCTACTCCGTGTTGATATAATCCATTGGATGTCCCTGAATAGTAAACTACATGTCCATTGATGTCACAAGAACCTGTTCCTGGCCAACGCATTTCACTTACGCCCATAATTTCTATCTTCATTCTGTCCATTTCTTGGATCGCATTATGGGTTTTCCCAGCTTGCGCCATTGTTTGCACATTCCACGTGCTAATCTTTATTCCATCTTTCACTGACAACTTTCCCGAAGCCGGAGATCCGATTGGGGGACTTGAAACTCCGGAACATTTGGTTTTGAACACAGCCATGATGTGTTACTAGAGAAATCCATATGGATCTTGAATGCAGTAGTTTCTCATTGCTTTCTGCATTCTCATGCCGTTGAACAACTAATAGCTCATCCGCCTTCAGGGGCAATTTCTCGCCCCTAGGACAAGAGAGTGCCCAAACTTACATCCACTCTTCCACCCTCCGAAGAGGTTGTTAGAATAGGTTGGAAGTGGATCTCCTTATACCGGGAGATATTCGGTCCCTGTATTCGTTAGCCGCTTGAGTATGTAATTATACACCAAACGTTGCCCCCTCTCTACAGCTGGAAGGTGAAAACCGGTATTTCCTTATTTTTTAGTGAATTATAATTAATACTTGTAATTATTTTCGTCATTTTATATAATTATATTGCACTCCCACCCAATCGTGTTGACCGACTGAAGAGTTAGCAATTTGATAGCATGTATAAGATAACTTTCAGTCGGTCAACACCAATTATATTAGGCTGGACATAGGAAACTCTACTTGAAGAAATAAACACAATTAATTATTTGCAGAAATTACAAGAATGTCATGTTTTGTTCGTCACGCAAACATCATCAGGTCCAGATCAAATAAATCAAACATATAAGCAAGACAACGATGTTGCTCTACGAATCACTATAAAACGTATAATCACTGGGGCTCGGATTTTTAGGTAAATAAATATTTTTTTAAATGTAAATACATATTTTAAGCATTTTTCTATAAATACATAATTTCCTGCTTTTCACGTATTAGCACATAAAAAGACATAAGTTAATATTTACTTTACAAAAATCAGTATGCTAGATCTTTCAGGTTATTGCATTTTTGTTCCGTGTCACTTCGACGGGGAAGAACCTGTGAGCTATCTAATCTTCATGCAGAGCGTATGTCAACTTGCAACTGTGTTACTCTTAACTTGTCGCCCCGTGCCACTCACTGTGGAAGCCGGGGATTTCCTTGTCCATACCCATATTGCACCACGTGCTAGACCTCCCTCTCCCAGCTACCTGGAACCAGTGTCCCTCACGTGCAGTTCATTTCTGTGAAGTGTAAGGCAGTTTTACGATCCCTAAAGTAAGAACAACTACAAGTTATCGTCTGCAGCAGTATGTTGCAGAATTTAAAGATAATTTTACTTCTCATGGGGGCGTTCTGTTCTACGAACCATGTCGGAAACTAATCACGGCTGAACAGCGATCTCAAGTTACACAACACCTCAAAGGCAAGAAACATATTGCCGCAGTTTCGCACCTTTAGAAGAAGTGTTTCGCGATAATCGTCGGTCATTTGTGATGGACAACCTGATGATGTATCTCGTTGTGTATTGTATGCTTCAGAAGTCAGTAAGGCATAGCATAAATTGCATTTGTAAGTACTGCATATTGTTTATATTCACATTAATAAACTACATTCTTCTTCTACTACTTCTTCTTCTTCTTCTTCTTCATCTTCTGCTTTTACGGCCTCATTGGACCACTTCAGTCAATCATTTCTTGGTCCTCTTCTTCAGTAAGTTTCCTTTCCGAGTCGCCCAAAAGCTTTTCATTCGCTCTGATCTTCTCAGGCGTTCCTCATCTGTAAATACCCTTTTTACTGTATTACGTTTGTCTATTTTAGCCTGAAATCTTATTTTTATATCTCTCAGTTTTTTAATTTATTTTTGTTTTGTTTTGCAAGTCATCCAAGGTTATTTCTAATTCTTTCATATCTTCTCTAATTTCCTTAATCCATCCTACTTGTTGTTTCATATTCCAAAGTTCCACTACAATTTTTCTAGATAACCTGGTTTCTGGTGTCCTCATGATGTGACAAAAAAAAAAGAAATCCGTTTCTTCCGAATAGTATCAGTGATGGGCTCCAGTTCTCTGTATACCATTTCATTTGGTACTATCCGCCACTGTCCATCTTTCTGATATTTTTTTTATTTATGCATGTTCTAGCTATTTTTCTTTCTACTTTTAAAATTTTGTCGATTCTGTTTTTCTGAGTAACTTTAAAAAGAGTTTCACTTCCATATGTCACCTCTGGTAGAACCACCGTCTTGTAATGTTTTAATTTTGTTGCCATTGATAGACATTTTCTTTTATATGTAGACCATGTTAATTTTTGGACTTTTATCATTTTATTAGTTCTTTCTTGCCATGCAGGTTTCTCATCCAAGTTGTAAGTTATAATTTCTCCTAAGTATTTAAATTGCTTCACTATTTTAACTTTCTTGTTATTTACTGTTATGTGATTGATTACAAGTGGATTTGCTACCATTATCTCTGTCTTTTCAAATGATATCTGAAGTCCAATTTTTTGTGCTATATTTTGTAGGCTTATTATTTGATTTCTGGCTTCTTGAATATTATTAGCCAGTAACACTAAGTCATCTGCGAATCCCAAGCAATTTAAGTCTATTTGATCTTTCTTGGTTCCAATTCTTATGCTCCTAGGATTTTCCCTGTACCATTCCCTCATTACATATTCCAAAGCACAATTGAAAAGTAGAGGCGATAAACCATCTCCTTGGCTTAATCCTGTTTTAATCGTAAACTACATTATAATTAAATATTTTTACTTTTTTGTCACTACATAAAAAATAAATATTTTCCCGATTTTTACCACCTAAAAATAAGAGCCCTACTAATCCTAAATAAGCGTAGGCCTCCAACACTAATCGGCAAAGGTGCGCAAAGTGTGGCTAGTGATTATAATAATGATATAAAACATAAATTATGGTTTAATATTACAGTATCATCATAATGTTCAATATTACCAGCTTTTTTTTTAAAATTTTTTTTTATCGTATGGCCTTGGGTGACGGGTGCTAGCTTTGTTATTTGACACCCAGAGGGTAGATTTCATGTCGAATTTTGTTGTTCCTCGAAGCACTATGAAAGTCAAGGAGGTTAGATATCTAAGCTCGTTACCCATAGCGCCTTCTAGTAGAGAAATGAGGAACTTTGTGTTGGCGGATAATCCCGAGATTAATTTTGCCATTATGAACACGGCCTACTGAATTCAAATGGGTTCTTTGTCATGCCAACATCGTATGACATGCGTGTCGTAATTTTTGCCGCCATTCAAAAATCATTTACCACGGCCAGGAGCGAACTAGCCAGCTTGGGGTTGGTAGACCGACACGATAACCACTCACCCACCGTGGCAAGCTAATATTACCAGTTCTAATGTTAATGCTAACAATTCAATGCATGGAAACATGGGATCCACTTATACATGCCTTTTACGCAGTTCCAGTCTACTCGAGTGATCTCTTTCAAGTGTTTGTAAGATAAATCGTTGAATTGAGAGAAACAGTTGTATGAAATGTTTGTAATCACCTGGATCTGCAGATACTCGGAGGACTCCTCCAGAGCAGATGCTAATTCTGAATCCAACACAATTCCATTTTCCTTATCTTCACTGTTGGGCCCCAGCAGGGTACCTTCAATTTTTGTGGGTTTGTCTTCCTAAAACAAATATACGGTACACTTTGAGATCACAGTTCACGAGAGCAAAAACAAAACGTGATACAATATGGGAAGAAAAATGGCATAAAGGACAAAAACATGAAATGTCAATACCAAAATGAACAATTTATAAGGAGCCCCCCTCATTTTCGGCAAATAGAAAATCAAAATATTGGCGAATAAACGAGGAAATGAGCGGTTTTTAAAGCAGTAAATAAAATTAAATTATGGTGTTATACCGCATCGACTTTCTGAACATATTTGGCTTGATTAAAATACACTTTATCTGTACTCAATTTAAAAATAAAACATTTTATGGACAAGTTTGAAAGATAACTTTTACTGAACAAATTTAGATAGATAACAAATAAAGAACTATAGTATGTATACATAAATAATCATCATTGGTTTGCAGTCCTAAGACTGGTCAGTTGCCATAAAAACATGTCCAGATCGTCCTGTCATTTGCCGCTTCCTTCATTGAATTATAATTATAAATAATAATAAGTAAATAATAAAAGTAAGATATTAATAAGTAAATTATTAACAATAAATAATAATTAACTAAAATTTCAATAAATAATAATAATAAAGAATATATAAGCATAAATTAGTTGCATGAGCTATTAAGTCGTGTTGTCTACAAGAAATCATTACCAGAGTTTGCTCTGCTCTTGGCCGTTTTACAAGATTTCCTTTGTCCTCGTGGTAAGGCACGGAGAAATATCGCAAGGATTCGTGATTGGCATCGCATTCTGACTTTGCGGTCAAGTACGGACAAATAACGAGATGTTACATGATCGGTGCAACCCTCGGCCGCTTGACGAGATTCCCATAGTCTTCACGGCAGAACACGGAGAAACATTGTGATTTACGCAATCGGCACTTGACAGTTAAAAGTTCGGTAAAATGAGATATCATGTACAGAGCTGTAGATACATCGGCATCCTGACTCTGCAAAGCCTCCGTCAGGTTGTAAGTTATTGCGAGCTTTTACGTAACAGAAAATTAGCTAAAATGAACTGAAACTAACGTACACCTTAAACGAGCCCTCATTCCTACGGGCACCTATTCATTTCCACCCCCCACCCTTGCCTCCCCTCCCCCTCTTGGCGGAAGAGCAGGTCGTAATGACAGACTCTGTCAAAAGCTCAGATGGGTCATCTGAATCTGAATTCCCGATATCAGCTGGCCTTGGCATCTTCTTCTAACCACTTCAGTATAAGTTGTTCCGACATAGCATCGTTGATTTACCCCATCATCAGAATCATTTAAGGATAAAAAAAAATGATTTCAGCTAAAATGATGTGGGCTTGCCTATCACACAACATGGATATATACTTTGAACCACACTTATAAATTGATTGTACACTACACAAACTGCCTTCAACTGATGCCAGATTAAGATTGTTTTAATCTAAGCTGCGTGAACGGAACCTGACGTCATTAATCCCACATTAGCCGCACGGGTGTTAAGTCTTATGACTTCTTGTTGCATGTTTAACCGATAACATATTATGCTAGCATAGAGGTCAATGAGATGTTGGCATAAATACACCAGGTAGGCCTATTACGTCTTCAAACATACCGTAGTTAGTTTTTTTTTCTAACAGTGTGAGGGATTGCGAGTGGAATCTTCCAAAGATCATATAATGATTATTTGTATGTCCACCTTGTGTTAAATGTGTTTACAAAGGATTAGTATGTTCATTTATAATTTTATTAATGCAGCCAATGGCCATTCATTTTCTTTTTAGGACGAGTCAGGAAAGGATTTTGGAAAGAAATGTTTATGGTTATAATGCAATGACGGAAGGTAAAGTGCGAAAATGGATACGCGAGATTAAAAGTGGCCGTGAAAATGTTTAAAAAAAATAACCGAACATTTTATTTTGAAACCACATTTATTTTTAGGATTTACATATCTTCCTCTATTTTTCTACATAGTTGCCTTGTTTATTTAGGCACTTGTCATACCTTAAAACTAAGTTCTGAAATCCCTCTTCATAAAAGTTTGCCGCCTGCTCTGACAACCAAGAATTCACACTTGAGGGAATCCATTGATAGAGTGGTTATCATGAATCTTCGATCCTCGTGAATTTTCGTGTCAATTGCAGTCACCAAGTCATCTGTGATCAAAGGCCCTTACTCAATGAGTACTTATTAATAATAACACATCCTTAAGATTGAAAATTGCAGTAAGGTGTCAGAAACTAATTCACGACATTTCAATTGTGTAGATTTTATTTGTTCATATTAATTTAGTGTCCAACTTTATTAGGATTGTTTCCTTGTCTACTTTTTTCCTCTGGGTGGAGTTAAGTTATATGAAAAAAATATTTGAAATGGTAGTTTTACATTTTACAAATTATGAAAATAGGCAAATTAACTAGTAAAAGTTTGTAGAAACGTGTATTAATAACGCGTTTTACCTTGTCAGCAGTTGAATGGGTGCCTGGACTGCACCGAACCGTTTATTGTGCTAGAGCTGGTATCTAATTTATTATTTACTTTTTATTGTTTTATGTACAGGGTCATTATCTATGTGCGCCCCGATAAACACGGCAAGCTTAGCCAGCTTTGACTGGCGCAGATCGCGGGAGCGTGTACACGGTTCAGCCAGTGGATGGCGCGCACTTTTACACTTTTAACAAACATGTTCAATAATGTGTACTTACAGTGCTCATAGCCGATGCTGAAAATATCCTCCCTCTCTTGTGACACACACCTGACATATTCTGATGAAAGAATGGACCAGAATCTCATTTAATTTTTGTTATCTACGAACGCAACGTTGTCTGTTAACTTTTTATTATAATTATTTACGGAGCCTGTTTTCTTGAATCGTTTAGCGAGTCTCCTAATTGTACTGGCATTAGACACAGGTCTTCATGGAAACTTGATTCGAAATTTTCGTCTTGTTTCAGAACAATACTTTCTGCTATTCATATATGAATTATGGATATACACACGTTCGCGCAATGTGAATTGCTGTCTAGGCATGACCAACAATCACAGTAATCTCAATACTCACTAAACGTGCAACACTAACGTCTAAGCTTTGCAGATACACGTCCATCTGAATGACAAAACACGTGTGAACTAACGGTATGAGTCAGCGGAGCGCGCAAACCACCGGCTGAACCGTGTAAGCGCGCCCGTGATCTGCGCCAGTCAAAGCCGGCTTAGCTTGCAGTGTTTATCGGGGTGCACATAGATAATGACCATGTATTTTGTGATTGCATTAAGTAATTGTCATTATATTTATAGTTTGATGAAGCCTGTCTCTACGTTGTGCTCACGGCTGCATGACTAACTCAGTTAAATGCCTTTCCAGAGTCCACAAGGGCTAGACAGAGAAACATTTGATATTCATATGCCCTGCTGGGTACTTCCCAAATAGTGAGAATCTTGTCCAAGCAATATAAATACTGTCAACTCTTACCTTGACCCACAGAGAGACAATGTCGGCAATCACGGAGGCGGCGTCCTGTTCCTTCACTATCTGACGACCTACTGCGTTGCCGATCTTGTAGATGGTCATAAGAGATTTGTCGCTAGCCACTTGAACCTGATAACATGAAATGAGAACATGTGAAGGCCTCCTGGTTTTCTTGACGAGTATTTCCAATACCAAACTTACTCCATCCCATAGAGTTTTGAAATAAGTTTGACCCAATGTAATATTTCAAAATACTACTTAAATTGACATGCTTTAGATTTGTGCTCTAACTTTTAATAACAGGCCTGTCAATACAAATTATGAAACATTTAATCAATTCATGTACAATTGTACTTTAAAAAAGAAAAGAAAATCAACCCAATGTAACATAAGTAGGGCTCGGATTTTTAGGAGTTAAAAAATCTGGAAAATAATTATTTTTATGTATTAAAAATACCTGAAATATGTGACAAAAAAGTAAAAATATTTAATTATAATTTAGTTTATTAATGTGAATATAAACAATATGCAGTAATCACGAATGCAATTTTTGCAATGTCTTACTGACTGCTGATGCATTACAATACACAACGAGACACATCTTCAGGTTGTCCATCACAAATGACCGACGATTATCGCGAAATACTTCTTCTGAAGGCGCGAAACTGCGGCAATATGTTTCATGCCCTTGAGGTGTTGTGTAACTTGAGATCGCTGCTCAGCCGTGATTAGTTTCCGACATGGTTCGTAGAACAGAACGCCCCCATCAGAAGTAAAATTATCTTTAAATTCTGCAACATACTGCTGCAGACGATAACTTGTAGTTGTTTTTACTTTAGGCATCGTAAAACTGGTTTACACTTCACAGAGATGAACTGCATGTGAGGGACACTGGTTCCAGGTAGCTGGGGGAGGGGGAAGTCTAGCACGTGTTGCAATTTGACCGTGGACAAGGAAATCCCCGGCTTCCACAGTGAGTGGCACGGGGCGACAAGTTAAGAATAACACAGTTGCAAGCTGACATACGCTCTGCATTAAGATTAGATAGCTCACAGGTTCTTCCCCGTTGAAGTAACACAGAACAAAAATGCAATAAACTGAAAGATCTAGCTAGCATACTGATTTGAAAAGATGTATACATTGAACCCTTGCAAGAAGTTTTTATGAGACTCTTTTTCGGGGTAGTGTACGGTTCATAATGAAGTTGCTAAAATGCGCTTCTTATCAGATACAAGGTAACATAGCCTAAATATATGGCGGAAAGAAAAGAAAGTGAAGCCAAAATAAACAAAAGAAATTTAATCCAGAACAAAATATATCAATAAACAACAAAAAGATGGAAAAACACTCCCTTAAACTTACACCCATAATTAATCAATGAAAAGAAAGTCTCTCCCAGACATTTCCAAAAGTTCAGGACCGGAGATTTTGCCTGATTATTCTTCAATTCATGTGCGTGCGTGGTGTGATAAAGCATGCAATATGGTATGCGTTCAGATACAAGATTTGGTGCCATCATGCGGTAGCCGTCAAGCCACAAATCCGTATTTGAAATAAATTAGCGATGGCAACTAAACACAACAATAATATAAATTTACACAACCGACACTCGCTAAATTTAATTATTTACAACAACGATTTCCGATGAAATCTGGATCAAATGTGCCCACAGCACAACAAGATTGTCTTAACTCAGGACTTCACAATATAGACACAAGAACGATTAACGTGACCACGACTACAAAAACAACAAAATGACCGCGTGTCATTTTACAACATACACACAACAAGGTGTCAACCAGAATCAAAGATCAGGAATAAAATGAGTACACAATAAATGCACTTATTTACAAAACGAAACATTTTCATTTGAACGTGACAACATGAAAATACCGAGCGGGCGTGGAGAACTTCTCCCTTTAATATAATTCAAGGCTTTAAATGAACAAGCAAGCTATATTTAACAGACTGGGTCAGTGGCTAGGCCGTTCCCCCCTGCTCTAATTAGTGTCCAGAAATACCCACGATCAGCGTTCAATATGGACTCTCGTTATCACCTGTCAAATCACCCCCGTGTCAACAACATCCCAGGCCTGCATTATGCCCGGCTCCAAGATACGACGAAAATATAGCTGTCAAATCAGCTAACACGTGTGTGTCATAAATAATATATGAATAATTCCCTTAGGAATTACAAGATCCAATTGGACTGGTAAAGGTCTCCCTGGAGCATCACTTACCATCCGCAATTGCAGCCGACAAAGACTTGGCAAATCTATGCCAATCTCCCGCGCATAAATTCAAATTTTCAAACATAGACACACAGACACACAATATCACACGTTAGGGTTTGACAATCACCTGAAATAAAATCACACAAATATTTTCCACACACCTGGCGCGTCTGATCTAAGTTTTTCGACCGAAGAATAAAACCAATACTAACATCAAAATCCAAATTTTAAATAAATAAAAGAACGGACGGTTCATTCCAAAAATCTGTCGCAAAAAAGGCAACTCAATTAAAATACTTGTTCACTCAAAACATCACTACACGACTTATTCCCCCCCCCTACTATTTTATCGTTACATTTATAAATGCTCCACTTATCACCTTGGCCGCAATTCATGTGTACGCCAAACCAAATATTCGCACGTGTACACGGATTACTATTACACACAAAAACATAATCAAAACTAGTGGCCACGTGTCCTCGCGAATTTACAATTGAGTGTCGGGACACTACATTAAAATCTACTACAATTAAGCAAGAATAAAATCACAAGAAAAATATATACAATGTTCCCATGCCAAAATATCTACATAATTGATAAATCAATGTTCAGTACTCATCCATAACAGCCCATCACGTCAGCGTATGTCACTTTCCATGGCCTACTGGATATTTACACTGCCATAGTAAACATTTCCGTAGATTGATCGGTCATCATCCCAGTTGTCGTCCTCGTATCGATCAACTTGATGCCTTCTTAAAGATGGAAAAATCAAAGTTCAAATTAGTATATACTATGCTTTCCTACTATAATTGCGATCAGAGCTACTAACTTCACTCATAGTCCTAAGCAATTATTTACGGGGACAATTTCCCTAAATAAGCAAATTATGCTCTAATTACACACGCACTGTTCACACGCATAAACATTTTTATAATAATATCTGAATTGTGAATGTTAATGTATTTAGACCAAATGTCTACTCTCAAAATTATTGAGTTCACTGCAGAACGAAATCTCATCAGAGATTCAAAGTTTAAAATTACCACTCGGCTCTCATGGAGACCACAAAATAGTATCCGTCATCTCTCGTGGAGATCAAAATTAAAAGTATCGTCAACTCGCGCAGATTGAACTCAAAAGTGTAGTGTCTCTCGTGCAGAATGCACTAAAAATGTGTCGTCTCACACCAATCAACCTCAGAAAATGTTTAAGTTCGCTAGCACAGCAACCTAATTTATACAGATCTGGCAAAGGTACTAGGGTGGGGACTATTAAATCACAATAAATCTAAGAAATTGGCGCACAGGCTTGCGAGTGGTATCAAAGATCTTCTTTTTCCATGCAGGTTACAGTCCTGCTTTGCGGAATTAAATCCCGTCGTGAATTAATTCAATCCAGCATTCCCTCGCTTTTTGATGCCAAGCGTCTTTCCCGCCGAAAGTGGCTTGGTCCTTCATGATTCGCAGATTCATATTCAATATCGTTGCAGTAGACACAAAACTCCGCCCATCTTGACGTCATAAGTCTATCTCCTTCTCTGTTCCCCACTCAAAGCGCTCCTTGTCTAACGTTGCGAACAGAGGGTAACGAGTCCATCTACGTCATTAGGGGACGCTTGGCTCTCCGTTCAGTACCTTGCTTTCCAGTAATTATTTATATAACTCCCTGTCTTCAACTTGCTCAATTCTTGCGAAATCAGGTGCCCACTTCCTTCGACCTGACTGCTAAATCAAATGCAAAATATAATAAAATATGAACAATTATTCTATGATAATAGTAATAAGGGTTGAATATTAAGACTTTTTATGTGCTACTAAGTGAATGTATTTGTAGAAAAATATAGAAAAATGCTTAAAATATGTATTTACATAAACAATATTTAATTGCCTAAAAATCCGAGCCCTAGTTATAAGATCTAAATCGGAAGATGTTTTCCATATAGATGATTGGATACACCTTGCTTGGATTAAAATAAATTCAAGAAATTCTCATTTTGATATCTGTTTGCACGTAATTTTTGACGATATTCATCAGGTTTTTAACATCTTTAACTCAATTCAAAATTACATTGTTTCAATTAATTTTTTAAATGAGTGAGATGGTATGGCCATGTTTTACGCAGCAACAATTCATCAGTTGCGAAAACTGCACTAGATTTGTGTCCTGAAGACCGTAGATTGCGAGGATGACCAAGGAAGCGCTGGCTCGACACCTTAAGGGATGACATGCGCACGGTGAATGTTCTACCTTGGGACGCCAATGACTGGAAGAAATGGAAGCAAAGGTGGAAGAAAGCAGACCCTGCAATGCGGAATAAATGCTAGGAAGAAGTAGGAGAATAATTAATTTTTAAATTTAATGTTTTTGTGAATGGATATTTATTTATTTATTTATTTGTTTTGCACTTAGTTTTTCATTAGAATAGATTATAAATTAGATTTAGCTGAAGAAGGGTCGAGACATGAACAATTGATGTATTGATTGGCGTAGTAGTATTATCTATGAATTAATACGAAAAATATCCTACATTGCCTAGCACGTTATTACATGTACCGTAAGACCTAGAGTACAGTGGATGGATTTGGTGATGGGTTGTGTGAACAGAAAAGCCTTACATCGGACATAAAGTCACAATGCGATAGACTCTAGAAATAGAATTCTGAGTTTCACGGTAGGAAAACAATAAGGCATAGATTCCTCCAGTAGCGAGAAAGATTTATTCTGCAACCAAAAAGGATAGGCCATCAGTAGAAATTACAAAAGTCATTTTTCAGTAATATTATTACTGTATTATTTCATCGTCAATTTCCGTTTTCCAGCCTAAGCCGGTTCGGAGCAAATATGCCAGCCCTCCACTTTACTCTGTCTGTCCACTGTCCTTCCTCAAGCACTCAACTCCACTCCACACTCACACTGTCCTTCACCAAATCCATCCACCGTACTCTAGGTATTCCTCATGCTCTCTTTCCAGTCATCCGTCCCTCGATGACTTGTTTTGGCATTCCTCATCATTCATCCCTTTCACATGTCCATACCATCTCAATCTGTTCTGCTCCAGCTTATCATTCGTCTTCTGTACATTCGCTTCCTCACTCTATCTCTCCTAGTCTTCTGTACCATACTCCCCAGGAATTTGAATTCGGCTGCCTGTATTCTACTTAGCAAACTTACATGAGCAGGAGTGATCATTCTTTCAAAGTTAAGGGCCGACCACAGCGTACAAATTATGGTAAATATTCTTTCGTAAACCGTGCCATTGATAACTGGTACTCTCTGCCTGCCGCAGTCTTAGAGCCTTTTCCGAAACATATAGGTGTGTTTAAGAAATGACTGACAATTTGTGTAAATACTCCAGTTTAATTGTTATTGAATTGTTATGTATAATTGTTTATTTGTTATGTAGCCTATACCCAATTTTCCACTTCCTCTAATCCACCGACCAGGAAAGCTCTGATTCAGGTAATTGCGCACGTGAATCACGAAGTGTGCTGGTGCTCCATCCTGTTGTAAGACAACAGTGTCTTCCATACAATTTTTCTTGCAATTGTGGCACCAACCACTCATTAAGCATCTCCTGGTAAGAATGCCCATTAACATTATCTTCGAAGAAGAAAGGCCGGCCGGTGGATTGGAAGAAATTCTGCATCTTTACCAGCTCCCTTTCCTGACCTCCAAGAAGTCCCGATCTGACGACACCAGACAAGGCTCTCTGGGGTTTCATAAAGCAAGAAGTAAGAAACACTCGATATTTCACAATCCAGGAATTACGAGCACCTGTGGAACACACCTTCACCCTCGTGACTCAGGTGTATCTCCACAAAACATCTGCGAGAACATGGCGCAGAATTCAGCTGTGTTACGACAAGGATGGTGCTCATACCGATGTTTATAACTCGAAGACTTCAAGGTAACTGTGAATAACAAACATTCAACCATAACTATCATAGTGTTGAAAATAAAGAGGAGGAGGGGGCGGGTACGCCCACTTCCGGACCACCCTGTACTTTACCTCTGAGGAACAGCGGATTTCCACCGTGTTACTATACAAGGTGTGGTCATTTGATTCCAAGACTAGTCCAATGAATGTAAACAAAATAATCTGATTTTAAAATTATAAAATGAGAATGCCAGTCAAAACCGCTCTCCCGATCCAATGCATGCTTCATTGCTTGAATCAACATTCTATGAGTTGACAAATTTGATGTTGGCTTTCTGCTCCAGTTTCGACTCCATTGTGATTTCGCAACTGCGTGGGTGCATGTACTATTACATATGTGTGTAACGCAGAGATGGTATGTCGAGACTTAGTGGCGGATCTCTTCAAGGTTGTGCTCGCAAGTCAACCACATGATCGCAGACACAGTCTCAGAATAAAATGGTCACACCTCGTAGTGTATGTTGGGCACAATGAATAAGCAATATACATTACATTTCTTTGCGTTTCCACTTCTCCAGTTTCCACATCCGAGTAATCTTCACCTGATTTCTCCGGGGGGAATGTGGATATCACGGTCGACACACAGTCTATCACTGACCTACAAGAAACAAACTGGTGAATGTTCTTACTGTTATTATGGAAGCAAACATAATCTTAGGCAGTAAGTGAGACAGATGCACAATGTATGTACTTTCCTCTTTGAACATGACTTAACATCTTGTATATTAACACATTGATAACGTTACTTAACATAGTTTGTTTTGGTCTTCAATCGTGTTTGCTTTGTTTCTTGTTTCCCGTTTCTGTTGAACGATGTTTCTGTTATCCCACTCAACCTCAGCTCTTCAATGCTCATTTGAACCTTATCATAAGACCGGGCAACAAACAGTTCTTTTGTCACTCAAAATATCTTCTATCTAGTTGTAGGCTGGATAAGCACAGGTTCACTGTTCCTATCCTTAAAACACATGGCACCCTTCCAATTCTTGGGGTTAGGTAGAAAGGCATTTTCACAAACTTAGAGAAGATAGTAGCTACCCTGACCATAGACAGTAATAAGTAGAGCTGGGATTTCTATTTAATTACATATTTTACATATTTTTTCATATTTGTGGGAATTTTACATATTCTTCGTGATATTACATAAAATTACATATTTCAGAGCTTTCCTGATTTTATATGAAATAAATTGCTGAATTGAAGTTTCTCACTTAATGTGGGGCTGTTGTCTGTTCTCTCAACAGGGGGATTAGGGTAATTATGAGTGACAAGTATTTGAGAGGATGATAGGTGCTGTGCATGGGGAGACTGGTGCAAGTGTACTGAGTAAATTGAAGTGTTGAAGAGAAATCCTGGTTATTCAACATTTCACAGTGTGGGCCGAATTCTAAATGGAGATGACGTTGATCCTCCCGAGGACATTTCTCCAGCGAAAATTACTCTCCTAAAATTTGCCCCAGTTACATCATGTGATGTTGAAAGATTTTTCTCTGCATATAAGAACATCCTAGGTGACTAACGCCTTTCTATGATCCCAGAGAACATCGAAAAATACTTAATGGTTCACTGTGATACAAAATTTAATGAATAAACGTGCTTTGAGTTATGAAGATAATACGTTTCTATTGAATATGTGTGTGATATATTCATATAATATGACTCCAAAGAACATTGAAAAATACTTAATTGTTCACTGTGCTACAAAATGTAATATAAAGCGTGTTTAGTGTGTTGTAACTGACAAAATGGTGAGTTTATATTAATTATATGTTATTACATATTTTGCTGCTTTTTGTTACTTATTTATGTACATATTATGCCACTTGATATTACCTAAAAATCCCAGCTCTAGTAATAAGTTATATTTTTTGGAGGTGTCTAACTAATTATGGGGACTTGTAGAACATCAATTCCGCTCGATTTTCCTTAATTCCACTCGGTCCTCCAAGGGACCCAAAAGTAAGTTCCTCAACTCCGCTCAGGCTTTGACAAGGGGTCGGCAAAGGGGTTATCCCTAATGACGTAAACAAATGTCATAACCCTCCCGCTCTCATACCAAGGGCCGGGTCAAACACCTTCTGCAGCGCAAGACATTGTTGTGCCATTGGTCAAGCGCTCTGATGTCAAGTCTGCTCATTCGTTAAATCAGGTATAAAGTGTTTGGCACATTATAACTTAAATGGCAGAAAATACAAGTGATTTAAAATTAATCATAATATTCTTTTAATAAGTCTGCCAAGTTTTCTATTTTTTCTACAAATTTTATACATTGTTTTTAACATGTGCATAATTAAATGTTTGTATGTTTTTTAACCTAGTCAGACATTGTTGTTGTTGTTGTTTGAGTCTTCAGTCTTTTGACTGGTTTGATGCAGCCCTCCATGCCTCCCTGTCCTGAGCTAATCGTTTCATCTCTACATAACTACCACACCCTACATCTGAGGCAATCTGTTTAACATATTCTAACCTTGGTCTACCCCTACAGTTCTTGTCCTCGACCCTTCCTTCCATAACTAAGCTTGCTATTCCTGGGTGTCTTAGTATGTGTCCTACCAACCTATCTCTTCTCTTCATTAGCAGTCGCCAGAAACATCTCTCCTCTCCCACTCGTCTTAATACCTCTATGTTTGTAACCCTATCTACCCATCTGATCTTCATCATTCTCCTGTAACACCACATTTCAAATGCTTCTATTCTCCTCTTTTCTGCTGCACCAATAGTCCAAGTTTCACTTCCACAGAGCGCCACGCTCCAGACAAAGGCTTTCAAAAATGACTTCCTAATACCTAAATCTATATTCGATGTCAGCAGATTCCTTTTTTGTAGAAAAGCTTTCTTTGCCTGAGCCAACCTACTTTTTATATCCTCTTTGCTTCGTCCATCACTGGTTATTCTACTTCCTAAGTAACAGAAGTCTTCTACTTCCTTCAGCTTTTCGCCTGTCAATTTGATCTCCATAGATGTTTCTGATTTATTTCGGCTGCATTCCAGTATTTTTGTTTTACATTTATTAATTTTCATCATGAATTCTTTCTGTAAGATGGAGTCCATACCATTCAAAAACTCATTCAAATCCTCAGGCTTGTCGGCCAAGATGACTATGTCATCAGCAAATCTCAGAGTTGAAATTATTTCTCCTTGAATCTTCACTCCCACTTTAAATTTTTCTCTAATTTCCTTCATTGCTTGTTCAATGTAAAGATTGAAAAGTATGGGTGATAAGTTGCAGCCTTGCCTTACACCTTTCTGAATACCAGCTTCTCTCTCATGTCCTTCAACTCGAATGACTGCTGTCTGGTTTCTGTATAGATTGTATATCACCTTCCTATCCCTGTACTTTATTCCAGTCGATTTCAATATGTCAAACAATTTAGTCCAATCAACGTTATCAAAAGCCTTTTCTAAGTCTACAAAAGCCATGAACGTTCTCTTATCTTTCCTTATTCTACCTTCCAAAATCAGCCTAAGACTTAGTACAGCTTCCCTTGTTCCTACATTTCTCCTGAAACCAAACTGGTCTTCACCCAACTCCGTTTCTATCTGGCTTTCAATCCTCTTGTAAATTATCCTAGACAGGATCTTTGAAGCATGAGTAATCAAGCTGATTGTACGGTAATCTTCACATCTGTCAGCTCCCACTTTCTTTGGTATAGGGATGATTACATTCTTCTTGAAATCAGGGGGTACCTCACCTGTCTCATAAATCCTACACACCAAGTGAAATAACCTGATCAGACCTTCATCTCCTATGCAGCGTAGCAACTCAATCGGTATATCATCTATGCCTGGTGCTTTGTTCCTGCTTAAGTCTTCCAAAGCTCTATCAAATTCTGATCTCAATATTAAATCTCCTTTCGCATCCTCATCAATTTCCTCCTCCCTTTCCATTATATGATTCTCAATCTCCTTTCCCTTATACAAACTCTCTATGTAAGCTTTCCATCTCTCAGCCTTTTCTTCCCTATCTGTTAGAGGCTTTCCATTTGTGTCCTTAATATTACAGCACTTAGTCTTCTTTTCCCCAAAAGTATTCTTAATCCTTCGATAAGCTGTGTCTACTTTACCTAATTTCAGACAATTTTCTATACCTGCACATTTCTCTTTCAACCATTCTTCTTTCGCTTCCTTGCACTTCTTGTTAACCTCATTTCTCAGACGTCTGTATTCTGCTTTCCCCTTCTCATCTCTTACATTCTTGTGTTTCCGCCTTTCATCCATCAATTCTAGTATATCCTGAGTGATCCACGGTTTTCTACCTATTCTTTCTTTCCTACCAATGTTTTCTTCTGCAGATTTTGTTATTTCATTCTTCAAAAGTGCCCATTCGTCTGCAATTGAAGTTTGTTTAGGGTTTTTCATTAGTCCATCCTTTATACTCTTCTTGAATCTTTCGTTTACATCCTTCTCTTTCAGTCTGTCTATTGCCCACCTTTTTGGCTTTTGACTTTTCTTCAGTTTCTTCAACTTTAATCTGCATTTCATTACGACCAGATTGTGGTCAGAGTTTATGTCAGCACCAGGATATGCTTTACAATCCAAAATCTGGTTTCGAAACCTCTGCTTGACCATAATGAAGTCGATTTGGTAACGCCCTGTATCTCCTGGTCTCATCCATGTGTATATTCTTCTATTGTGGTTATTGAATAAGGTGTTAGCTATGACCAACTCATGCTCGGTGCAGAATTCTACCAGCCTGCTTCCTCGATCATTCCTTTCACCTAATCCGAAATCTCCTACTATTTTCCCTTCTCTCCCTTTTCCTACCACAGAATTCCAATCTCCCATTACTATAACATTTTCATCACCCTTGATATACCTCAGAATTTCGTCTATTTCTTCGTAGACCTTTTCAACATCCTCATCATCAGCTTGACTGGTAGGCATATAGACTTGTACCACTGTGGTGCAGGTAGGTTTACTATTGATTTTTGCTACAATAATCCGTTCACTATATTGTTCATAATATTCCACCCGCTGTCCAAGTTTCCTACTCAATATGAGGCCAACCCCTGCTTGGCCATTGTTTGATTTAGTGCTAATGACCCTATAGTCTCCTGACCAAAAGTCCTGTTCTTCCTGCCAGCGCATTTCACTAATCCCAACCAAATCCAACCTCAACCTATCCATTTACCTTTCTAAGTTTTCTAACCTTCCACTTCCTAGCAGACTTCTAACATTCCACGCTCCGATCCGTAGAATGTCAGATTTCCTCTTTGTCACTTCTGTGATGTTAACCCCCTCTCGAGTAGTCCCCACCCGGAGATCCGAACGGGGGACTAGTTTACCTCCGGATTGAAATTTTACAAGGGAGGAGGCCATCATCACATGTAATTATGCATAGAGAGGTGCATATCCTCGGGAATAGCATACGGCTGTAGTTTCCCGTTGCTTTCAGCCGTGCAGCAGGACGCAGTGTAGCCATTATTTGGCTTATATTATCAATATCTTAACCGTCTATAAGACTAGTAAAGAATTGATTTATTCTGAAAGGCTGCTACTCCCTTTCAGAATAAGTAAAGAGCAATTCTACTAAACAAAAATACTAACCTTCTACCGTACTAACAATTAAATACCAAAATTCTACTAACGAAAAAAAAATACTTAAGTTCCACCAACAACAAATACTACCACTAAAACAGTCTGTCACCAGGCACACATCACAGTCTACTGAAACAATGAACTATAACTAATAAACAATGCAACTGCTACCAGACACACTCACACACCACAGTCTAATAGAACAACGGCATATATCTAATAGACAAACTAACTACCTACTTACAACTAAAACTAACTACATACGTACTGTACTGTTATTTGAATTGACAATATTTACAGTAATAATAATAATATTATTAAATTATCCGCATCCGTGGCCATACGATATTATTATTAGTAGTAGTAGTACATGATTTTGGTTTTAATATTATATTTTTCAATCGGTCAACACAAAATCATTTAGTTAGTTGTGTTACAACAATATTAATTGTTATTTACTTGTATTTTATGCTGTTTTTCCCGCCGAATTTCAAACTTCTCGCGTATGTCGTTTCAGAGATACACGCTCCGTTAAAAATCCCTCAACCCCCAATTTTTATTATGAGGCGATTATCTTGTGACCATTTGGTTAACTCTCCTGTAACGGAGTCAGCAGACTGCTGTATGACCTGTTTAGTTTCACCTTTTATTACGAGTGTTGTATCGTCCGCAAACAAAATTTCCTTATGTGAATGAACGTTCTGTGTTATATCATTGATATATAGAAGAAAGAGTAGTGGGCCCAAAACCGATCCCTGGGGTACTCCAAATTCAATAATTCCCTCATTTTGTATGTGATGAATAATGTCCTTATGTGTGAATAAATAAAAATGGAACATTTTGGAAAATAATTTTAAAATTAACTAAAATACTATTCTTGTCCTTGAACGAAGTCACATTCTTGAACTTGTAATGTTGATAGCAGAGTTCCGGTAATACATGGCATTTGATACTCTGAAATGCCTATACAAAATTTTGTTGAGATAGGAGCATTCTAAAAACGACTTGAGCGCGAACTCACATTAAGAGCAAGTTGGGTCTTGCCACACAGCGCTGAGTCAGGCCTGAGTTTATCAGCATGTGCATTGCAGTCAGTTCTTTATCTGTTATCCATCATGTCACACATGCTTTCTGATTACTAATCAAATATGACACATCAATTACACAGTGCCAGGGAATTTGTGTTTTAATAGGCAATATAAATCACCAAATAACTGGACACAAATTACCATCAAATAGACAAGTGCTTGAAGTTTTATTTTACAACATATGGGAGGAAAAATTATCTAAGTGCTAATCTTGTGGTTTATGAGTGCATGATATTCTGGGAGAAAGCTAAATCAGCATTGTTCATAGGGTGTGTGTTATTAATTGAGAGGAGATGATTGGAAAGGTGGTCCTGAGGACATGCTGTATTTCGATACATCGATTCGTCCACGAGTCCAACATCGTTAGCTGTTTTATTCGGTGAAAGTTGATTGATGGTTTCTCTGCTCGATATAGTTCTACGCTGACCTGGCTAGCGTGGCTGCGCCAGTGTTGGTATTATTGTCAGACATAAATGTTAAAGGTCAACAGCTTAATGAATAGACCAAGCTCGTTAGAATGCCACTCACAGAATAATATAGAGTTACCGCTGAGGTTCTTCATTATATTTACATTAGAGCTGGAACAAAATGCTTACAGTAATTAAACACTCTACCTCATGATATATTCTACATATTAACTTTTAGAGGCCAATGCGGGAACAAACTTCTAAGCTACATTTCTTACTTATTGAGAAAAAACAGCAATACAGGTTACTGATGTTCGCGGGACGGGGTTAGACTTTCGCTCCGTAGCCAACACAGTAACTCGCACATACTGGATGCATACAGAATAGAATAGCATTATTTTAAATTTAATGTTATTGTTTGAACCTACTTACTATGTATTAGTCCGTGAAAAAAAAAATCCTTTAAATGTAAAACGCGAATGAACTCGTTTCTTTGCCGTGATCAAGGTACTTTTTTTTAAATTAAAAAACACTTAATATATACAGGGTGTAACAAAAATGTATGGCACAAAATGCTGGACACATTCCTCACACGTAGACGAAGATATTATGTTATATGAACATGGGTCCGGAAACGCTTTGTTTCTATGTTACACCTCATTGTCTCCAACTCATTAAGCATGGGAAACACACAAGAACAGAACGTTAGAATCATGGGGAACATGCACTATTGGTTACGTTGTCATTATCGTAGGTGCACCGCCAGTGGTTTGTTTTACATGGCCCTGTTGCCAGGCAACTTACGGCTTTGCTTGTTTACAGCTGTGTGACAAAACATGTACTTCATGCATGATGGAGCACCTCATTCTAAATAACAGATTCGGTGACAGATGGATAGGTAGAGGTGGACCAATTGCCTGGCCGCCACGCTCTCTGGATCTTAAGCCACTGGACTTTTATTTGTGGCGGCATTTGAAAGCTCTTGTGTATCGAACCCCGGTACAAGACGTTCAGAGTCTCCGTGCCCGTTTTATAGATAGCTTTGAAACCATTTTTCAGTATTGCCTTATTGTCCTGGACATTATTAAATTAAATTTAGATAATAATAGGTGCATAATTTGTACCTAAATAAATACTCTCGATATCAGCTGCGGATGCTGAAAATACTGTTTTCCAGCCTAGAACGGAAAAATCAGCTGCATTCAAGAATTCACTCATGTGCTGCATAAGGTGTTTGACCCAGCCCTTGGTATGCGAGTGGGAGGGTTATGACATTTGTTTACGTCATAGTGGATAACCCCTTTGCCGACACCTTGTCAAAGCCTGAGCGGAGTTAAGGAACTTATTTTTGGGTCCCTTGGAGGACCGAGTGGAATTGAGGTAACCCTGGCTACCTGACTGGAATTCCTGAGCGGAATTGATGCCCGCCCGACTGAACAGTGGAAAGCATAATGAATATGAGTCATGTATTCATTCAATGAAGAAATAATAAAACAAGTGAAGAAGAGAGATATTGCCACAGCTTCCGAGGAACACATAGATGATATTTGAGCGATGTGTAGCATTAAGTGTCGTTAGTATTGAATTACAAGATAGATAGATAGATAGATAGATTTATTTACCATCAACAAGATAGGCAACCAATTACAGATGATATAATAAAACATAATAAACATTAAATTTACTTAAAAGCAACTATTTAACTAACCTAGAAACAAACATTGATTCAAGCTTATAAACTAAGTTCTCTATACACTTAAATTAAAATAACACTTATTACACACTATATGTACAACAAACACCTACGATCTTGAGTTCAACATTGATCTACGAATTTCCGTAGGCTTCGAGTAAAATATATCTATAGCGCTCTCAAGATGGTTTAGAGAGCGCAACGCCATCAATAACCAGGAATTGGCATGGGCTACAGTTCTACACTTCTGGATCCGGAAAGTGAGTCTTTGCCTTGTATTGCGGCCTGGAACATGAAGCGGAATCAAACACAAGAGGGGCGCACAGTCGATTCTATTGGTCAGACACTTATATAGAAACATGGCGTTGGCACACATGCGGTGAGACCTCAAAGACCGCATACCCATGGTTCCACAGAAGGTCTCATAATCCAATGTAGAGAGTCGAATGCCCATATACCTACAGCTGATCCACTTCATGAATCTCACCTGCACTCTCTCTAACCGCTGAATAGCATATTCCTGAGAAGGCAGCCATACCTCACAACAGTATTCAACAGTCGACCTTACATATGATAAAAATAAAATTTTGAGAGAACCTATATTGGCGAATTCACTACAATTTCTTTTCAGAAAACCTAGTAATCTGAACCCCTTACTTGTCACCTTATCTACATGTTTTAGAAATGACAGCCCGTCATCGTTGGTAATTGTTATATGTACCTAGGTCGTTTACTTCATTCACACGCACTAATACATAGTAACTTATACTATAATTCCTCATGACAGGCGCCAACTTCCTAGAAAATGTTATCACATTGCATTTTGATATATTAAGGTCAAGTAACCACTTAGTACACCAACCTGTTAGTAGATGTAGGTCTAATTGAAGCAAGTCACAGTCTGACTCGTGGTCTATTACTCGAAACAGTTTCAAATCATCAGCGTATAGAAGGCAGTTACTATTCTTGAAGACCCCCGTTAAATCATTAATAAAGATTACAAATAAAAGTGGCCCCAAGATGGAACCCTGAGGAACACCATAAGTTGGAAAGTATGAATTTGAAGTTTGACCATCGGATTTAACAAAGCAAATTCTTTCAGTGAGATAGCTTCTAATCCACTCTAAAACGCTGCCGCCTATTCCATACGCTGACAATTTGATTAATAATGCCTCATGTTGTACGGAATCAAAGGCTTTGGAAAAATCTGTGTATATGGCATCTACTTGTTGACTCCTGTCCAAGGCATTTGATATGAAGTTGACGTACACTGCCAGGTTCGAAGCAGTCAAGCGCTTCTGCACGAATCCATGCTGAGCAACATTAATGTACTGGCCGACTGACCTGTATATTCTATTGTACACAATCTTCTCCGCCACCTTTGATAGGAGGGATAGCAGGACGACTGGCCTATAGTTGTCAAATACCCTTTTGTCACCCTTTTTGAATACTGGAATTACGTATCCCTTCTTCCACGCACACGGAAAGCATCCAGATTTAAAAGATATATTTAAAATTGCACTGAGAGGTATCGCCAACTGAGGAGCACATTCTCTAAGTACAAGACCTGGTATCTCATCAGCCCCAAATGATTTTGCAGTATCCAATGATGACAGAATCTCACACACTTCAAAGGGCGTAGTCCGGATCGACATCAATCCCTGATTACACACGATTGGGACAGACGAGTGACACGGCCTCGCAGGAGAGTGATACTTCTTGAAGCCCTCTGTAAATTTATTAAGAATAGTTTTCTTGTCCTGGATTTCGATTCCATTCTGAAACATAGTGGATGGTAAACGTGAAGATTTTCTTTTATTGTTTACAAAATTCCAAAAATGCTTTGGATTGGTGGTTAATTTTGATTCAACTGAGATCACATAGTCTTTGTATTTTCTGTTCTGGAGTCTCTTATATTCCCCCCGTATCACCGAAAATTGAACATAGTCACACCAAAAGCCCGATTTCTTGAACCTTTTTCTGACTCTCTCTTTTTCTTTCAACTTGTTGATTACCTCTGTATCGTACCAAACTGGATACTTCCGAGTATTGATTGTGCGAGTGGGCACTGAATCCTTGATTACTGCTTTGAGGAGGTCGTAAAACAGACTTAAAGCCTCATCAACAGAGGGAGAATTATCCATCAAATACCATGGACACATCGATAGAAGGTCTCTCATGAGGGGAAAATCAGCTTTAGTCCAAGTATATATTACCCTTCTTAGTGATTGTGGACGGATAATACGTGGCAAGGATAGTGAGAATTCCACAGCATCGTGGTCTGACTTAACTACCTTCTCAGCCTGAATACATTGCGTATGTGCGGAGAGTTGTTCAGAGACTAGCACCAAATCCAGGAAATTGTTATTGCGTGTAGGGAAATGACACATTTGCTGTAGATTAAACTCACTGATAATCTCTAGAAACGTTAGGGCTTCCTCACATCTTTGCTTTATAAAAGGTTCAGGGGTCCAGGCTAATTCACTGATGTTAAAGTCCCCACACACTACGACTATGTCTTGGGGGTTTAAAACAGCTGTGACATTGCCCAGCGTCTGACGCAAATCACTCAGCCTAACCTTCACCTCGTCCGGTGGTAGATAGCAGCACACGATGAATACCGCCCGTCCAGGTTTAGGCCTGACCTTGACCACAAGGCACTCCCAACACCCTGCCAACTCCGGCCTTGATACCGGATTCAGGATGTTTTTCACGGCCACAAGTACGCCTCCACCCTTAGTTTTGGTGTCATGAACGAATTGTCTGTCTTGTCGAAATATACTGTAACCACTGGACAGTATCTCGTTCTCGTCCACTGCATCATTCAACCATGACTCTACGATACAAATACAATCAATTTCAGCATCACTAAAAGCTAGGTTGAATTCCGATAATGAAGTACACATACTCGCTACATTTTGATAGAAGAAAGTCATATCATTACACTGACCAGGTCCCGGGTTCAATTGCACATCGCCTGACAGTGCCAATAGGAAAACATTTCTTTACAAGCGAATTTACTCATCAATTAGCTGGAGTTGGTAGCTAGGTTTGTGTTTAACGATTTTAAGTAGTGCAAATAAAATTATACAAAAACTAGGGTGGGAATCTCTGGAAGATAGAAGGACGAAATACAGACTATACGCTATGATTAACACTTACACTAATCGGCCAGTATTGGGAGAACTAAGCAAACGTCTGGGAAATCCCACCTAGCTGAGCTGGACAGCTCAAGGGCCGACCGCAGCCTACAAACTATGGGAAATATTCTTTCATGAATCGTGGTATTGATGGGTGTTGGCGAATTGAGCCAGCTAATCTTCCGAGTGGATCTTTCTTATCTTGTCATTCCATCGCACAGTCCTTTTTCGCCACTTGCCCCAGGCCAAGTTCTAGTTCTTCGGCTAAAATTATCCTCCCTTCCGTCCTCCACCACTACCATTGTGAAAACCCAAAAGCTAAGACAACTTATTTGTTCTTGCAGAATTTCTGGAATTTCCTGTAAACACTCTGCATGCAGGGCTGTACAAATTGCACAATTCATTGAAACAAACATTATGCCTTCATTCCTTTAAAAGGCCACTTCAGTTAAAAGTTACATTAAACCCGTTACATTATTATTATTATTATTATTATTATTATTACTATTTTAATTATTATTATTCCCCGTGGTGTATGGATAGCACGATTTTCTCTTACCGAGGAGGCTCTGGATTAGATTCCAGACAGAAGTTTAAGATCTATACAATGTTATTGGTTTTACGTCCCTTTTAACTACTGTGGCTGGGGTGCCGGAATTTTGTCCCGAAGATCTTTAACGTGCTAATGTGACTGTTCTTATCGGGGCCGTGGTTGTTTACTGCACAAGAGATATTTTATTTTAACAACATGGCAAACAGTCAGTACATATACCTGATATATATGATGGACATTCCTCTATTAACCGTTCATTACTCAGATCACCATCAATTAAAACATAAAGGAACCTGCACCTCACCATAGGAACGCAGGTATTCATTTAATTCATTAATAATCATCACTATACATCTTTTCCTGTATCTATAAGCAATCCACTTTTATAATCCAAACCTAACTGCACAAGCACCAATAATCTCCATAGATATTATCAACAGATACTCATTCATCAAAAAGAACATCAAAGAATAAAGAAAAACAATACCACATCATTAAAAAGATATTATGTACACAGATGTGCAACTATATCCCATGGCCTCCTTCCTCACCAAAGAATAGTGATTCAAATGACATTGTAACCACATGTTACAATACGCCCCCTATATATAGGTTATTCTCACATGAGAAGATCTTTAGAATCACATATATATTAAAAAAACACTAAGAATAAATTACTGAACATATCACACATTAACATTTCACAGATGTATGTCACTGTTTCCTCTAAGCCTGTTTAAGTACATGACACAATATTTCTTCTCTGGACCACGATACGAATCACATGCTTCTGAATTGGGTTTAGTTTCAGATATACACTCTTAAAATAATAAGCCCTAACTTTACTGTCTATTGTGTGCATATTCCTGATTGCACCATGAAATATGATATCGGTTTTCGATCCCCACGTTGGGCGCCATAATGTGACTGTTCTTATCGGGGCCGTGGTTGTTTACTGCACAAGAGATATTTTATTTTAACAACAGGGCAAACAGTCAGTACATATACCTGATATATGTGATGGGCATTCCTCTATTAACCGTTCATTACTCAGATCACCATCAATTAAAACATAAAGGAACCTGCACCTCACCATAGGAACACAGGTATTCATTTAATTCATTAATAATCATCACTATACATCTTTTCCTGTATCTATAAGCAATCCACTTTTATAATCCAAACCTAACTGCACAAGCACCAATAATCTCCATAGATATTATCAACAGATACTCATTCATCAAAAAGAACATCAAAGAATAAAGAAAAACAATACCACATCATTAAAAAGATATTATGCACACAGATGTGCAACTATATCCCATGGCCTCCTTCCTCACCAAAGAATAGTGATTCAAATAACATTGTAACCACATGTTACAACGTCCCTTTTTACTACTGTGGCCGGGGTGCCGGAATTTTGTCCCGAAGATCTTGAACGTGCCAATAAACATACTGACACGTCTCCATCGCAATTACGCACCCACAAATGCCAAGTGACTGCGCCATGATTCAATCCTGCAGCCTTGGGCACAGCAGGCAAGAACGTTATCACTGAGCAACGCAGCCAGTCATACTTAAGATCTGACTTGAGGGCTGGAAAGGGGTGTCTTTTGTCGTTTATTCATTTTGAAGGCTTTGCGATCATGTAGTGGTGTGTACTTTGGTGTGTGTGGAATCTGTCTGATAAATCTGTGTTATTGTAACTGCTGTAGCGTACTATTGTGTACTTGTAATTTGGCTAGGATATGGTTAGAAGGACGCCATGGCCTTAATTTAGGTACAATCTAGGCATCTGCCTGGAATACAAATGAGAAACCATGGAAAACCACTTCCAGCATGGCTGTCGTAGGAATCAAACCCGCCTCTTCTCAATTCTGCATCAGGAGAAGGAAAGGTGTACACTCAGCCTCGTGAGGACAATTAAGTACTGAACCCATGTACCATTGGCTCAAAAGGGGTCGAATCCATGTATTTTGTGAAAGGAACGAAAGAAACATACAGTCTCTAATGGAACGGAGAAAGATTTCAAGCAAGGATGTTAGCATAACGTTGCGCAAGAAGCTGGACCCAGGTGTTCAGGAAATGAGATCATGCCTCCTGACTCATCGATAAGGAGCCGGTCATGAGTATTAATAGAATGAGTGGAAAGGTTTGGCTGTAAGACAGAGAAGCACGACTCGGAAATCAAGCTTACCTTGCAGTAAAACGGCAACAGCGCCGCTGTGCCAGAAGAAGAAGAATTAAATTTAACCCATTTGCGAGAATAAAAATAAGTAAATAAATACAGTACTGTGAATCATTTCGGATTAGAGATTTTTGTGTAAAGAAATAGCTTGTAATAATTGCACAGGAGAGAAATGCAAACGCAGCATACGTCATCGGGGAATTATTGAGACCCGAGGAGTGGGGAATTTAAAAATCAACAGCACCACCCACGCAGCTGAAGACTAAAAATTAATTAATATCTCAGAAATGCACGATCGATTCTTATGCGCAGTGATATAATTTGACGTTTGGAAGACGAGCTTTCTGGAGATATAATTTTTATAATTGTATGACAATTATTTCAAAAGTTGGTCACGAAAAGGACTAGGATTTTATTTATTTTTGACTAAATAGTATAAAAGCCCAGGCCAAGCCAGACCAATCATGCAGTATTCCGACAGTCCGTGAGGGGGCGTCACGCTGTAACACATCGAAGGCAGTTTACCAGTATTCCTGGAGGGGAAAATGCTATATCACATCGCATAGACAATATCCGACAGCCAAGGGCGTCGCGGTATCAATAACTTACGTGCATCCGTAAGGAGTTGCAAAGAAGTAATATTACAGTATCGCCGTGTTGAGAATTAGGAAAATCCTAGTTACAGGATTTAGGTCCGACAGTATAAAGTTTACAGTGAAAAGTTCATAAAATACAGTCAAAGCAGGCTGCGAACTTAGAACTCAGGGCGATAGGTCTTTAAGTAAACGACCAAAAGTATCATAACGTACGGAAGTACCGTAACAGCGAGATAAACAGTTTATCAAATTTAAAGAACCCGAGCAGGGACAGACAGAATAAGGTTCGCAAAGTATTCTAGAAGATTAGAAGTTCGAGAACCGAATA
Source organism: Meconema thalassinum (assembly GCA_946902985.2). Classification (NCBI taxonomy): domain Eukaryota; kingdom Metazoa; phylum Arthropoda; class Insecta; order Orthoptera; family Tettigoniidae; genus Meconema; species Meconema thalassinum. The sequence continues at coordinate 21,454,433 of OX336396.1, forward strand.
AGCGAAGAAGAGAAGGAAACTATAGACATTGTTTCAAGGAAGCAGATGAACTATTAAAAGGCACTAAGGTACGAGAAGTATTAGTTGCTAAAAATCCATAGGTCACCGATAGATTATCGAGGGGACCGTGAACAGAACAGACTTTCGCTAAGATCAATCAATAGGATCTAAAAGGGAGCCGTTCGAGTCAGAGAAATAGCAGATCGTCAGGAGCGGGATTTGAAGGAGTGCTATTGCAGGGAGGAAGTAGATGATTCGAGACTTTCATATTCGGAGAGGATAGGAAGCCGACATTAATAAATTTCACCCTTGGAGACGGGAGGTCAAGAGGTCACGTGTGATAGACTTAATAGCAGCCTAGTGATCAGAATTTGTGAAGTGTAAATATATCAAAATTTTGTGTTAAAAGTAATATATTTTCAGTGTTTTATTGTGTGTTCTAAACGGATACACCAGTGTATTTAAAATGTTATCAGTGTTAAATGTAAACGTGTTAAATATGTGTCAAGATATGTCTGTACATGCAATGAATTTGTACAAGATGGAGTAATTTAAAAGAGTGGGCAAAATGACGCATCGCACGAGAAGGAAGGTCAGGGAACGACCTAAAACATGTGAGTAAAGATTTTCATTATGTTTTGGTGTCGGGGAAGTGTTTGTGTACAAATCCACCGGAATTTTGAGTAAAGGGATGTTTCTAAATAACTAATAACAGAATAGGAACGCGGTCTGAACAAATAAAATTTGAGAAATTATAAATAATTATGTGAAAGAATAAATCCTGTAGAGGAAATGTATGGAATAAAATGTCAGTGTATTTGACGAATGTTATAAAAGCAAGCGTACTAATAAATAAATATTAATAATAATAATAATAATAATAATAAAGGAAATATAAATAAAGATCAAATTGAATGATATGAAAATGAGAGCGTTGGAGCCCTAATAAAAGTATAAGACATGACGTTAATGCATGTTCTTAAAATAGAGCGATTATTGTCAAGGGAAAGATTAATATAAAAATTGAGATATGTATCAATTGTTAATATGGAATTTATCAGTTCTTTGGAAGACGCTAGGCCGGAAAATAATGTATAGCGCAATGGAGCGCAATTAAAATAAAATGTCACGCTAGGAATGCGTAGAATCTAAATGTACTTGGTAAATTACTTATGAGGGGTAGTTGATTGCGGTAAATTGAGCTATGTTGTAAGTCCTCCAATAGTGACGTAGATCACGAGGCCATGTGTGTGTTATTATATTGTAATAGGGAGCAAATGTATGGTATTATGAGCGTAGGTCATGTAGGCCACGGCCGACCCTAAATCGCATTTTGTATAAGTCCTCCAATGTGGGAATGGTTCCCAAGGCATGTTAAGAGAGTCGAACCTAGACTCCTCTTGTTGTTGAAGCCCCTAATTATTCGTCGTAGAATGTGTATTAATCTTCCCAATCAACGAGTACCCTTCATAATTAATAAATTTCAAGGTTACGAAAGTGGTTTATGAACCTAAAAATGTTGTTGAAAGTAAATAAGTGAAGTAAAATGCCAGGTCTCCCCAGAGAACTGAAAAGAAAGAAAGATTTGTTTTAAAAGCATTGAGTATAGCTCCCACACGCAGACTAGACGGGAAGTTACCCTCACAGTCATAAATCTCATTCAAGTGTACGGTCAGACCCTAGTAGGAGGAGGGTCGGTGAAGGCCGTCTGCAAGAAGTAAATAATACACCGTGAGTGTTTAAAAGTTGTTAATGACCCAGGATTTGAACCGAGGTCCTTGTAGAGGAAATTATCGCTTGCCAGTTCAGATCGTAGTTTTCTTATGTGATAATGGTCTTATAAGACAAATAAATAAATAAAAATCCCTATTGTAATGTTGTATGGACGTAGGATTCCATGAGTTTAATGAAGATAACTAGATTCTGGGAGTAATCATAGTTTTTGACTTTGTCAAGTAATCTTTGTAACCCTGGAGTACACAAGTATTTTCCCGATCACTATAGTGAATTTGTAAAACTTGAGAGAGATGGTAATGTTGAGAGCATGTGAAGTGCCCAAACATTTAAGTAGAGAATTAACATGTATTTTAAATGTAATCATATATTTGTTTTGATGATAAGAAACTATAAAAATAGTATTGAGGTGTACAAAGAATGACACCGTTATTAGTGGAAAGTATCGAGCCAAAGGAGCTCGTGGTCATATGGAACTTTAAGATAGATACTTTATGGAAGTGAAAATAATTATGAGTTGTTGGTTTAAAGGAAACCATGTGTTTTAATATAATATTTGTTTAATTCTTAGATTATTCCTTGTTCACTTTGAACGAGTAGAAGAATTTTGGTCAGTAGTTTATTTGTTTCATTGTTTGTAGCGCCATATTTTTTGGTTAATTAAATGTTATGAAATAGGAGTTGATTTTGTTGTTATTTTTGCAAGTGTATCCTCTATTTAATCCAAAATGTGTAAGTCACAGAGTGGGAGAACATACTGCAACCCCGAAAATCCCGAATTGAGCAATGCTGGCATACTGTGATTTGCATATTTCTTGCTGAAAGGGCACAGTACCTGCTTGATATGAGAAGTAGTGCCCCATGACCTAAAATCAAGATGATGTGGCTAAGGGTGTCGTCGCGCAGGTTATTCGTCTCCCACAATTATTAGGCTATGAGCTGGGTTGCAGTAGGCTTGATGTTTGGGTGCTCCCAATCGCGGGTTTGTTAGACCATTATTGTTGATTCATTGAGGGGCTTTGCGACATCGTCGTCATGTAACCCCGTGTACTTGGTTGTGTGTGTGGAATTTGACTGTTAACTTGTCTTATTGTGATGGCTGTATTATAGTGTGTGGTAATTCAGATGAGGATTGGGAAGGAGGCAGCCGTGGCCTTCAGTCAGGACTCAATCCGGCATTTGCCTGGAGTAGAAGTGGGAAACTACGGAAAACTGCTTCCAGGATGGGGAGGTGGGACGAACCCTCCTCCACTCAGTTTTAACTCACGAAGTGTACCCCGTTCCAGCCCTCAAACCAGAATTAAATTTCTTGGCAGAGCCGGGTATCGAACCCGGGCCCCCGCAGTGGCAGCCACTACGTAACGAGATGGGCATAAAATGCTCAATGAACTTACATCTAAAAATACTAAAAAAAGAAAATGAATGAAAATGACTTTAAAATAAACCATTCCATCAAACTGAAATATGGCGACAGTTTTACAGAGGATTCATGGAAGCAATCCTGTTTTATTAACTACTCAATTACCTACTCTCATTAAAATATACTTCAATTTAACAAGGAAATTGCATTTAAAATGTCATTCTTAATCTTAGAGTTTATTTGAACCATATTAATTAAAATCTCAATAAAACAAACTTCCCGGATAGACAAAAAGAAAAAACTATTAGCTGGAGTAATTTAATACAGCAGTACTTTGGAATTAATTTAAATTATGTAGAACACTTCTCTCATTTAACTTAAAACAACTCGTTTACTCGTGTCAGTCGTAGGATTCTTTTATCCAATCATTTACAAAACTAACTACATTCCCCGAACAAGTCGCTTTACAGTACTAGCCTATGAAGAATATTTTAACATTTTTCATCGTATAAGAAAGAAAAACGATGCATTAAAATTATGTAAAAGATAATCATATTGGTAAATATTGTCGTTAAATTGTCTAAAATGCATGAATCATAAAATGGCAAAAATATAAAATAATGATGAATTGAGCGTAGAAAGGATTTCTACGGCAATGGGCGTCATATTACTGTAATTTGAAATAGTACATTATGCATCGAGCCTATAATGGCGAGTTGCAAACGACTGTTTATGTTCGGCGATAATTATTATAACTATTTTATGTTCGAAGATAAATATTCATAAATATCTGTCGAGATTTCGCCAGTTTTATGTACTGAACAGAGCGCATGAGACGCAGAGAATGCCTTGTATTTGACCATGGCCTTCTCGATTACCCCACTATGACACTAGGGAACGCAGTTCAGAAGGCCTTGGAACTCCACGCAGGTGCGATGCTAACCTTATCTAATTGGTCAAACAACAGTTTCTTGAGCTGTGTTTGGTGGGAGAAACTGTATCATAATGAAAAATAGTGTTATAATGACCATCATTATGATACAGTTTTCTAACACTTAATAGTCAGGGTCGAACATAAAGGAACAAATGCCATTTCAACAGCATCTGCCCTCTAGTCATCACTAAGAGGATTTCTAAGGTAGAATTTACTTGGGATATCTATCCTTTTCTCGACGGGAATTAGGTGCCATGAACGTGGTGTTTTCTTTTATTTTCCTTTCCTGGAGCCGACCTCACAACATGAGCTACTGAGAGAAGAAATTAATGAACCTAAGTAAGGAGTTGGAAGGAAGCAGCCGTGGAAGGGTCAGTTCCTTGATTTGTCTCGAGTTGATAATAGGAAAGCACGGAAAACCATTTCAGTCTGGCTGCGTGGTCGAAATGTAATTGCTAAATAATATTGCGACTCTTGGTTAGTATATAAATATAATTTACACCAATTGAAAATTCAGTACACGGGGCTGATTGACAAGCTACCCCAGCCCTTAAAATGAATCTCCAACTATTAATTACGGTACTGGTATTAAGTATGTTTTAATTTCATCTAATAGGTTAGGCTATTGAATGAAAATTGTTCACTTGGTTTATTAAAAATTAATTTTGTTCATTCATTAGTTTATGCAATGAAGATTGGGTAAAATATTAGAGCTTGCACTTAGGTTATATTAACGCTGTCAGTTCATCGAACACAATCTCGTGGATGTCCATATTTGTGAAACATATCGTATTCTTTGTATAAAGCTCCTCCACATACAACAGTTGTCACCATATCCTGAACGCTAGGCCATACATACAGTACGTGAATTTATAGTAATTGACAGCCCTGGGACCGTCAAACTGAGAGTAACCTCCCCTCCAACAGTTTAATGACTAAATGATGGAACGTGTGTACAGTATGGTATGTGTTGGCTGCAGAGTGGGGGTAGGTTGCTAATGAGCTAACACTGGCCAAATCGGACTATGAATTATCAAAGGGGCAGATCATGGTGGCGAGAAATGTCTGGCCGATTTTATCAGTGTAATTAACTGGCCCAATTTGACTGCGCCCGTATTGATAATTGGAACTCATTAGTCATTATCTGCCACATTCTTAGAACCTTTCCCCAAACATATTGATGTGTTTAAGAGAAGACTCAAATTTTGTGTAAATACTCCGATGTAATTACTCATCGTCATCATCATCGTTGACCAATTCCAGTTTCCCGGGTGTGGTATACGAGCCCCCTCCATCTCTATTGATCCATGAACCATTCTTCGTTCACAATCCTCTCCCAAGCCTGGCCTCTCTCCTGTACATCCTTCTTCACCTGATCTGTCCATTGTTTTCTAGGTCTGCCAACTGGTCCCCTCCCTCCTAGGCCTCTTTCATGGCTTCTTGCAGTTTTATTGGCACTCTTTCTCTTTACGTGGCCGAAGCACTTCATTCTAGCCTTCTGGATCATTTGTAAGATAGAGTCTTCTATTTTCACCTCTGATTTTTTCATTCGTGATTTTGTCTCTCCTGGTCTTGTGGATCATAGTACACAGGAACTTAATTTCTGCTGCTTGGAGTTTCGATTTGTCCTTCCCGGTTAGTGTGATGGTTTCCAGGCTGTATGTAAGATTTGTGTATAGTATGATTTATACAATGTCACCTTGGTTTTGAGTGACACTTGTTTATCCCAGAGTAGTTGTCTTACTTGGCGGTAAAAGTGGATTGCTTTGCTGATTAGGTTGCTCACTTCACATGTGACTAGGTTATCTTTGGATACTATACTGCCCTAGTATTGAAACTCTGAGACACTGTCCAGCTTTGTTCCATATAACATTATTTATGGCTTGTTGTCACCCTTCTGTACTTTTAGTTTTGTTGATGTTTAAGCCACATCTTTCAAACTCCTGGCTCCACCTTCGCAGTATTTCCTCTACATCCTTTTCCAGGTCACCCCAGATCACAACATCATCTGCAAAAGCAATGCATGTAACTCTTCTTGTCCCTTCCCTTTTAGTTCCATCACAATAATAAATAAAAGAGGTGAATGCTCACTACCTTGCTGTTCTCCTATTCTTGTCTCAAACCAGTCTGACATCCCACAGTCAACTTGTACACAGCTTCTTGTCTTCACATAAAGCTTCTTGACTTTTGAAACTTTCATGAACTTAATACTTCTTCAGACACTCTCAGATATGTTCCCTTGGAATGCTATCATAGGCTTCTTGAATATCGAGGAACCATAAATATAAAGGCTTCTCTCTTTCCCAATGTCTTTCCATTAACACCCTGACAGCAAAGAGAAGGTCTGTCGATCTTCCAGGCCTAAAGCCACATTGTTCCTCTTTCAATATTGTTCTACAGATTCTCTTATTCTACCCTCTATATGATTTTTTTCAGAATATTCAAAACATGAGATATTAGAGTGATGCCACAATAGTTGGTGCATTTCCGTCTGCTGCCTATCTTGAAAAGAGGTACAATTTCACCCTTCGTCCAGTCATCTGGAATGTTATTTTGCTGCCATACTATATTGAGGAGTCTATAAGCCATTGCAACGCTGGAGATCCTCGCGCCCTCAACATGTCTGTATTGAACTCGTCCACCCCTGCCGCCTGCGCCTTCCCTTTCCTCATACTTTCCTCTTTAGCCACGTGTTTGGTGGTTCCGTATTTCTGCTGGGCTCTTCAGATCTACAGGATTCTTCTATGTCTGATATGTCATGAATTCTCTCCTGATCCCTCTTCCTCTCTTACCAAGGTTCCATTTTCCAGTTCTATTGCCTTAATGACTTCTTGGGGTTTTCTCTTACTCTCTTCTTCTTCTTCTTCTTCTTCTGCGTTTACGGCCAATGGACCACTTCGGTCAATCATTTCTTAGTCCTCTGCTTCATTAAGTTTTCTTTCCGAGTTGCCCAGTAGCTTTTCATTTGCTGTGATCTTCTCAGGGGCTCCTCATCTGTAAATACCCTTTTTACTGTATTACGTTTGTCTATTTTTGGTTGAAATCTTATTTTTATGACTTTCAGGTTTTTGTTGTTGCTTTGTTATGCAAGTCATCCAAGGTTATTTCTAATTCTTTCATATCTCCTCTAATTTCCTTAATCCATCCTACTTGTTGTTTCATATTCCAAAGTTTCTCAACAAATTTTCTAGGTGATCTGGTTTCCGGCGTCCTCATAATGTGACCAAAAAGAAATCCGTTTCTTCCGAATAGTATCAGTGATGGGCTCCAGTTCTCTGTATACCACTTCATTTGCTAGGCTACTGTCGGCCATTCTCCATTTTTCTGATGTTTTTTTATTTACGGTATGCATGTTCTAGCTATTCTTCTTTCTACTTTTAGAATGTTGTCGATTCTGTTTTTCTGAGTAACTTTAAAAAGAGTTTCACTTCCATGTGTCACCTCTGGTTGAACCACCACCTTGTAATGTTTTAATGTTGTTGTGATTGATAGACCATGCTAATTTTTGGGCTTTTATTATTTATTAGTATTTTCTTGCCATGCTGGTTTATCATCCAAGTTGTAAGTTATAATTTCCCCATTGATTCACTATTTTAACTTTCTCATTATTTACTGCTATGTGATTGATTACAAGTGGATTTTCCACCATTATCTCAGTATTTTCAAATGATATCTGAAGTCCAATCTTTTGTCTGTATTTTGTAGGCTTATTATTTGATTTCTGGCTTCTTGAATGTTATTAGCCAGTAACGCTAAGTCATCTGCGAATCCCAAGCAATGTAAGTCTATTTGATCTTTCTTGGTTCCAATTCGTATGCTCCAAGGATTTTCCCTGTACCATTCCCTCATCACGTATTCCAAAGCACAATTGAAAAGTAAAGGCGATAAACCATCTCCTTGTCTTAATCTTGTTTTAATCGTAAACGGCTCAGATATTTCTTCTCTGAATTTTACTTTAGATTTGGTGTTTTTTTTTATTTCTTTTCAACAAAATCAGTCGATTTCTTCCCCTTCTCTTCTCTTACTATCCTCTTATCCATAAGTTTCTTAGCCTTGTAGAGTTCTTGGAGTCTATTAATTTCTTGACTTCCTCGATCGTATTTAGATTTTTGTTTTTCTACCAACTTTGTTGCATTATTCCTCTCTTTTATGGCTAAGTTGACTCTATCGTTCCACCAAGGTGTCTCCTTTTCCTTCATGGTCGATCCTGTTATTCCACACAAGTCTTTCTTTAGCTTCACCAATAAAAACTTCTTTAAAAAGTTTCCACCCTTCCTCCATTGTTATTATTTCCCCTTTTGGTAGGTGTCCCTGGATTCTTGTTTTGTATTCCTCTCTCAATTGTTTCGTCTAATTTCCATGTCATCACTCTGCTTTTCCTCTTCGTTTTCTTTGAAATTGCATTTGTCACGTGGTTCAGATCTGTGATTAACAGTCTGTGATCACTGTCCATGCTCTCACTGGGAATTACTTTGACATCAGTTAAACATTTCCCTCCACAGACTTTCACGACCGGCGTTGAAATAGGAATCTCTGTTTCGCGGGCTTATAGGCCGTGTTCTAAGGACAATTCCTATTTCCCTCCACCTTTGTTAGTGATGACGTAGTCAATAAGAGACATATGTTATACATCCCAGCTATACTTGGTGATCTTGTGGCTGTGTCTTTTTTTGAAGAAAGTATTTTGGATGATCACTCGATTTCTTCTACACATATCCAGTAGTTGTTTACCTTCAGCATTCATTTTCCCAAAACCATGTTATCCGATGATAACCTCACAGCCAAGTCTATTTGCTCCAACTTGTGCATTGAGGTCCCAAATAATGACGACGTTTCCTTCATCGATTATATCTTCCAGATCTTCACGGAATTTTTATTTCTCTTCTGCACTATAACCCGAGTGTGGAGCATAAATTTGCACTACTGCATGATTAGTGGACTCCAACTGCACATATAATTTTATGATCCGGTCATTATTATATGATACGTCAGAAATGGACTCCATATCTTTGGTCAGGAGGAACGCTACGCCATTCTTGGCTTCCATCGCAGATCCACTCCAAAATAATTTGTAACCATCGCTGAGAGTCTTGTTACTTGACTTCTTCCATTTCGTTTCACTCGGTCCCAATATGGATATTTTTCTTCTTTTCATCATATCTATAAGTTCTTCTGTTTTTCCAGTCAGGGTCAAAATGTTCATTGTCCCAATTCTTACATTTGCCTTCGGACAAACCTGTCTATCATCGGGTTGGCCGTCATACCTGACAGATCCGCTCAAAGGCTTTGCCACTGCAAGTGAATGCTCACTCCTACACCGGCTTGCTTCTTTCATGGTTCACTGCCTTAGTTCCCAAATCGCAAGTGTGTTTGATATTATTGTTGGTCATTTTCTGTAACTGTACAATTTGCCACCGGGGAATTACACCCATTTGCAAATAATGTAAATGAATGAATGAATTGACCACTTAGGATTACGCTACAACTTCCTCGTGTGGAGTTTTCTCTGTGCCCAGTACTAGCTGGCCTACTTCCGTTGTTCTTCTGTCCAGGCTCTTCCGGTCTTCTTAGTTCTTCTTGCGGCTGGAACCTCTTCTCACTACAGTATGTTCCTAAATGCATTTCTGTTTAACAATTGGACCTCTGAGTTGTTAAATCTTTCCATATCCTTCTCTATTTCCATGCTTTCTCCAGAAGTAACTGAATATACGTTGGTTAGTCTTTCGTCGTTCATTCTGTACATACACTCTGTACACTCGTAATAAAAGGTGAAACTGGGGCCTGTTCCACGAATTAACTTTGCAACTTTTCACTTTTCACTTTGCACTTTTCAATTCTTGCAAAGTGCAAAGTCTTTCTGTTCCACCATGATCTATGTATTACTTTTCAATTTCTTTCCAAAGTGAAAAGTCTTTGCATAGGAATGATCCGATCATGTTTATTCCATGAACAAACAGTATATTTATCCCATGATTTAATGCTTTATTTTTCATGGTGAACTTGAGAACTTTAGTAACTGTTCTGCAAATAGTTGATTTTGCTGTCCCATACATTGCTGCTATACCGTTTCCTAACCAATGTAGCCAAAGCATATAAGAATTTGTTCCGTTTCGGAAAGAGATCGACTTCTTTTTGTTGCAGAAACTGCAATATGGTGTATTTGACAATCGCCGCTGATTTGCAATTTGGCGTATGTAGTGGTGACTGTGTACTATAGTCAGGTTTCAATAAATGGCCAATTATTTCAAGAATATAGTCAGTTTGTAATGGGGTAATACGAAAACACTCACGAAATTCCATCAAAGTGAGGTTATTTTAGAACTTAAAAGGTTCATTCTGGTTCCGTATTGATAAACTAATTAGTATAAACAGGTTAAAAGTTCAGCCTGATCAATACCACACAGCGATCTTAATTAATAAAAGTATTGAACAGGCGGGACTTTTAACCTGTTTATACCAAAGTGAGGTTATGAAAATTCATCCTGTCTTTGTACGTCTTCTTGTTGGATTCTTCATCACTATCCTCACTTGATGATAACAAAAGCTCCTGCGTAACATATTTATAACACTAAACCAAATTCTGTGCCGAGAAAGTAGCGTAGAGACTTGTTCATTAACAGCTGAAAAGGGAATCTTCTCTTTGCAAATATTTCTGAAAACTTTTCAATCATTCCTTTGCACTTTGCATTTCTGCACCAATGGAGGAACATAACAGGCTTCAAAAGTGAAACGATTCCTAACTTTTCACTTTTCACTTTGCAAGAAAAATCTGAAAAGTGATGGTGGAACAAAATCTGAACTGAAAAGTGCAAAGTGCAAAGTGAAAAGTTGCAAAGTTCATTCGTGGAACAGGCCCCAGGTCTTACAGCAGTCTGCTGACTCCGTTACAGAAGAGTTAACCAAATGGTCACAAGATAATCGGCTCATAATAAACTATAAAAAAACAGTATCAGAATAGGAATCCTGCGAAGCCCAATATAACATTAAATGGTCATCAAATTGAAAATAATTCAGAAACAAAGTTTTTATGACTATGGATACAACATGACTTGAAAAGGAATAAACATATACAATATCTGAATTCTAAACTGAACTCGATGTGCTTTGCGTTACGTATTTTGAAAACATGCACAAGCATGCACACATTAAGAAATACTTATTTTGCTTATTTCCATTCGTACTTAAGATACGGGGTCATATTTTGGGGTATGTCACCAGATGTACTAAGCACGTTTGGGATACAAAAGAGGGCGATTAGAATTATGGCAAATGTAAACACTAGAGAATCATGTAGACCTCTGTTTAAAGGGTTAAACATTCTCTCACTGCCCTGCATTCATATCTTTGAAAGTATTATGTTTTTTTTAAAGAATTTAATGAATAAAGACGTTTTGCTTAAAACAAACAATGATGTTCATAGGCATAACACAAGACAAAATCAAAACATTCATATTTCACACACACACACAAGCATATATCAAAAAGGAACTTTTCATACAGGAGTTAAATTATACAATAAACTACCCCAGTATATAAAATTTGCCCCAAAAATAAAAACCTTTGAAAGAATGTTGAAAGCTTATCTGCAGTGCCATTGTTTTTACTCTGTAGTTGAATATCTTAGTGTATAGAAACGATGAAATCTATAATTATATTTTACTTTTCTACTGTATTTTAATTGTAATACCTAGCCGTAAGTTGTTGTATTTATAGAATTAAGTTTTCATATTGTAATAATAGAGTAAGGTGTAAATAGTTGTCCAATAAGATTGTATCTCTTAAGATCTGTTATTATAATTAGTTATAAATAGCTATTGTATTAGTAATATGTACCTGTAAGTTCTTTTATTTTATAGATGTAATTACTGACGTGTCCTATGTCAAAAATGTATTGTATACATGTAATTGATCAAATGGATTAATAAAAATCTAATCTAATCTATTCTACCGTATGTCCAAAAAGCGTTATTATTGTGGGCTGTTTATATATTTGTTACTCGAATGAATAGAAGTCAAGTCTGTGTTCAGGAGCCAGCCATTGCTGTATTTAGATTAGGCGGTTTCATAATTTATATGTAAGAAATTACAATTTGGGTTTAACTGTGTTACGAGGGACATAAAACCTCTGTCGCGCCCCTTACAATAACAATCATCAACAGGAATATCGAAGTCTAAATTGCCTACAGATCTAAAGATATATTTGTTTACTCACTGTGCCACGAGATGGACTTCCTCTGTGGACTTGGCATCCTCTTGAATCCTCTCCATGAGCTGGTCGCTTAGTGAATCCGCCATGATGGCGGCACTGGCTGCATTGTAGGTCTCAATGGCGTCCTTGTCCGTGGTCACCAGCTTGCGTAAGACCGAGGCGACCTGCGTCACCGCAGCCAAGGTCGGCACCGGGACCTGGCACATCATATTATTTCAGTAGTATGCATCCCTCCTGCGGCACTCACAAGCGATCGATCGTGAAAAATAAGCATTCAAATGAAAGAGAATATACATTACCAGTGACGCATTGCACTCTAATTTCATAAATATCTATAATTTCTTTAAAAAATGACTTAAAAAACTGTACGAAGTGTGCGATTTGCAGTTACTGTTGCTGCAGGAAGATACGCTCCATAATTGGTGTCCACTTCACATTTTGGCCGCTGTGACGCCTGTTTCATGTCATTTTAACATTCTTAGGTCTTTTGGATGGATTCCAGAAACAGTAAATCAAAGGAATGTGTACTCAAATCGTATAATTTCATAAATTAGCAGTGACGAATTGCATTCTAATTTCATAAATATCACTTTTTTAAAAAGTGTGCGATTTGCAAATACTGATGTTCTAACAAGCTGCATTTATGAGTTTTGTCTAAACCCTTAAAACTATTAAACGTCAAGTACCCTAATCATATAACCGGTGAGTGTTACGTCGTCTAAAACCTTAGAACTATTAAACATTAAGTTAATTCTTTTACACGTTATCTTCTATCATTTCCCATGGTTTTCAGAATCAGTCGGCTAAATCATTGGATTGGGTACTCAAATCGAATAACCGGCGAGTGTTACTGCTAAGCTTTCAATCAATGGACTCAGCACACACATGATTTAAGCTCATCCGTCTAAACAATGGATTTAATAAATTCCAGGTTTGTTAATATGCCGCGATACAGATTTTTCTTCTGTATTCCAATTCCATAAATATAGATTTTTGTAAGAATTGTGCTTTTTGCTATCTGGTTTTCAGAATCAGTATATCAATGGATTGGGTTCAGGTTTTTCTTCTGCATTCTAATTCCATAAATATAGATTTTTGTAAGAAGTGTGCTTTTTGCAAATACTGTTGCTGTATCATGATATAATATGAGTTGTCGTCTAAAACCTTAAAACTATCATCATCATCATCATATAGGCCTCATAAATTAGCAGTGACGAATTGCATTCTAATTTCATAAATAGGCCTATCAACTTTTGTAAGAAGTGTGCTATTGAACGTTAATTCCCTTACAGTGCTTCTTCTCTACTTTCGCATGGATTTCAGAAAGAGTAAATCAATGAATTGAGTAGGCCCTACTCTAAATCATAAAACCGGCGAGTGTTACGGCGTCTAAAACCTTAGAACTATTAAACATTAATTCTTTTACAGGATTTTCTTATATCTTCTATCATTTCCCATGGTTTGCAGAATTAGTAAATCAATGGATTGGGTACTCAAATCGTATAATTTCATAAATATCGAATAACCGGTGTTATGATGATCCAATTTTCAGTGATTGCCTTCTTAAGTTAGGGAATGTACTACTTGGAATTCTGACTGAAAGTTAATATACCGCATAACCGGAGAGTGTTACGGTTAAACTGTCAAACAATGGACTCAGCACACAAATGGCATTAACAGGGACGAATTGCATTCTAATTTCATAAATATCAAAGAAAGAAACAAGCCACGCTGATCGTTGGACTTAGGAACAAGGAAGCCTCACTGTAAGCGGGGCGTGAGGAAGTTTTACAACGAGGGCTGTCCTGATAAGGGAGAAAGAGGCTCCTCAGCCAACAAGATAAAGCAGGAAATCTTGACCAACATGCTTTCTGCTCGGAGTGCACCCAGAAGCAACAGAAAGGAATTCTGCCCGATATGTCAGAGGCAATGCACTAATGAAGACAGCACAATCGAATGCGATAGGTGCGGAGAAAAGACCCACGAGAACTGTACTGGCCCCATTGGTCAGGAAGTCAAAGACCTTGAAAGAAAGAACAGGAAACTGATATGGCTGTGTGAAATATGTAAACCTGAGGCACTGGACATGAATAAATCCTGTAGGGTGGTAATAGCCGCCCTTGCCGAAAGGGTCGAGGACCTAACACAATATATCAAAAACCCGACTTCAGGAAATCATGGAAAATCAGATAAAAGAAGCAGTATACAATGCTCACAGAATGAAACCAGCCACAGCACGCTCTCATGCTGACGCTCCACTCAAGAAAGTGAAAGCACCCCTGTAGGTAACGTGCAATGGAGTTGAGCGCAGAGCGCCTCACACAGGAACGGGAAAGCTGCCCTGCGGGCAGTGTATGAAGAAGTCTAACACTGATTGTTGCACTTAAGAACAAGGGAGCCTCACTGTAAGCGGGCCGTGAAGGAGTTTTCGAACGAGGGCTGTACTGATAAGGGAGAAAGTGGATCCTCAGCCAACAAGATAAAGCAGAAAATCTTGACCAAGATGCTTTCATAAATATCGAATAACTGGTGAGTGTTATGATGAATCAATTTTCAGAGATTGCCTTCTTAAGTTAGAGAACGTAGAGCTTGGAATCTAACTGAAACATAAATAGTGTTCTATAATCATTTGGTTGATATTGAACCCTTGCAAAGAAGCATATGAGACTCAGTTTTGGGGGGTGTAACAGTCCATTTCGTAAAGTTGTTGTTAAGCGCTTCTTATAACATGCAGGGTAACATATAACAAAATAACATGCAGGAAAAAGTGAATACCAGGGTTAAAACATATGAATTTAATAACAGATCAACAAATTTACACTATTTACAATAACAAAACAAACAAGGTCTCCCAAGTGACTCCCACTTGAATTAATAAAATGCCAAACTAGGCCTGATCTCAGGAGAGATCGTAAACATCTGGACCAAATGTCCCAAATTACTACAATGACATGTGCGTGTGCGGCTTTTCTACATGCGACACGATGTGTACAAATTAATGCGAGATTCGTTACCATCCAGTAAACCTTCAGGGGACGAATCTGCATTGTCTTAGAGCTAGACAGACACGAGGAATCAACTAACAACTAATTAAACTAATCCGACACTTCCTACACTAAATAAAACAAAATAATTTCCGCATGAAATTGGAATCAAGAACTGCCGTAGCAAACAACGTTAACGCCTAAAATTAGGACTTTTCAAATCAACACAAGTAAATTAACACGTGACCAATCAAGAAAAAATACACGTAAGGCCGCTTGCCATTTTTACACGAGAAAATACAAAATACACCCAACGGTGTCACAACAGACAAATCTAACAATGAAATGAGTCATAGAAATCACTAGGCTCAAAGCCAACATTTACATCATAAAACAAACATTTCATTTCATACGATATGCGGTAATTCGTAACGGACATGGCGAACTCCCAATTTAATTATGATCCAATGACCATTAAAAGAACAGGTTTGCTACAGATAGCTTACAGGGGTCAGTCGGTCAGCTGGACTGCCTAAACGATGAATCACCAGACATAGACGGGCGCAAAGTGGAATCTGCACATCTGTCAACCCACGTGTCAATAACCTCGACCTGCCGTGGCACTGGTTCGAGTCCCGAAGAAGTGTGCTCCCAAAAGCACATAATATACGTGTGTGTGTCAATATAAAATATCTTAGCATTTCCCACGGAAATCCAAGAATCAGCACTGGACAAGGTACAGTAGCCTCTAAGAGCGCTCTGCCTTTCCAATAAAATACAACCACAATATTTGAGGGCGGTAGGCACATTCTACCCCTCATCGCGAAGAATCAATACACACACCTTGACACAATACACACAAAGAATCACACGTATGGGTTTGACAGAAACCTGAAATAAAGGACATAAAATATTTTCCACCGACTTGCGCTCCCAATCTAGTCCGTGACTAAAGAACCTGAAAAGGACTCAAAAAAAAAACTCAAAAATATAGAACTAAGGTGTTCTACAGTGACATCTTAATTTGTTGCGCTTGGCAACCCTAGTATGAATAAAAACCTGTTCGTAAAACATCTAACAACTCTTACCCCCCTTTTCCTACTAAAAAAAATAACTTGAATAAAGCACCACTTGTCGACCAGGACGAATTTCGCATTCGCATAAAATAAAATAAAATACACACGCCGTGCATACTAATAATGGCTCATAAGAAAAATATACAATCAAACAAACACTTGGCCACGTACCAACGTACATTTAAATATAACAGTGTCGGTGCACAAAAAAATCTAAATACAAGAAAAACAAAGAATAAAATATTTACAACGTTCCCGCGTCTAATCTAGCTACATATTTAATAAATCAATGGTTTGTACATCACCGTGCAGCTTGTAGAACTCAACCTCCATCCCAAGGCATTTCCCTACGGGAAATCTACTCGTCCCTCGTCGACGTATTGGTAGGGGCGTAGCACATCATTCCACCAATCGACCTTCCAAGAGACATCTTGGCGTTGCTTCTTGGAAAGAAATGTTCAAAGTTATTAGTTTGCCTAGCTAGAATCGCTATGAGCTACTGACTTTCACTCACAATAAAGTCCTAGGTGATTACTCAATGTAGAACTGGCCCTATCTCAGCATTTGCTTATATCACACGCACATATACGTCACACAAAATATAACACAAAATTTTACAGAAAATTACACTCTTCGTTCTCTACGCAGCTGGCTTTTAACAAGTCTCAAATATGTCTACCGCGTGGCGCTTATCTCGACTAGAGATCTCCCTCCGCTAAGCGTGAACTCTGCTCCCCAGAGCACAAAATAAAATGTTTGTCCAAACAGACGTGAAGTATGCTCACTAGAGCTTGATAAATCGTGACTCAAACCGGCGTGAACGATGCTCACCAGAGCTCGATAAAGTTGTGTCTCAAACTGCTCATCACCGATCAATTTATTAGAAACTGACAGAACGGGGTGGAGTGGGGGGCAATCTGTGAAAATAATCTGTAGTTTTCAATTCACAGACTTCGGACTAGTATCAATCTTCTTCTTTTAATCCAAACGTCTCAACGGATTGCATCGGCGGTTCTTCAGACACGCGTTTTAGCGCCCTTTTTTAAGGTACGCGACTCATCGCGTGGTTTAGGCGTCCTCTCACCTGATTTGCTGATTCAATCTAGTATCGGTTGGAACTTCTCTTCTGGCACGCCCATAATGACGCCGACTCGGATGCGCGTTCATACTGAATTTGTCCTTGAACTCGGCTTAGCTGGTCATCGTCAGGAATAACTACCACGCTACTCCTGTTGCAATAGTTGCGACACACTACCTGTCTCCCCTTTGTCAACCTCCAACATGTTCTCCCTGGGCATCAGTAATAATAATAATAAAATCATGAAGACTTATTGATCGGCAAATCAATAAGGGTTCAATATAAAATCATTACAACCTTTCTCCTTAAATCACTCATTTTAAACCTATTGGGGAAA
Organism: Meconema thalassinum; assembly: GCA_946902985.2. NCBI lineage: Eukaryota > Metazoa > Arthropoda > Insecta > Orthoptera > Tettigoniidae > Meconema > Meconema thalassinum. The sequence continues at coordinate 21,472,145 of OX336396.1, forward strand.
GTATGACTTATGAACAAGCGAGATTTCTCGCTCGAGTACTCAAATCGTATAATTTCATAATTATCGAATAACCGGTGTTATGATGATCCAATTTTCAGTGATTGCCTTCTTAAGTTAGGGAGGGTTCAACTTGGAATTCTGACTGAAAGTTAATGTATCGAATAACCGGAGAGTGTTGCGGCTAAACTGTCAATCAATGGACTCAACACACACATGGCATTACCAGAGACGAATTTCATTCTAATTTCATAAATATCAAAGAAAGAAACCAGTCACGCTGATCGTTGCACTTAAGAACAAGGGAGCCTCACTGTAAGCGGGGCGTGAAGAAGTTTTCCACGAGGGCTGTCCTGATAAGGGAGAAGGAGGCTCCTCAGCCGACAAGATAAAGCAGGATATCTTGACCAAGATGCTTTCTGCCCGGAGTGCACCCAGAAGCAACAAAAAAAGGAATTCTGTCCGATATGTCAGAGGACAGCACAATCGAATGCGATTGGTGCAAAGAAAAGACCAACGAGAACTGTACTGGCCTCATTGGTCAGGGAGTCAAAGACCTTGAAAGAAAGAACAGGAAACTGATATGGCTGTGTGAAATATGTAAACCTGAGGCACTGGACATGAATAAATCCTGTAGGTTGGTAATAGCCGCCCTTGCCGAAAAGGTCGAGGACCTAACACAATACATCAAAACCCGACTTCAGGATATCATGGAAAATCAGATCAAAGAAGCAGTATACAATGCTCACAGAATGAAACCAGCCACAGCACGATCTCAGGCTGACGCTCCACTCAAGAAAGCGAAAGCACCCCTGTAGGTAACGTGCAATGGAGTTGAGCGCAGAGCGCCTCACACAGGAACGGGAAAGCTGCCTTGCAGGCAGTGTGTGAAGAAGTTTAACACTGATCGTTGCACTTAGGAACAAGGGAGCCTCACTGTAAGCAAGGCGTGAAGAAGTTTTCCAACGAGAGCTGTCCTGATAAGAGAGAAAGTGAATCGTCAGCCAACAAGATAAAGCAGGAAATCTTGACCAAGATGCTTTCATAAATATCGAATATCTGGTGTTATGATGATCCAATGTTCAGTGATTGCCTTCTTAAGTTAGAGAACGTAGATTTTGGAATTCTAACTGAAACGTAAATAGTGTTCTATTATCAGTTGGTTGAAATAAAATCATTACAACCTTTCTCCTTAAGTCACTCAGAATAAACCAAAAGTATGACTCATGAACACGCGAGAAATCGTATAATGTCATAAATATAGAAAACCGGTGTTATGATGATCCAATTTTCACTGATTGCCATCTTAAGTTAGGGAACGTTCAACTTGGAATTCTGACTGAAAGTTAATGAATCGAATAACTGGAGAGTGTTGCGGCTAAACTATCAATCAATGGACTCAATACACAAATAGCTTTAACAGAGACGAATTGCATTATAAATTCATAAATATCAAAGAAAGAAACCAGCCACGCTGATCGTTGCACTTGGGAACAAGGAAGCCTCACTGTAAGGGGGCGTGAATAACTTTTTCCACGAGGGCTGTCCTGATAAGGGAGAAAGAAGCTCCTCAGCCGACAAGATAAAACAAGAAATCTTGACCAAGATGCTTTCTGCCCGGAGTGCACCCAGAAGCAACAAAAAGTAATTCTGCCCGATATGTCAGAGTCAATGCACGAATGAGGACAGCACAATCGAATGCTATAGATGCAGAGAAAAGACCCACGAGAACTGTACTGGCCTCATTGGTCAGGAAGTCAAAGACCTTAAAAGAAAGAACAGGAAACTGATATGGCTGTGTGAAATATGTAAACCTGAGGCACTGGACATGAATATAATCCTGTAGGGTGGTGTATTCTTTGAATACACGGTACGTGAGAATCCAATTTTTAATGCTCTTTGAATGTCCATTTCTTCCTTTCTTATCAAACACCATCAGTGATCTTCTATTTTCTCTTTGTTGATCAGGTCTCTTATATCTTTTATGAGTCTGTTCTAGATATATATCTTCTATGACCCACCTAGCGTCATCTCGCAGCGAATCTCTGAAGCTCCTCAATTCTTCCTTGTGCAAGAGGATTTACTTATCCATCTGGCCACCAGATCTTGTTACCATCGCCGGCTATTTTCTCCGTGAGCAAGAGAACTACGTCTACTTTTTTACTCACCATGCTGCGCTAGTATCATCTGTTATCAACTCTTTGAAGACCGGCTCAGCAAGAGAAGATCAATTTTTTGTTGTAATGTTGGCTATGTTTATATGTTCTCCTTTTGTCTCCTACCCCCACTCTTTCCCTTCCTTGGACCCTCCGTGCTCTGCTGAGTGGGTCTCACTTGTGCGCCGGCCGTCGACTCAGTTAAGGCTCAACTCGAGCCAGTCTCCTCAAACCAAGAGGCAAACTCTACTTTCTACGCCATGTTGGCATATTAAACATTGTCAAGGGGAACTTCACCTTCAACATGCAACCAAGATAAGTACAGACTTAAGGTTTTAACCTCATCTTCATCAATTTTATCTACATGCTTTTATTGATTATTTATAGACAGCGTGAGATTACTTGTGGGGCGGTAATCATTCTTCGCGGGATTTTTCATGTTGGGCTTTTGTCTAATCAAGCCAATCTTGGTGAAAAGCAGCATTTCTTATGCTTGCTAAATGAGAAATATTCTCACCACGTGGGATATTATCTAATACCCGCTGTCTATAAATTACAAAGCAAGTTCCTCCGCTGGATTATCTTTGGCCCCATCTTTCTATTAAGATCGTTCTGGAACCTTCCAGATCCTGTACTTTATCTGCGAGTCTTGCCGTCGGGTATTTTTCACTCACTTGTGAAAATACTATTTAAAATGAGGAATCTTCCTTATAAATTACTGCAATAGCAAACTTTCGCCCACCGTTGGAATGTTCTATGGCGCATTTAATTGTAATTCCCAACTTTCTCAAGAAATAGACTCTCGCCTACCTAGTGCAACTAGTTATTTTCATCATTGCAATAACTTTCTTTCCATAAACTTTCGTGTCTCTACAGTGAACTTTTCATCTATTTAAAAGACTATAGTGATAACTAGTGCTTATCCCACTTTTCCACCGCGTCGCGATCGTCCGTTTACATTAAATCAGGCCATGAACATTGATCCTAAATCCCAATGATCTTTCCTCAACCTTCTACTAACAAAACATATTAATAAAATTGTAACTTCTCCATAAGGTGTCACTCTTCGAAGTGCCCTTCCATTTTGCTGTTTATCATTACTTAATTTCTGTATAATTACGTGTTTTATACACGGTTCAAGCTCACATTGTTTCTCTTTTATAACGAGAGAATACAATTCTTTTAACTCATTAGTGAGTTGTTTCTAGGTCTCACGAAAGGGTACCTGCCCCATTTATCTAGTGATTCCTATCTAAATACAGGAAGTCTAGAACCTTCCTTGTTGATTTTTTCTTCAGGTTTCACAGCAAGTGACCTGCCCTCCTTTGTATAATTGTAATAGAAGTAATTCAGCATAAACATAAGAAGTAATAGGAACTTCTTCTTCATTTACTCGCTTCCTTTTTTGTTATTTTCGAAGTTGTAACTTTTTCTAAAATAATTACTTGTAAATTCCTTAAAGTACACTCCTTGTACTCAATTTGATGTTTAAACTTTAAGCATTTTATTTGTCTTTTTTAAATCTTACAAGGATTTTAGTACATATATAAGGTTTAAAACCTCATAAATTGTTAATTGCCTGGCGCAAATGTTTAATGCTATCTGAGGTCTGTGACCACAAATTTGTTAACAAGATTGAATATATGTTTGTTAAAGTTATAAACTTCTTTTGCCTTTTTAAATAAATTAAATATTTGTTTTTGGATTCATAATTTCGAAAACACAACGGTTAGGCAAGATCCGGTCTTCCTTGACTCTCCCTACTCAATGCCATTAAACCTATTGATAGGGCTTTCACCGCTTGTTGCATTTGAGCAAAAATTCTTAGTGGTAATCTTGTTAAAGTTCTCTTAGCTTTAAAGGCTAATTCTAACTGGCCAGTAAGGCAAGTACAGCTCGCTACGCCAGTTACCTGCTAGTGGAAATCCTCTCCAAAATCTTATGGTCAGTTTTCAAAAAGATAAGTGTTTCTCTTTGCCTAAACTTTTAGTCGGCTACTGGCTGGTTAAAAGCTTAGCCATTTCCAAATGCAACTACTGGTTCATTTACCAAATTTATTTTCAAAAGCATAATTCCTTTATCACCATCCTTTTTGGAAGCACTTGGTTACTGTTCAGGAAGCTTATAACTTCGAAAACTGGAAATATCAAAATTGATGCAAATTATTGTCATTCTTCGAATTACTTTGAAAAAAAAAAACGAATTTCTTTGAAAGGACATACAATAAACCTGTCACTTTCAGTCATGCCAGACCAACACCCTTCCCCATAGTAGTCTTATGCCTGCTTGAGAGGGAATATACTAAGGCCACTCTCCAGCAAACCGCCCAAGTTCTAGCTGCGGTTCCCATCAGCTTAGACCAAGCCCTTACCCACTTTAGGTATCAGAGAGCGGATTTGCGGTGGCAACCGCCTCTGAGTGTATTTAAAGCTAAATTTATAACTTTTGTGGAACTCTTCATCCTATTTCTCTATCCTTTTTCTCCAGTCCGAAACCCACTTCCTTTTCTTAATCATCTTCCCTTGGTGGGTGGGTTATTCCTCAGCCAATAATCTACCCAAAATTTGGTGCCGAAACCCGGGAGAGTCCATTTGTCATTTTTCTGTTTGGCAATACTTTGCAAATTATTAATATCTGCTTTGAATCTTTCAGCTATAACCACATCGTGCAAAGCCTGGGAAGGGGAAAGAGGCCGCTCCTGTCTCCTTTGGTGTGTCCCGTTCTTTCCACTTATTGCTGCTGCCAGCTTGACAGCATTTCCAAGGTTCCACAGTTTCGTGAGTTGCATTTCAATCTATTTTCTTTAATATGGCTCCTACTGAAAAGGATAAGGATGAAAAACTTACTTCTAAACGAGCATCCTATAAAGGGCAAATTACCCGTTTTAGAAAGTACATAAAAGAGTTAGATCCCTCAGAAGCTCAATTAGACTTGTTGAAACATCGTGTAAGGGATTTTGAACGTTCTTATGAAAACTATTGTAACATTCAAACTGAAATAGAAACTTGTATGCTCAATCAAACCGAAGATCGAGTCGAAGTAGAAAACCAATATTACGAAGGTATAGGTTCTGCTTTCAAAATAATACGCCAACTCGAAGAGGAGCAGAAAAAGGACGCTTCTGTTCTTAGTTCCCTTCACGAACCACAAACTTCTTTCCGTGATGGTACTCACAAGCCCAAACCAATTTTACCGAAAATTGATTTACCCCATTTTTCTGGAGATGAATCTACATGGGATTCTTTCTATGAATTATTTTGCTCCCTTGTTCATGACAATGAAGACATTCAAGTCATTTACAAGTTTCATTACTTGAGATCTATCCTCCGAGGTCAAGCTTTGCAGTTGGTCGAAGCACTTCCTCTGCGTGCCGAAAATTACCCCATTGCCTTTAACTTATTAAAAGAAAGATATGGAAATTTACGGTTACGTATTCAACGCCATATGAAGGCTCTATTCCACCTACCTGCGTCACAGCACAATGACGTCACCAGTTTGCGCAGTCTAGTTGATACTACACAACTTCACGTTAAGGCTTTGTCCCAACTAGATCAACCCACTGAACACTGGGATATTTTCCTAAAACATTTAGTGGTTTCTAAAGTTGATGCTGCTACCCTCAAAGCTTGGGAAATTGAACTTTCTAAAGAAAACGACTATTCTTACGAGCATTTAGTCACTTTCATAAATGCCAGATGCCAGCTCTTAACCGCTTTGCTAATCAAAGTGAACCCTCTTCCCCGAGTTCCAAATTTGAATTAATGTCTATCAAACCTAAAAGCGATCGCATAGCGTCTAATACCCAAAAACCCGGGTCCAGCTCATCTAAATTTAAATCAAACACTACTTATTACCCAACTAGGTCTAGTGAACGTCGTGTTGCTAGCTCTATGGTTTTAAACACTCAAAGCGAACCTCGCAAGAGTTTAAACGAACCTTTAAAGTGCATACTTTGTAAAGATCCCCATGCCCTTAACCTCTGTAAGTCCTTTAAAGAAATGTCAGTCGACGACAGAAGAAAATTAGTTTCCCAGAACAAACATTGCTTCAATTGCCTAGCGCCTACTCATTCTGCTTCTAATTGTAAGTCCACAAGACTTTGCTACCATTGTGAAAAGGCTCATCATACTTTGCTACATCGTCATGATCAGGCAAGGTCATCGACTGCATCTACTTCTCCGAAAAATGATAGTGCTACCAGTGCTAATGCTTCATCGTACATTCAAAATGCCAAGTCCATTCGCAGTGCTCAAGTATTGTTGTCCACCGTCCAAATCGAGGTTCAGGATAACTTTGGCAACTGGGTCCGTGCACGCGGTCTTCCTGATTCAGCGGCAACTCATGATTTTGTGTCTAATTCCTTAATTAGAAAACTAGGCCTACCTGTAAACCCCACTTCTATCAATGTGTCGGGCATCAACAGCTCAAAATCGCAAGCTTTACAATTCTCGAAGCTAACCATAAGAGATATTTGTCATAGAAACAACTTCTTTAAACTTAATTGTCTCATTCTCAATAGCATTGGAGAAGATACTCCCAGTCACTCTGTGGATATTTCAGGATTAAATATTCCCTCGCATTTAAGGCTAGCCGATCCTTTGTTCAATATGGAAAACCCTATTGACATACTCTTTAGTGCCAATGTTTTCTGGAGTTGCCTTCGTAAACAGGTTCGCAAGTTATCCTCAAACGTGGTCGCCAGAGACACTAATTTTGGATGGATTGTCACAGGTCAACTTCCCCATTATTCTCCCCAACCCGCATCGCAATGTTACTTCTCCAATACTGATCTGGAACAGTTCTGGAGGCTTGAAAGCGTTGATCCTCCTAATGTAACCTCTTCAGAAAATGAATTCTGTGAGCAACTTTTTTTGAACACCACCACTCGTTCTTCTGATAGCCGGTTCGTTGTTCAAATGCCAAGATTACATAATCCTCCAAAACTTATTAATTCTCAGCCCAAAGCTCGAAAAGCTCTCTTTGCTATCGAGAGCAAATTCAAGAAAGAACCTCTTGTTAAACAGCAGTACACTGATTTCATGGATGAGTATGAAAGCTTGGATCACATGGAAGTTGTTAACAAATCTGAGGATGAATTGCACCCCCCACTTGAAACGGTTTATCTAAATCATCATCCTGTGTGGAAAAACCCCCTTGTAAAAGATAAAATTCGAGTTGTTTTCAATGGTTCATCACCCGACGTTAATGGCAACAGCCTTAACGACACTCTTTACTCTGGTCCTGCTATTCAATCAGATCTATCTGCTATACTCTTAAACTTTCGATTATTTCCCATAGCTGTCATAGCTGATATAAAACAGATGTACCGTCAAGTTTTAATTCAACCGGAACAACGAGATCTCCAAAGAATCTTGTGGCGTGATGAAATCAGTAAGCCCATTAAGGTATTTCGCTTAAAAACGGTTACTTATGGCTTAAAACCCTCTGCTTTCCTTGCTATTCGATCTCTACACTTGTTAGCCTCACAAGATGGTCATTTATTTAATTCCAAAGCCTCTGAAGCACTAACTACGTCATTCTATGTTGACGATTATTTGCAGTCCTTCCCCACTTTGGAGGAAGCTTCTTTTGTGTCGTTAGAACTTCAAGCATTGCTAAGGAATGGAGGTTTCCCACTCCATAAGTGGAATCCCAACTCCCCTGAGTTTCTCGCCCAGTTTCCCATCGAAGACGTAGATCCTTCTTCTGTCGAAATTTGTGGAAACTCCGAATCTATAAAAACTCTAGGAGTTCACTGGTGCACTAGCACTGACACTCTCATCTATAAAGTTTCGCTCGCAGAAGAGCTTCCTAATACAAAAAGACAAATCCTCTCTGAAATTGCAAAAATTTTTGATCCGCTTCAATTCCTTGCCCCAGTTATCGTTATAGCCAAACTCTTCATGCAAGAGCTGTGGTCGCTCAAATGTGAATGGGATGACACTGTCCCTCTTTCTTTTCTTAATCGTTGGCTCTCGTTTCGCAGCAATTTGCCGGATCTTTCCCTTATCGAAATCCCGAGGAATTTAATTAGCTCTCATTCTAATACACCCTTCTTCCTTCATGTGTTCGCGGACAGTTCCGAAAAGGCTTACGGTTGCTGCGCATATTTAGTTTATCACGGTTCATTATATGGATCTTCAGTTTCCAACCTTGTTTGTGCCAAATCGAAGGTCGCTCCTCTTAAAACTATCACTTTGCCTAGGCTCGAACTGTGCGCTGCACTCATGGCTGCAGAACTTGTTAAGAAATTACGGGAAGTATTAAAAGTCGAATTCTCGCAAATCTATCTCTGGAGCGATTCCATGATCGCCCTTTCTTGGATCGCCAAGAACCCCTCTCACTGGCAAACTTTTGTTGCAAACAGGGTTTCCAAAATTCAAACTCTTTCTTCTGGATGTCAATGGAGGCATGTGCCCAGTGCTGATAATCCAGCCGATATTATCTCTCGTGGTTGTTTACCCTCTCAATTGGCAGCTTCCCAATTGTACTGGCATGGGCCCTCGTGGTTAATCGAAGACTCTTCTTCATGGCCTTCTAAACCTCCAGCTACAAACTCCAACTTGCCTGACGCTAAAGTATCTTTACCTACTGCTTCGTGTCTTGTTTCCAACGTTTCTCATCCCATGTTGTCCCGCTACTCTTCCTTTCACAAATTAATTCGAGTTGTTGCCTATCTCCATAGATGGAAATATCTTGTGGTTGACCAACCTCTTCTCCCCAAACCACACCTTACCAATCATGAATTGAATCACGCTACCATTAAGGTTTTACAACTGACACAGCAAGAAGCCTTTTCTTCTGAATTGTCTTTGCTTTCTTCTAAAAAGGATCTTCCCAAATCCAGTCGTCTTCGTGCTTTAGCTCCGTTCCTTGATGACCATGGGTTACTCAGGGTAGGTGGAAGGCTCTCGCAATCTTTGCTCTCTGAGGACAAAAAGCATCCCGTTATTTTGCCTTCCAAACATCACGTAACTTCTTTAATTATACGTGACTTTCATTATCGTAATCTGCATGTTGGTACACGCACTCTGCTTTGTCTCTTAAGGGAAAAGTACTGGATCATAAATGGAATTCACGAAGTTTCTTCTGCAATTCATAAGTGCATTCCTTGCTTTAAAGCGAAACCTAAAATCAATACTCAATTAATGAGCGATCTGCCCTCTTTTCGCTCTTCTCCTATACGCCCATTTGCTTTAACTGGTGTGGACTATATGGGTCCGTTCCAATATCAACGAAACTCTCCTGAAGCTAAACGCAAATTGTTTGGTAAGCTTTATGTTTCTCTCTTTGTTTGCATGGTTACAGGCGCAATCCACTTGGAACTAGTAACGAATGCTTCTACTTCTTACTTTTTATCAGCTGTCTCTCGCTTCACTGCTAGGCGTGGTGTTCCTTCAGAGATGTTCTCTGATAACGCTTCCACTTTTCAGGGCGCAGCTGCCCTGTGGAAGAAAGCTCTCACTTCCTCTCCTGCCATGGAACAAATTTCTAATTTTTCCAATTCAAAGGGTTTCAAATGGCGCTTTATACCTCCCTACGCTCCTCATCACGGTGGTAGGTGGGAATCTTGTGTAAAGCTTACTAAACGTCATTTAAGAAAAGTCTTAGGTAATCGCATTCTGACTTATGAAGAATTCAATTCACTGTCCGTTCTGATTGAAGGTGTTGTTAACTCTGGCCCTTTAACTCCTCTTTCCAATGACCCTGATGACCTGCTTCCACTTACACCTGGTCACTTCCTTATCGGCACTTCTCTTTCTGCTCCTCCTCCTCTTCCCAATTCTTTCAGGGATTCTAATTTACCTATTGTTTGGCGTAAACTTGAAGCCCTCCGCAATTCCTTTTGGAAGAGGTGGAACTTGGAATATTTAACTTCTTTGCAACGGAGACAGAAGTGGTTTCTTTCCAGTCCCGACATTAAAGTGGGGGACTCGGTCTTGGTTAGGGATGTTTCACCCCCTCTAGTATGGATCTCTGGTAGAGTGACCGAGTGTTATCCTGGAAGAGATGGGAGAGTCAGGGTGGCCAAAATCTTGACCACTAATGGTCCGATCACAAGACCACTGTCTTTGATCGCTCCGTTACCTTTGAATGTGTAACTGTTTATTTGTTCTCTGTTGGTGTTTGGCCCTCCCAGTATGGTGTATTCTTTGAATACACGGTACGTGAGAATCCAATTTTTAATGCTCTTTGCATGTCCATTTCTTCCTTTCTTATGAAACACCAACAGTGATCTTCTATTTTCTCTTTGTTGATCAGGTCTCGTATATCTTTTATGAGTCTGTTCTAGATATATATCTTCTATGACCCACCTAGCGTCATCTCGCAGCGAATCTCTGAAGCTCCTCAATTCTTCCTGGTGCAAGAGGATTTACTTATCCTTCTGGCCACCAGATCTTGTTACCATCGCCAGCTATTTTCTCCGTGAGCAAGAGAACTACGTCTACTTTTTTACTCACCATGCTGCGCTAGTATCATCTGTTATCAACTCTTTGAAGACCGGCTCAGCAAGAGAAGATCAATTTTTTGTTGTAATGTTGGCTATGTTTATATGTTCTCCTTTTGTCTCCTACCCCCACTCTTTCCCTTCCTTGGACCCTCCGTGCTCTGCTGAGTGGGTCTCACTTGTGCGCCGGCCGTCGACTCAGTTAAGGCTCAACTCGAGCCAGTCTCCTCAAACCAAGAGGCAAACTCTACTTTCTACGCCATGTTGGCATATTAAATATTGTCAAGGGGAACTTCACCTTCAACATGCAACCAAGATAAGTACAGACTTAAGGTTTTAACCTCATCTTCATCAATTTTATCTACATGCTTTTATTGATTATTTATAGACAGCGTGAGATTACTTGTGGGGCGGTAATCATTCTTCGCGGGATTTTTCATGTTGGGCTTTTGTCTAATCAAGCCAATCTTGGTGAAAAGCAGCATTTCTTATGCTTGCTAAATGAGAAATATTCTCACCACGTGGGATATTATCTAATACCCGCTGTCTATAAATTACAAAGCAAGTTCCTCCGCTGGATTATCTTTGGCCCCATCTTTCTATTAAGATCGTTCTGGAACCTTCCAGATCCTGTACTTTATCTGCGAGCCTTGCCGTCGGGTATTTTTCACTCACTTGTGAAAATACTATTTAAAATGAGGAATCTTCCTTATAAATTACTGCAATAGCAAACTTTCGCCCACCGTTGGAATGTTCTATGCCGCATTTAATTGTAATTCCCAACTTTCTCAAGAAATAGACTCTCGCCTACCTAGTGCAACTAGTTATTTTCATCATTGCAATAACTTTCTTTCCATAAACTTTCGTGTCTCTACAGTGAACTTTTCATCTATTTAAAAGACTATAGTGATAACTAGTGCTTATCCCACTTTTCTACCGCGTCGCGATCGTCCGTTTACATTAAATCAGGCCATGAACATTGATCCTAAATCCCAATGATCTTTCCTCAACCTTCTACTAACAAAACATATTAATAAAATTGTAACTTCTCCATAAGGTGTCACTCTTCGAAGTGCCCTTCCATTTTGCTGTTTATCATTACTTAATTTCTGTATAATTACGTGTTTTATACACGGTTCAAGCTCACATTGTTTCTCTTTTATAACGAGAGAATACAATTCTTTTAACTCATTAGTGAGTTGTTTCTAGGTCTCACGAAAGGGTACCTGCCCCATTTATCTAGTGATTCCTATCTAAATACAGGAAGTCTAGAACCTTCCTTGTTGATTTTTTCTTCAGGTTTCACAGTAAGTGACCTGCCCTCCTTTGTATAATTGTAATAGAAGTAATTCAGCATAAACATAAGAAGTAATAGGAACTTCTTCTTCATTTACTCGCTTCCTTTTTTTGTTATTTTCGAAGTTGTAACTTTTTCTAAAATAATTACTTGTAAATTCCTTAAAGTACACTCCTTGTACTCAATTTGATGTTTAAACTTTAAGCATTTTATTTGTCTTTTTTAAATCTTACAAGGATTTTAGTACATATATAAGGTTTAAAACCTCATAAATTGTTAATTGCCTGGCGCAAATGTTTAATGCTATCTGAGGTCTGTGACCACAAATTTGTTAACAAGATTGAATATATGTTTGTTAAAGTTATAAACTTCTTTTGCCTTTTTAAATAAATTAAATATTTGTTTTTGGATTCATAATTTCGAAAACACAACGGTTAGGCAAGATCCGGTCTTCCTTGACTCTCCCTACTCAATGTCATTAAACCTATTGATAGGGCTTTCACCACTTGTTGCATTTGAGGAAAAAGTCTTAGTGGTAATCTTGTTAAAGTTCTCTTAGCTTTAAAGGCTAATTCTAACTGGCCAGTAAGGCAAGTACAGCTCGCTACGCCAGCTACCTGCTTGTGGAAATCCTCTCCAAAATCTTATGGTCAGTTTTCAAAAAGATAAGTGTTTCTCTTTGCCTAAACTTTTAGTCGGCTACTGGCTGGTTAAAAGCTTTGCCATTTCCACATGCAACTACTGGTTCATTTACCAAATTTATTTTCAAAAGCATAATTCCTTTATCACCATCCTTTTTGGAAGCACTTGGTTACTGTTCAGGAAGCTTATAACTTCGAAAACTGGAAATATCATAATTGATGCAAATTATTGTCATTCTTCGAATTACTTAAAAAAAAAAAAACGAATTTCTTTGAAAGGACATACAATAAACCTGTCACTTTCAGTCATGCCAGACCAACACCCTTCCCCATAGTAGTCTTATGCCTGCTTGAGAGGGAATATACTAAGGCCACTCTCCAGCAAACCGCCCAAGTTCTAGCTGCGGTTCCCATCAGCTTAGACCAAGCCCTTACCCACTTTAGGTATCAGAGAGCGGATTTGCGGTGGCAACCGCCTCTGAGTGTATTTAAAGCTAAATTTATAACTTTTGTGGAACTCTCATCCTATTTCTCTATCCTTTTTCTCCAGTCCGAAACCCACTTCCTTTTCTTAATCATCTTCCCTTGGTGGGTGGGTTATTCCTCAGCCAATAATCTACCCATAGGGTGGTAATAGCCGCCCTTGCCGTAAAGGTCGAGAACCTAACACAATACATCAAAACCCGACTTCAGGAAAACATGGAAAATCAGATCAAGGAAGCAGTATACAATGTTCACAGAAAGATACCAGCCACAACGCGCTCCCATGCTGACGCTCCACTCAAGAAAGCGAAAGCACCCCTGTAGGTAACGTGAAAAGTAGTTGAGCGCAGAGCGCCTCACACATGAACGGGAAAGATGCCCTGCAGGCAGTGTGTGAAAGCGTTTAACGCTGATCGTTGCACTTAAGAACAAGGGAGCCTCACTGTAAGCGGGGCGTGAAGAAGTTTTCCAGCGAGGGCTGTCCTGATAAGGGAGAAAGAGGATCCTGAGCCGACAAAATAAAGCAGGAAATCTTGACCAAGATGCTTTCTGCCCGGAGTGCACCCAGAAGCAACAAAAAGTAATTCTGCCCGATATGTCAGAGACAATGCACGAATGAGGACAGCACAATCGAATGCGATAGGTGCAGAGAAAAGACCCACGAGAACTGTACTGGCCTCATTGGTCAGGAAGTCAAAGTCCTTGAAAGAAAGAACAGGAAACTGATATGGCTGTGTGAATTATGTAAACCTAAGGCAATGGACATGAATAAATCCTGCAGGGTGGTAATAGCCGCCCTTGCCGAAAAGGTCGAGGACCTAACACAATACATCAAAACCCGACTTTAGGGATACATGGAAAATCAGTTAAAAGAAGCAGTATACAATGCTCACAGAATGAAACCAGCCACCGCACGCTCTCATACTGTCGCTCCACTCAAGAAAGCGAAAACTCCCCTGTAGGTGACGTGCAATGGAGTTGAGCGCAAAGCACCTCACACAGGAACGGCAAAGCTGCCCTGCAGGCAGCGTATGAAGGAGTTTAACACTAATCGTTGCTCTTAGGAACATGGGAGCCTCACTGTAAGCAAGGCGTGAAGAAGTTTTCCAACGAGGGCTGTCCCGATAAGGGAGAAAGAGGATCCTCAGCCAACAAGTTAAAGCAGGAAATCTTCACCAAGATGCTTTAATAAATATCAAATAACTGGTGAGTGTTATGATGATCCAATTTTCAGTGATTGCCTTCTGAAGTTAGAGAACGTAGAGCTTGGAATTCTAACTGAAATGTAAATAGTGTTCTATAACCATTTGGTTGAAATAAAAACATAACAACCTTTCTACTTAAGTCACTCATTACAAACCTATTGGGGAAAGTATGACTTATGAACATGCGAGATTCCTCGCACGGGTCCGCTAGTTCATTATTATTATTATTATTATTATTATCATCATCATCAGGGTGTCTACTCTAAGTATGATCTCAAAATTAGACCTTTGTAAGTACTTTTAGCTACCTTTTTCGTTCAAGATATCTCTGCGGTCTGCAAGCTCATCACACGGTGAAAAACTGCAATGAAATGTGTTTAAAGAGGTGAATATAATTTACTTTCAGTACAGTATCATAACGCACAAAAAATCTGATTATATTTAATGATTGGGCGTAAAAGCACGTTATTCTGTAAATTTAAAAAGGGAACTTTTCATGGACAATTTTAGAATGAAAACACTGAAAAATTTTAAACAATTTTTAATGTAGGCTACATTAAATAAATAATAAATAAATAATGGATATTTAATACCAAATGCGTTGTTTCAGCTCATGTCGTCTTGTGTACAAGAAGTTATGATTACCCAGAAGTTGTTCTGCCCTTGGCCATTACATTAGAATTCGTTTAACCCCACGACAGGGTACGAGCAAATATTGCGCCGTTACGTGATCGCCACCGAGTTCCGTCTTCGCGGTCACATACGGAGAAACATCGAGATGTTACATGATCGGCGCTACTCTCAGCCGTTTGACGAGATTCCCGTAGTCTTCACGGTAGAACACGGAGAAACTTTGCGATTTACGCAATCGGATCAATCTTGGTCGTTTGACGAGGTTTCCATTGTACTTGATATCGAACACGAGAATACATAGCTTTAATAATACACACTGTGTACTTATAATGTATAGCTTTATTACGCAATCGGCGCTGCTTGTTGTTCGTTTGACAAGAATCCCCTTGTCTTCGTCATCGGATGCGGAGAAATATCGTGATATTGTGCAATAGGCACCTCTCTCGGCCGTTTTACGAGATTCACGTTGTCCTCACGGTTGGACACTGAGAAATAACGAGATATTACGCAATCGGCACAGAACTCGGACGTCCAACGACTGTCTGTCTGTCTGTCCTAGCAGAGTGGCGGTCGCAAGTTCGAGGTTGGGCATGGCTAATACTTACGAGCAGTTATTTGGTCAGCGCCGTTCGTATCTACGTAGTCAATGCCATTTTAAGCGGGTTGACGCGCCTCTCGCTCCCCGTACGCTTTTAAGTACTGCTCGGGTCTTAGCTCTACGACTTTGCGGGGTGAAGGGCTGTGGCAGAGAAGGGGCAGGCGAAAATTGAGAAGCCTGTCAACAGTCCGCCGTGTTACCTGATATTCCCGTTTATTCCAAAACAGCTAACATAGGGTCTTTGCTGAAACCAGTGTGGGGTTGTGAATGGGTGAGTAATCAAACAGTTGTTCCTCTGACATTCTCGTGTGCAATGTGCTTAGTTCTCAGGACACAAATTTCGTTTCAAAATTTACCTGAAGCAGGAAGGCAAATTAAATACTGGAGATATAATTATTACCTCAGTTGATTCAACAATAAGCGGCATGGCAGAAGGTACTTCGGGATTAATTTCTCGGTTCGCTAAATTGAAAAGTTTTGTTGTGCATAGTGAAGCTCGGCAATTAATCCGTACAGTTGTTGCGAAATGTGATGATGAAGATAGAGCAAACTCGTCGCCTTTTCCATTAAAACAGGCCACTAGAAGAGCAGCGGATTACTTCAGTAAATCAGAACATTTTATAAAGAACATTCGCAAAGAATCTGTAGATGCAGAGGAACGCGATTCCGAAGGTAATCTTTCTACTCCGAGAAAGAAAAGGAAAACTAGATTCGGTGGCAGAAAGGCGTTTGTTGATGATTTTGATAAGTGTGTGACACGGAACATTGTACAAGAATTTTATAAGGGAGGAAAGGCTATCCCAACAATTTGAAAGTTGATGCCTATTGTGAAAGAGGGGATACATTTTCCATGGGGGCAAAAGTCTTTGCTAAGGACATTGAAAAGCAGTGTTTAGATGAAAAAAAATGCAGAAGCAGGAGAAACATTTTAATGGAGAAACCCTAAATCATCCATTGGCGTTACAGGTACCTAGTTAAAGTGAGAGTTTTACCGGAATCGGGTAAGAAAATATTTTATTTGATGAGACGTGGATAGACAGCAATATTACCGTAAATAAATGTTGGCAGTCAGGAGATGTTTTCAGTGTTCCGCAGAACTATAGTGCAGGCAGCCGTTTAATACTTTTACACGCTGGAAGTGAGGATGGCTTCGCAAATGGCGCAAAACTTCTGTACAAGGGGGAGGGGGCACTACAAGTGGAGATTATCACGGAAACATGAACCAGCAAAACTTCGAGAAGTGGTTGGAGGAGAAGCTACTACCAAACATTCCACCATCTTCCGTGATTATAATGGATAACGCTCCCTACTACTCTGTGTTAGCTGAAAAAAGTACCAACTAAATATTCGATCAAGAAAGAAATGATTGATTTTTTGAAGAAGCAGGGCATTGACTGTAACGAAGGAATGAGAAAGGAACAACTTCTTCCCCTGGTAGAGGCACACAGACCGAACAGTTCGTCTCAACTGTGGGTTACATCGTTGTAAGGCTTCCACCGTATATGTGCGACCTTAATCATATGGAACTTGCTTGAGCAAAAGTGAAGGGCTTTGTGCGGGAACATAACTTGGATGGGAACCTCTGCAGGAATTGACAGAAACAGCGATTCAGGCTGTGCACGTGGATGACTGGAAAGGTTCGAGGGGTAGAGGCAGACTATTGGGAAAGTGATGGAATAGTATCGGATGTCATGGACGACACCATTAAAAATCTGAGATCAAACGACACAGTCAGTGAGACTGAGAGTGGCTGCAATGATACCGACAGAGAACTAGCATTTCCACTTTAGGTAATAAGGAGTTATTTAATTGATGTATTTATTAATTTATTAATTCATCGTCATCATCCTGAACCAACTCCAGTTGCCCGGGTGTGGTATATGAGCCCCCTCCATTTCACCCCGTCCTTGTACCACTCCTCCTCCACCAACTTGTCCCAATCATGACTTATCTGCAGTACATCGTTCGTGGCCGTCCCACGAGTCGTCTTCCTTCTACTTTTCTCTCAAATTCCTTCCGTGCAGTTCTGTTTGGTGGCATCCTCTTCATGTGACCAAACCACTTCAGTCTTGAGATCTGGATCTTATTGAGGAGAGAAACATCTATTCCTACTTCTTCTCTAATCTTCTCATTCCTGATCTTGTCTTTCCTGGTGTTCTGAATCATGGTACTGCGCCAGAATTTATTTAAGGCCATTACCAAAGAACCAATCTGGATATGAACCAAGACCCAGGAAAAATAAAAGAGTGGATGAAAATCGTTTATTCATTAAAAATTCGAGAAATATGGGAAAATCTGTATGGAAATGAGTGAAATACTATACATCTTGTGCAATTATGAAAGGCAAGAAAGAAGGAATGATTTAAAGATGGATATATATTCTATTATACGAATGTGGGAGGTCTACATTGCGAGAGACATCACGCCACTTGAAGCGAGAGTTACGTCATGAAAGAGGGGAAGAGACGAAGGTCGAACTACGGACTAAAGTGAGGAGAGGTGGTAGAAGTTACGTCACACCGCGAGAGGGGAGGCAGAGACTGCAACTTGCCGAGCGCAGAGAACGGGACGAGAGAGTTCTTTCCAATTTGAGATTTCATCGAGTCAAGACCTCGAGAAGAAGCCAGTATTATTATAACAGTGCTACGTTTTATCAAAGTTGGAAGTGAAGAAGAGTGTAGTACCGCAAGACTGTAACTTGAGGAGCAAGCTACATTTATCAAGCAGAATAGAACAGTATATAGCCGAGTATTACTGTTTTTAATACAAAGTTGTTTTTACATCGCTTATATAAATACATTTCGACAAGAAGATATTCACTATTACTACGTTTGAACGCATACTTGAACATTACATTAAAAATGCAAGTTACAAAGCAGCAACGGGGAAGTCTTAAATATATCATCAGTGAAATGAGAATTACCATGTGCTAAGCTAAAGCATAGGGAAGTGGAAACTACAAAGATGTACAGTTGAATTCCAGAATTCACTATTATGGAAGGCGCAGCAGAACATCCACGTGATGCGCAAAATCACCGAACAAATCTCTACTTTTCTACAAGAGTTCTAATACATCTTGAATACTCGCAAACGCTTGTATGAACGACAATTTTCAACCTGAGACGAGATGTCAATTCTGAAGAACCGAGATGTCAATTCTGAAGAACCGAGATGTCAATTCTGAAGAAACGAGATGTCAATTCTGAAGAGATGGGGAGTCGAAGCCAGACGACTTGCAGTGAACGGGAGACGGAGTGCAGGCAGAGCGGGCTGTTTCACGGCGAGGTCGTTCACCGAGGACGTCACCGACCTTGTTCCACTAGGGGAAGAGGCCAGCTGGTTCTGACACAAACCGGTCTTCATAGCTGTGGGCGATACGATGAGCTCCGAGACATGTTTGCTTTGGCAGGCGAGACGAAGGTATTCTCCCGACCAGAGTCAACTCAAGGTAGAAAAGGATTGTTTTATATAATGTAGAATTGTAGTTATGTTCTGTGATTATCCAATTGACCAACCGTATAATTTTGTTCATATTATTTCAACAGTATAATTTTGTCAGTATAATTGAATTATGTAATTTTTGAAGTAGTAATTTTTCGTATTTTTCTTGTTCTTGAAAATTTCAGTCACTTGAACGAAATTTTGCATAGCGCTGCTATTAACGCTAAAGTCATTTCAGAGTCAAACCGTGTAGAATTTTTCATATTTGCGTTAGATTTAAACTAATTAAATCTGTATTTCGCAGCGATGGAATGTAGAATGAATTATTTAAAGGAATGTAGAATGAACTATTAAAAGAATGTAGAGTGAACTATTTAAAAGGAGTATAACGTTGAACGAACTAAAGAAGGAGTATAATTGTAAATGAAGAAAAGGAAGTTTATTGAAGCAAATTTAAGTACCGCATATTTAAGAAGTTATGTCACGAAGTGTAAAGAATATTTCGACAACTCATGATGTTGATTCGAGTGTCAGAAATTTATTTTCAACTAATTATGAACGAAAGTATTACGAGAACGCTTATACACATATGTCTAATGAAATTTAGAGCATTAAAAAGCATAGATGAATTTGTTAAACAAATATATTCATGGAAGGAAGTCAAACTTATATCATTTGTTAAAAATATGAATTCTTACTGATATTTCTTTAAAGGTTGTAATTGAATGTAAAACTGAATTTAAACACGTGAAAAAGAAAGTTAACAAAGTTAAATCACAGGGTGATCAGAAAGTGAAAGTACAGAAATTTATTGCAGAAGTGGAATTGTAAGCACGAGGTGAAGTTGTATCAGGATAGAGAAGAGTGTTCAAGTTAGGAAGAAAGTGTATTGAAATGGAAGTTTATAGTTGAAATACCGTGCAAAGTAAGGAGATATAGACGTAAATGAGTTACGTATTTTTACGAGAGGAGGTTGAGGAGTCTCAAGTTTTTCTAGTATTGATCGCAGTGATTGTGAAGTTATTTGAGTGTATTAAAGGAAGATTCTGTACAGGGTGTTTAAGAGAGGAGGTAATTGTTGTATAATTTTGAAAGAGGAGTGTGAGAATGAAGGTTAATGCCATGCACTTCTAGTATTCACGTTTATCAGAGAATTATTAACACAGTAAAGAATTTCAGAAATATTTCAGTATTTTATAATGAAAAGATAAAAGATAAAAGGAACAGTGCTTAGCTTAAATGTTCGTCACTTATGTTCAATTGATTAAGACGAGTATTTATTACTTTCAACACGATAGTTGCGGTGTATGTTTGTTATTTGATTGTTAAGGAAGTTGAGTAGATAAAAGACTCATTGAAAGATAGACAATTTAATCTTTTCGACACAATAGAGTGTATAATTTGTGCGAACCATAAATGAATGTATATATGCATATAGTTAATGAATGATTTTGCTTAGATATGGAACTACGGTTCAGAGTTGAAGCGGATTTGTATAAAGTAGGGTAATGCTAAGTATCACACCGTTTCACATTTCTTAATACATCAGTGCAACGTGCAAGTTTATTTTTGAAGTTCATTTTTGTGAGAGTGTCAAGGGGACACCATATTCAGGCAGGAAGCCAGTTTTATTGTACTTGTTTAAGCACAATAAACGGCTGACGCTTTTTAGCGACTCAGTCAACTTTTATCTTAACTGACACCGTTTTCATTGTCGTCATCGTCGAAAATAGTACTGCGAGGTATAGATACAGGCGCTCACTATAGATTAGACCTTATCACCCCTCGAGATTGGAGTTTCTCGATTTGCTCTAAATGTAAATGATAGTAGAAATGTGTACCTTGGCTGATAGTACTATTTTCTTACGAATAATATCTATCCTGTATGTTCCTGAAATTCCCAATTTTACTTAGTAGGCGTGGTAAGTTTTTGAGCTGGGTAACTTACATGTCTGCAATCCTTTACAGTGCAGCGGATATAAGTACTGATGGGTTTATTCGGGCGCAGTACGTAGGAATTTCATTTCGGCTGCCTGGAGTTTAGAGTTATCTCTATTGGATAGTGTTGTGGTTTCGAGACTGTATGTAAGAATCGGTGTATGATAGGACTTGTACAATGTCATCTTTGTTTTCATGGGCATTTGCTCATCCCACAGCAGGTGTCTTACCTGGTGGTAAAATTGTGTTGCCTTATTAATTCGGTCCTTTACCTCATGTTTTGCTAGGTTGTCACTTGATAGAATGCTACCCAAGTACTTGAAAACTGGAACGCTGTCCAATTTGGCTTCATTTAGCATGACTATTGGTTCTGCTCCTTCCTCATACACTTTCGCCACCGTCTTATTAATTATTATGTATTTATTTAATTTACGCTTGACAGTTTCTTCATTATGGCGCATGGTGTTTACATTAACAGCGTGATATAACTGACATCACCGACAGCGGTAGCCGTGGGGCCAAGCTATCTGCTGACTCTGTAGACGTGGGTTTTAGCCCCATCGTCGGCCGTCCTTGAAATGGATTTAAGAGGCTTCCGCATTATCAACTCCAGACAAATGCTAGGACGGTACCGATAGGCCGCGGCCACTTCCTTCCACATCCTTGCACAGTTTCATTCATCTTCATTAGCTTGCCACGGTGGGTGAGTGGATAGCGTGTCAGTCTACTAACCCCAAGATTGCAGATTGGCTCCTGGCCGTGGTAAGTGATTTTTGAAAGGCGGCAAAAATACGATACGCATGTCATACGATGTTGGTATGTCAAATAACCCATTTGATTACTGTAGGCCGTGTTCATAATGGCAAAATTAATCTCGGGAGTTTCCGCCAACACAAAGTTCCTCATTTCTCTACTAGAAAGCGCTATAGTGTTCAAGGAGTTTAGATATCTAACCTTCTTGACTTTCATAATGATTCAAGGGACAACGAAATTCGACATGCAAGCTACACTCTGGGTGTCAAATTACAAAGCTTGTACCCGGCACCGAGGCCATACGATATTATTATTATTATTATTATTATTATTATTATTATTATTATTATCATCATTTCACACCTCATTGACTCCTCTCATGAGGTTGGCGTCAGGAAGGGCATCCGGCCGTAAATACCACCCGCCACATATACTTTCATCGCATCTTATCCCCGACCCCGTTGAAAACGGGAATAATAAGGGGTAGACATACACACATACATCAACACGGTAGAGTCCCGAGTGGTCCCGGTTTCATTCCCGGCTTTGACTTCAATAATTTGGGCTAAAACGTGTAAGAGACCAAGCGGGCTGGTGACCTGCACTGTCTTCATTGACAGCAGATGGTCGGTAGGCCAGGTCTCAAGTGCTAGGGAGTTAATGTTTCCGTATAAAAACTGTATCCTTGCCAGCCGTCCAAATTTCAAAGTCCCTTGTGTTCTTAGAGTACAGTCTCAGTCTATAAATTACATTCAACTTCGATTTATTTATCATTAGACACTAAATTTCCATTGGCCTCAGATCATTATCAATTAGTCTGTTTTTTATTGAGCGTATTAACTGACCAACCAATGTATTTGGTTATGTTAGTAGCCTACACGGACCGGACCGGGAAGCCGGCTCACCTATCATCATAAACGTCAACGCTCCCCATTACCCTCAGGTTCTCGGAGCTTGAAACCGTGCAGTATACGGTCATCGGAAAAGTGGCGAGTAGTTTTCGGGATATTTCGTGATGGCACCCACTCACCTTTGACAGGATTTCCGCAGTCCTCGTGGTCACAACTTTACGTTCGGGCACGTATTTTTGATTTTACGCAACCGGCTCCAATCTCGGACCGTTTGACGCGATTCCCGCAGGCAAGTCGCGCGGTTCCCCGGCCGTCTTGATGATGTGATTTTGGCGGAAGAACGTTCAAAGTATGTATCGAATATTACGAATTATTCTTAGAGAATTGCACGAATAGTACCATTTTCTTTCGAATTACGAATTATACTGTACAAGTTTTCGAGATAACCTGTTAATTTTAATTTTATATGGAATTAAAGTTCGAAGGAAAATGCGACATATAACGGAATTTTGAATTGACAATACTGTACATGAGACG
Organism: Meconema thalassinum; assembly: GCA_946902985.2. NCBI lineage: Eukaryota > Metazoa > Arthropoda > Insecta > Orthoptera > Tettigoniidae > Meconema > Meconema thalassinum. The sequence continues at coordinate 21,495,124 of OX336396.1, forward strand.
AAGGATGGCACTAATTTACGAGACGGAGGGATTTGAAATATATAGGCTATATATATATATATATATATATATATATATAAATTGAGCTTGCCCTACGAATCGGTAGGAGGCCTTGCCCTATGGAGATTATAATGGGCTTATTTATTTATTTATTTATATATATTGTATATATATGACCACCATGCTCGTTTTGTACTTAATAGATTTTTGAAAGTCATATAGGCCCTAAGTGAATTTCTAGTAGTGCCGTTTATCTTTGTACAAAATTTCAGGGTGATATCAGTAATAGTTTCGGAGATATATAATGCAGGTGAAATATTTCGCACAGCCGCCATGTTAGATTGGTGAGCCGTAATAAAATTTGAAGGGCACGGTCGGGGTCGGACTAAATAGTACTATGATCTTACCGAGTTTCATTGAAATCACTTTAGCCATTTAGATTTTATTAGGAGGGGGAGGGACACACACACACACACACATACATACATACACACACGGACAAAAGGTGGTATCATAATCCTATTTTTTTTCATAAATGAAAATAGGCTAAAAAATGGTGCCCACACAGCATTTGCCTTGAGGGAGTGGGGAATAACCTGGATAACAATTCGATTCAAGATTGTTACTGGCAGCACTGGGATTTGAACCATAAGTCGCAAGGTCATATCTGTTGGTAAAACGTACAGGATGAATACATAAATAACCAAGGCAGCTCACCATATACAGTAATTCTCACCTGATCAAGCGCTGTGAGCAGCTCCGAAGCAATTCCCTTCTTGAGGTCTGGTTCATCCTTCGGAGCCTCGATACTAGCGAGAGCATCTGACAATATTCCAATCAACCTCACCGCTCCTGTAACAGCATTGGGTGCGGGATACAACATCATAAGAATCTTTGTGCGTCCATATTTCAAATCTGTCAACAGCTGTCTAAACTAACAATCCTAGCCTCCATGCAGGCAAGACAATTCCATCAGGTCCCATGGAAGATCATTGGCAATGTTTGTACACTGACACACGTAGTGAGGTCTCATGCATAATACTGTCTTTAACGGGACCTTCAATAAGCGGAATCCTGTCCACAACGGATAAAATCATCCGTCCCGTGACTTATGGTCTATTATTCCTGTTAATTTACCTGTATGTAACGGAAACTATCTAACGCGGAAACGGAAACAAATTACACTTTACTTAACGGAAAATTAGGTGTTTAACAGTACCGGTATTTCATTTACGGAACAGGAATGTTTTACGAACTCCCCTTTAGTTCACTTTGCGTGGTTTGGACATCCCTTGGCAAGATTCCGCAACTCTTGTGCGACCATCACTTGGCAAGGGAATGCTCAACATTCTTGTGAGGATTAAAGTACAGGGGTAATGAGGAGGAATGCCAGGTCCAATGAATCTGAACTGCTTCTCACACGATACGGTACTGTAAAATTCTTATTTAATGTGATTCAGCGACCAATTGTAGAAAGTTGTGTTATTAATGTTAAGTCAGTACAGGCTGGACGTTTGTTTTAGACGATTGCCCTTGACCTTGAAGCCTGCGAGTGAGCCTACACACACTCACTCTCTCGTCCTATCGCTTCACACTTGTCACCACCGATCTGATGTAATGGAATTCCAGACTTGAGCAGACAGTACAGTCCCCATTTAAGTATTGTGTGTCGCGGAAGTACACGTTACATAGTTACGAACAGAATGTCATTATATTTGCCAATGACTGTACTCCTAGCAGAAGTGTGAAACAGCTTTGTCAATCATCGGACCGCTTGAGGCAGCTGATAACAACATAGGTACTGTAGTAACTCGCCTCCAGGTGTAGCAGTTTTGCTAGCCCACACTGTTGGGTGATAAATGTAACTGTTTACCTTTGCCTAAGCTATGTTGTTTTAATGGGCGCCAAGACCTCAATGCAATGTTGAAATCTAAATTTGTATTTAACAACGTCTAGCTCTGGCAGAACACCTTCAAGACTCTATTCACTCAGATCGTGGTATGATTTGATCATTAACCCAACAAACAATTGTATCAGGAGAAGGAATTGGTCTATATCTAATGCTACCTACTGAAAGCAAAGATTGCATTGTAAAAGAAATGAATTTATTATATAAAACAAGTATAGCAAAATTAATAATAATAATAAGTACAAAATTTAAATTGGAGCGTTGTGATTTGAATATTACCGATAGAAAATTACGTGAAAACGGAGTCTGATAAATTGATTTTACTCTTATTTCCAAGCTATGAAGTTACTGAAATATGAAATGTAAAACAAAGAAAAATGAGAGATTGCGTATTTCCGCGTCATTTGCGCTTACCACTGGAAATAGCCAAAGCATTTCCCTCGTTCTTGATGATGTTGTGAGCTTCCCACAGTCTCCTGGACGTCGTCATCTCCGTCGGAATTTGATGATATTCTGGTAGATTAGATAATTCTATGGTCCGTACCTCGGACCCAAACACTCGTACAACCAAGTTTTACAAAAGTTCGTCGCTAACTCCACTGAACATCGGAGCGACACGCACTTGCGACCGTACTCTGCAAGTTCTACACAGATTGTCCTTAACTCCACCGAACATCGGAGCGACTCGCACGCGCATCCATACTCCTCAAGTATTTCACAGATAGTCCCCGTTTCACGGCGCGTCGAACGATATATGCACACGTTGGCTCCCCCACCATGGTACCGACATCTAGCTTACGTCGTCCTCACTGATTGGCTGAGCACGCCGCCAGTTCCCCTCCTCTGGTTTCTTTACACTCGGCGCGCGAGAGGGAGAAGTCGTTTTCCGTCCCAACAATTCGCCTTTTCTAGACCTTGCGACCCAAGATTGCGTCATGCTTCTCGACAAGATTAAGCGTGTACTTGAAATCCCAGTGAGTCACGTCTCTCGATATACCCTAACTGACGAAAACTCCGTAAAATTCCGTAATCAGATAATTTTCTATGATATCGTCGTTCGTAATAATTTGCTTGATAGCGTTTTCTAAGACATAGAAAACCTATCTGAATGCTAATAATTTTTATAAAATGCTCCGAAAATACCTTAATAATAATTATAATAAATTAATAATAATAATAATAAATTAACATGAAAAATTTCTCTTGGCTGAACAATTTGCCGCGTAAATAAATATAGAATGGCTTCCTACTGACTTATGCCAGTTGCATAAAACCCCTTGAAAAACACGTTACATATTCGCCTCGGATCATCGGATGATTTACCGTGACGACGGTCCATTATCCGATTATCCCAGACACGTTAATAAACCCCATCCAAAATACATATTACATAAACGAAATCACCCTAAATTACAGATATATACACTCATATTTTTTTCTTCACGCACTTTGCGTCAAAGTTTGTTGTCACTATGGATTGCACTTTGCAACCAGTCCAATGTTTTACATATGGAATAGTGTTCCACGGATATTTCCGCCTCTCAAATTTCTCTATGTTGGAGAAATAGACATAATTAATGTGTGAGCACTATGTATTTATGATGTCATATCACACGCATTGAAGGTGTTCTGATATATTTATATCACCAGAGAACTTCCTAATTTCACTGGAGGTCCCCTCCTTATGGTGACATTTAATTCCACTTATCACTCAGCACACGATCACACTATTGTGGCAGCGCCTCGTGACCATAATACTTAATCTCTCTTTAACGTAGATTAAATTAATATTGACTTCTGAAAAAAAAAACAGTAAATGCGCATTACATATAACACCAAATATTTCTGTGCCGTAAGCGCCCTGTCTTGTTAAGTTCCCGTTAACCATATTCTACTTAATACTAGCTCTCAACACAGACCATTTCTCCTCACACAAATAATACCATTGTACAAATTACCTTTAATTACACACTTACAAATCTTACATGGCGAGGCCGTAAACAGAAATCACGTGTGCTGATATGTATGAGTTTCATGAAGGACTGTCTCGCATTCTGATGGCCCATCTTTTATCTCGTGGACGCCTTAAGCTAACAAGCCCTATACAAGCGCTCCCCCATCTCTTGGAGATAAATGGGAACCCATCAGCGCTGCCAAAATGGCCTTGGTGCATCGAGACAATTTAGTGCTCAACAGCATCCGACAATCCCGTCATATTTCCCTGTACCTTAAAAACTCTCATTTACTTACATACTACCCCCCTGTGTGACTTCTGATACGCCTGCCTGGAAGACCATCTCCTCCCACGCACCAAATACCACACTTACTCATTTGATAGGCTGGCTCGCCAGCTAAACACACTCACTTTATGACACATACTTTCGGAGACTATGTATATTATACGTCCCGTATAATCTGTTTCCCTCACTATTCTCCAGCACATATGCTGTTTTCCCAATACGTTTGGAAACTATAAATGTTTCTGCGTCACCTGCTTCCAACCTTGCAAGTGGCCCCCTTAAATGAACGTCCTCCCGTTGCTCTACCTAGCATATTTCTCAGTGTCTGTAACGATGCCCTGTTGCTACTGTCCACACATGCTACCCCTACCTTCCTATGGTGTCACACCTCTACTTGACACTCTATGACCTAAAAATGTCACTTCTGACTGACAGAATGACGACTTAGACAGCTTCAAAGTGAACCCTGCCTGATCTAACTTCTGAAAAACTATATTTAAATGACGTAGATGCTCCTCAAAACTGCGTGAACTAATTACCATATCATCTATGTAAATGGTTACAAACTCTCCTGTGTCATCCCCTAATGCGATGTTTAAAGCCCTAATTAAAGCTGCTGAACTACTCTTTAACCCATAAGGTGTTCTACAAAATTGATAAAGGTTATATTTATGACTAAAAGCTGTAAATGGTCTATCTTCGTACATAAGTGGCACTTGCCAAAAACTGGAACTCAAATCTACACAAGTGAAATACTTCTTCCCCTCAAATGTTTGCATTAATTCCTCTATTGACATAGATTTCAGCTGATCTGAACTAATTCTACTGTTAACCAAACGAGCGTCTAAACAAATACGAACAGTGCCGTCGGTCTTGGGTACCGTTATCAAAGAATTAACATATGGACTGTTCGAGTGCTCAATAATCCCATCTTCAAGCATCTGATTAATTTGTGCCTCAACTGCACTCTGATAAGCGAAAGGTACAGGATATCTATGTCCTGTGAATACTGACCTATCAATAACGTTCAATGAATGTGTATAGCAATTGGCCATACCAATGCGATCCTCAAAAACTCTCCTATTACACAATAACACCTCATAGAGCCGAACACACTGTTCATCCTCTATATTTCCCTGAAATGCAGCCTCACGTAACGAGTCCTCTAGACTTCCGTTCGTAATCACACTGCCCACAAAACATGGAGAACCCCGCTCTACGGCTGGCGATATCTCATTTAAAGTACAAATCACACCTACAATACTACTCCTCTGAATATGGTCATTGAACGCTACTTCTACTTCAGAATCTCCTCATTTAAATTTCAAACTCCCTACATCATAACATAAGTTACCAGAAACTCTACTTAGCCACTCTGAACCCAAGATAACACTGAATACTAAATTTGGAATTACAAGACAAATCTGCTTCTCTACATGATTATTAATTTTAATGTCTACTAAAACTTGCTTAGAAATTACTTTAGACCTCTTCCCAACAGCTGTGATAATAAAAGTGCTTTTAATTGGCATCTCCTCAAAATTTACTCCAGTTCCTTTCATTTTATCATAAAATGCACTACTTATGCAACTCTTCATACAACCACTATCAATTAAAACATCTGTGTACGCCTCGGACACGTTAAATTTAACTATGGGGCTCTTACTAACCACTTCCTGAATAATACCTTCATCATTTAGTTCATGTAATAATTCATTTCTTACATTTAGGTCATAGGGTTCCTGTATAATTGTATGGACAGGGCATGCTACAGACTGAGATTCTGACCTTACTTCGCAGCCTGGTTCGCGTTTAAAGAACCGCTACAGCTGGCCGTAGTACTACTAACTACTAAACTGGTCTGGTTGTTCTGGGCTGTGTTGTCATTGTTTGGCTGTATATTACTACCACTAGGCTGTCCTCTTCCTTGACCCCTATTCTGGTTGTAATTATTGTCATTATAATTTCTCCCTTGATTTCCCCTGAAATCATTGTTTCTCCCTTGATTTCCCCTGTAATCATTGTTCCTCCCTTGATTTCCCCTGAAATCATTGTTCCTCCCTTGATACTGATTGCCATAGCCATTTCCTCTGTTCTGATATAGCTGATTATTATTATTATTTCTATTTTGAGCGTTGGCCCCTTCGCCACCGTTCCCTTGAACTTCTTGATGCCTGGCTTCATTAGGTCTATTATTATTATTACCCTGGTTCCGATTGAAATTGTCCTCATAACCCCCTCTCCCTAGTGCATCAAATGTGCTTAACAAATTTTCTACTTGTGATATAGTCTTTACATTCTGGATACAAGCAGCCTCCTTGATCCTATAGGGAAAGTGCCTAAGTAGCAACCTTACCACATCACTTTCCTCCTTCAAGCCATCCAGATATTTACACACTAATACCTGCCCTAAAAAGTATTCGGTCATGGTGGAGCTTCCTTTAGGGTTATATTTACCACACACTACTCCCTCACGATGCTGCGACTGAATAACCTCATTCCAGAACTTTTCACAGAATTTCATTTTAAAATCATTAATATCAGTAAACTTGTCTCTGTAGACAGCAAACCAATTCCTCGTTTCCCCCACAAACACTTGTTCTAAAATTTCAACTACCTGGCACCACTCAATACTACCATTTTCCAACCTCTCCCCGAATTTATTTTCTATAGTGTTCATGAACTCCATTGGGCACCCCTGTCGATTGCTGAACTTACCCAGTTCTACCTCCCTGTGTGTGCTATTCACAAAAACTGGCCTATTCTGACTATTTTCTTGCCTGATCCTAGCTTTTAATTTTAACTCTAATTCTGCGATTTTCTCCTCAGCCTTCCTCTCAATACTGTTTACTGTTAATTTAATGTTTCCTTCTGATTCTTCTACTTTATCATATAGCTTTGCTTGTTTCTCCTCAATCTTGCTAATGCTCTCTCTATTACTCTCTCTTAAATCATTTACTTCTGCAACTATTTGCGAGTGGACTTTCTCAATTCTACCCCCCAGCTGTTCCTTAACCTCTTTAGTTGCTACCTGAATTTTGTCAATTTCTCCCCCCAATTGCTTTTTGACCTGCTGTGTTTCCAGTTGCACTAGTTCTTTTAAATTTTCAGCCTGTGTACTGATTCTAATTTCCAACTCCTCCTGTACTTTTCCTAATTTTCTGTCTACATCTGCAATAATCTCTTTAGCCTTTTCTTCCATCACCCCCCTGATCTCACCTCTAATCAGTTCGAATTTGTCACTCATTTCCCTACTGTTTTGTTCTAATTTAGCATTTAAAGTTTCAGTACTCTCTCTATTTTCCTTACTGTTTTGTTCTAATCTGGCGTTTAAAGTTTCATTACTCTCTCTATTTTCCCTACTGTTTTGTTCTAATCTGGCATTTAATGTTTCATTACTCTCTCTATTTTCCCTACTGTTTTGTTCCAGTTTAGCATTTAAAGCGTCTGTACTTTCTTTATTTTCCCTACTGTTTTGTTCTAATTTTGCATTTAAGGCATCACTACTAACTTTGTTCTGATACATGAACTCGAGAAGTAAAGGTTTTAATTCTGGTTGGCCGCCTACACTCCCTGTTTCAGTATCGGGATTTACCTCCGCTACCCCGGTACTACCATCACTCGACATACTGCTCGTATCATCACTCTCCCGTTGATGACCACTACGTAACCTCATCTGTCTTTCTTTCTCATCCCCCATAATGATATACACTGATACAGACAAATAACCCCCAAAATACAGGCACAGAAATATATACCCTTCTCCTTCCACAAATGTTATTAGGTTTTCAGCCCCAAGTTGTCGGCGACAAATGTAGCAGTTTTGCTAGCCCACACTGTTGGGTGATAAATGTAACTGTTTACCTTTGCCTAAGCTATGTTGTTTTAATGGGCGCCAAGACCTCAATGCAATGTTGAAATCTAAATTTGTATTTAACAACGTCTAGCTCTGGCAGAACACCTTCAAGACTCTATTCACTCAGATCGTGGTATGATTTGATCATTAACCCAACAAACAATTGTATCAGGAGAAGGAATTGGTCTATATCTAATGCTACCTACTGAAAGCAAAGATTGCATTGTAAAAGAAATTAATTTATTATATAAAACAAGTATAGCAAAATTAATAATAATAATAAGTACAAAATTTAAATTGGAGCGTTGTGATTTGAATATTACCGATAGAAAATTACGTGAAAACGGAGTCTGATAAATTGATTTTACTCTTATTTCCAAGCTATGAAGTTACTGAAATATGAAATGTAAAACAAAGAAAAATGAGAGATTGCGTATTTCCGCGTCATTTGCGCTTACCACTGGAAATTGCCAAAGCATTTCCCTCGTTCTTGATGATGTTGTGAGCTTCCCACAGTCTCCTGGACGTCGTCATCTCCGTCGGAATTTGATGATATTCTGGTAGATTAGATAATTCTATGGTCCGTACCTCGGACCCAAACACTCGTACAACCAAGTTTTACAAAAGTTCGTCGCTAACTCCACTGAACATCGGAGCGACACGCACTTGCGACCGTACTCTGCAAGTTCTACACAGATTGTCCTTAACTCCACCGAACATCGGAGCGACTCGCACGCGCATCCATACTCCTCAAGTATTTCACAGATAGTCCCCGTTTCACGGCGCGTCGAACGATATATGCACACGTTGGCTCCCCCACCATGGTACCGACATCTAGCTTACGTCGTCCTCACTGATTGGCTGAGCACGCCGCCAGTTCCCCTCCTCTGGTTTCTTTACACTCGGCGCGCGAGAGGGAGAAGTCGTTTTCCGTCCCAACAATTCGCCTTTTCTAGACCTTGCGACCCAAGATTGCGTCATGCTTCTCGACAAGATTAAGCGTGTACTTGAAATCCCAGTGAGTCACGTCTCTCGATATACCCTAACTGACGAAAACTCCGTAAAATTCCGTAATCAGATAATTTTCTATGATATCGTCGTTCGTAATAATTTGCTTGATAGCGTTTTCTAAGACATAGAAAACCTATCTGAATGCTAATAATTTTTATAAAAAGCTCCGAAAATACCTAAATAATAATTATAATAAATTATTAATAATAATAATAATAAATTAACATGAAAAATTTCTCTTGGCTGAACAATTTGCCGCGTAAATAAATATAGAATGGCTTCCTACTGACTTATGCCAGTTGCATAAAACCCCTTGAAAAACACGTTACACAGGCTTCCATTAAGATTTTTCACTCGTCTAAAACAAACGTCCGGCCTGTAAGCGCTGGAAGGGGAAAAGCGTGTTGTTTTAGATTCGAACGCTAAAATTAAAGTTATTCAAACTAGCGTTAGAAAACATTGCGGAATTCGTCGAGCATTAGCGCCAAGTAAATAATCCGGAGAATAACGCCAAGTAAATAATCCGGAGAATAACGCCGGCGATGCCAGTGAAGATAATGATGAAGTAGACGGCAATGTGAGCAGTTTGATAACCATAGGGACAAGCCCTTTCAGCGGCAAAGGAAAAAAAAGCAATCTTTTTTTACTCGCGAAAAATGACACAGAGTTGGGTGATATTGTTTGCCAAGTCCGTATTTAATTGAAAGTCGTGCCTCCAAGGTAAATATGTTCAGCGCACAATCTTGGATTGCTGGAAAAAGTAAATGATTAATTGTGTTAAAATACTGTAGCAACTAGTCCAGTCGGCCGTCCTTGAAATGGTTTTCCGTGGTTTCCCCATTTTCAACTCCAGGCAAATGCTGGGACGATACCTTCTGACAGGCCACGGCTGCTTCCTTCCACATTCTTGCCTAGTTTCATGAATTCATTTCATCTGGGCGGCTTCGGTGGCGTAGTTGGTAGCATGCTGAGCTTCTATGTCCAAGGTCACGGGTTCAAACCCGGCCGAAGTCGTCGGATTTTTTAAGAGCGTTAAAATCCCTCAGTATGCCTTCCATCGGAGGGGAAATAAAGCCGGCGGTCCCATGTCATAGATTTATGGCATGATAAGGAACCTTCCACTAATTACACTTGTGTGAAGCTAAATTATAGGTTATATTTGACTAACGCTCATAGGTTCCAAAGTTTGTCGCCAGGAGTCGACTGCGGTGGCATCTAGTTACCAAGTTCAGTACTAGTTCGTCGTTGACGGTGGCGTTTTGTAGCAAAATTGGAACTACTTGAAAATGGAATGTCTGCAGTCCTTACTTGAATTAAAAACGGATAACACGCACTAATACAGCAATCACAATTAACACCGGTTACCAGACAGATCCTACACATACCCAAAGTACACCGGGATACATGACCGCGTTGTCGCAGCCCCTAAACTGAGGAACCAACCAACCATCATTTCATCTCTTATTCCGGCACGCAGGTCGCCCACGGGCGTCGACTAGAAAGACCTACACTCGGTCTCTCAGGAGGCCACACGACAACAACAAAAAGCCTAGGTTGACAATTGGTGACCTGAGGTAAAGGACACATTAAAAGTTGCTTACCCGACATGTCTCCGCCAGTCAGCATGCTGGGTAACGTTTCTTTGTCTGTCTTCGACTCCGTGAGGAACTTAACTGCTTCCAGCAATTTCTCCTCACCAAGAGCTGCAGCCATCGGCTCCACCTAGGAAGAGAGGATCAGGTCCTTAAGCTCAAGATGGTTCAAAACATGTGCCTCAATTAAATGGATTTAATAGAACTAGCAGACCCGTGCGAGAAATCTCGCATGTTCATAAGTCTTACTTTCCCCAATAGGTATATAATGAGTAATTAAAGAGAAATATTGTTATGTTTTTATTTCAACCAAACGATTAGCCTGTAGAACACTATTTACATTTCAGTTAGAATTTCATGCTCTACGTTCTCTAACTTAAGAAGGCAATCACTGAACATTGGATCATCATAACAATCACCAGTTATTCGATATTTATGAAAGCATCTTGGTCAAGATTTCCTGCTTTATCTTGTTGGCTGAGGAGCCTCTTTCTCCCTTATCAGGACAGCCCTCGTTGGAAAACTTCTTCACGCCCCGCTTACAGTGAGGCTTCCTTGTTCCAAAGTGCAACGATCAGCGTTAAACTCCTTAGCACACTACCTGCTGGGCAGCTTTCCTGGTTCTGTGTGTAGCGCTCAGCGCTAAACTCCTTTGCACGTTACCTATAGGGGTGCTTTCGCTTTCTTGAATGGAGCGTCAGCATGAGAGCGTGCTGTGGCTGGTTTCTTTCTTGGATATTTATGAAATTAGAATGCAATTCGTCACTGTTAATGCCATTTGTGTGCTGAGTCCATTGATTGACAGCTTAGCCGTAACTCTCGCCGGTTATTCGATACATTAACTTTCAATCAGAATTCCAAGTTGTATGTTCCCTAACTTATGAAAAATCACTGAATATCACTGAAAATTGGATCAGCAAAACAATCACCAGTTATTCGATATTTATGAAATTATACGATTTGAGTACCCAATCCATTGATTTACTAATTCTGAAAACCATGGGAAATGATAGAAGAAAATCCTGGAAAAAAAAAGTTTAATAGTTATAAGGTTTTAGACGCCGTAACACTCGCCGGTTATACGATTTAGAGTACTCAATCCATTGATTTACTGATTCTGAAAACCATGCGAAATGATAGAAGAAAAACTGTAAGAGAATTAACGTTCAATATTTTTAAGGTTTTAGTCGACAACTCATAATTGCAGCATGTTACAGCAAAAGTATTTGCAAACAGCACACTTCTTACAAAAAATTGATATTCATGAAATTAGAATGCAATTCGTCACTGCTAATTTATGAGGCCTATAAGATGATGATGATGATGATGACAATTTTAAGGTTTTAGACGACAACTAATATTGTAGCATGATACAGCAACAATATTTGCAAAAAGCACACTTCTTAAAAAAATCGATATTTATGGAATTAGAATGCAGAAGAAAAACCTATATCCAATCTATTGATTTACTTATTCTGAAAACCAGTTAGAAGAAAAACTGTAAGAGAATTAACGTTCAATAGTTTTAAGGTTTTAGACGACAACTCATATTGTAGCATGATACAGCAACAGTATTTGCAAAAAGCACACTTCTTAAAAAAATCTATATTTATGGAATTAGAATGCAGAAGAAAACCCTGTATCGTGGCATATTAACAAACCTGGAATTTAATAAATCCATTGTTTAGACGGATGAGCTTAAATCATGTCTGTGCTGAGTCCATTGATTGAAAGCTTAGCAGTAACCCTCGCCGGTTATACGATTTGAGTACCCAATCCATTGATTTAGCCTACTGATTCTGAAAACCATGGGAAGTGGAGAAGAAAGAACTGTAAATGAATTAACGTTGAATAGTTCTATGGTTGTAGATGACGTAACAGTCACCGGTTATACGATTAGAGTACTGATTCCATTGATGTACTGTTTCTGAACACCATGCGAAATGATAGAAGAAAACCCTTAAGAGAATTAACGTTCAATGGTTTTGAGGTTTTAGACGACAACTCAAATGCAGTGGCGTATCCAAGCCTTGCGGGGCCCTGGGCATATGGTAAGGTGGGGCCCACAACAATAGGAAATAAAAAAAATATCAAATCAAATGGAAAATAGTTTGGTAATAATAATAAATTAAGAATAGTTACAATATTCTGAATACACTACAGTACATTTTTTAATAATATTATGAAATATATCTTTAAGTCCTCTTGAAGAAGATTATGTAAACTATGAAATATTAAAATATTATTTAGCGACATTTTTCCTGGCTGAAGTCTTCTATTATTTCACTGAAATCTAAACTTTCTAATCGGTCACAGGAGGTCATAGATGCATTGAAAAAGGAATATGAATTATAAATTACTTTGAAAAGTATAATTAATTAATTAATTAAATTTAAAATATCCATGACGCGGACCGCGGGGCCCTGGGCGGTCGCCCTCCTCGCCCTCCCCTAGATCCGCCCCTGCTCAAATGCAACATGTTACAGCAACAGTATTTGCAAATAGCACACTTCTTACAAAAATCAAGATTTATGAAATTAGAATGCAGAAGAAAATCCCGTATCGTGGCATATTAACAAACCTGAAAATAAGTCCATTGTTTAGGCGAATGAGTTTAAATCATTTGTGTGCTGTGTCCATTGACTGAAAGCATAGCAGTAACACTCGCTGGTTATACGATTTGAGTACTCAATCCATTGATTTACTGATTCTGAAAACCATGGGAAATGATGGAAGAAAAACCTGTAAATGAATTAACTTAATGTTTAATAGTTCTAAGGTTTTAGACGACGTAACACTCATCGGTTGTACGATTTGAGTACTCAATCCATTGATTTACTGTTTCTGAAAACCATTCGAAATGATCGATATTTATGAAATTAGAATGCAGAAGGAAAACCTGTAAAATAATTAACGTTTAATAGTTTTAAGGATTTAGACGACAACTCATAAGTGCAGCATGTTAGAGCATCGGTATTTGCAAATCGCACACTTTTTACAAAAAAAAAAAAAATGAAATTATAATGCAATTCGTCACTGCTAATTTATGAAATTATACGATTTGAGTACACATTCGTTTGATTCAACGAGAAATGATAAAGTAAAGACCTCGGAATGTTAAAATCACATGAAACAGGCGTCTAGCGGCCAAAATGTGAAGTGGACACCAATTATGGAGCGTATCGTCCTGCAGCAATAGTAACTGCACATCGCACGATTCGCACAGTTTTTTAAAAGTCATTTTTTAAAGAAATTATAGATATTTATGAAATTAGAGTGCAATTCGTCACTGGTAATGTATATTCTCTTTCATTTGAATGCTCATTTTTACGATCGATCGCTTGTGAGCGCCGCAGGAGGGATGCATACTACTGAAATAATATATATGATTGACTGGGCAAACCAGGGGAGTGCGTCAGGCCTCGGCAGCCGGCACAGTTCATATCCTCGCCGCTAGATAGGGGCTTCATTCATTCCATTCCTGACCCGGTCGGAGACTGGAAGCAGGCTGTGGATTTTCATTGACTGGGCAAAACGGATTTGATTTACATTATTAGCGCGCAGCAGAGAAACGTGGCTGGTGTACTATAGAGCCAATTGATATCACAAGCCACATGTTCTTGCTTTTGTAAATCTTGTGAATTTACAATTAGACTGATTGATAATCTAGGTTGTGTGCAATAGCGGGGGTGGATCAGCAGTAACTGATTACCTTCCCACCTGTTGTTGTTTGAGTCTTCAGTCTTTTGACTGGATTGATGCAGTTCTCCATTACTCCCTGTCCTGAGCTAATCGTTTCATCTCTACATAGCTACCACACCCTACATTCTAGGCAATCTGTTTAACATATTCTAACCTTGGTCTACACCTACAGTTCTTGTCCTCGACCCTTCCTTCCATAACTAAGCTTGCTATTCCTGGGTGTCTTAGCATGTGTCCTACCAACCTATCTCTTCTCTTCATTAGCAGTCGCCAGAAACATCTCTCCTCTCCCACTAGTCTCAATACCTCTTCATTTGCTACTCTATCTACCCATCTGATCTTCATCATTCTCCTGTAACACCACATTTCAAGAGCTGCAATTCTCCGTTTTTCTGCTGCACCAATAGTCCAAGTTTCACTTCCATAGAGCGCCACGCTCCAGACAAAGGCTTTCAAAATTGACTTCCTAATGCCTAAATTTATATTCGATGTAAACAGATTCCTTTTTTGTAGAAATGCCTGAGCGAACCTACTTTTTATATCCTCTTTGCGTCGTCCATCACTGGTTATTTTCTTCCTAAGTAACAGAATTCTCCTACTTCCTTTAGCTTTTCACCTGCCAATTTGATGTCCATAGAGGTTTCTGATTTATTTTGGCTGCATTCCAATATTTTACACTGATTAATTTTCATCATGAATTCTTTCCTCAAGACGGAGTCCATACCATTCAAAAAAAGCTCTCACCGGGCAAACTAGGGGATAGGCGAAAATAGGTAGAATATGCAGGTTTTCGTAGACGGATCAGACCTCACTTACTGCGAGAAAGTATTTTACAATTGGAGCTCAATTAACTTTGTTTTTCGTCTTTTTATGCATATTTTAAACATTTTATTGCCTTATGGGGACGGTAACCTTCTCGTCATTTGGGGTCCATTTTTTAGCCTACTTTTCACATTTTGCAAAAATGAGGAAAAAGTAGACTTATGAGATCGGGCAAATGTGTGTCCGTCTGTCTGTCTGTCTGTCTGTCTGTCTGTCTGTCTGTCTGTCCTTCTATCTGTCTGTCTGGCTGGCTGGCTGTGTGTGTGTCCCTCCCTATCAACTCCTAAACGGCTACAGCAATCGAAACAAAATTTGGTAGGAGTAACGATCTATACCTGAATATCTCACGGCCATATTCGAAAATGATGTCAGTGCTACCAACTGCTGAAAAATCGCAATTGAAATTTGAGCTCCATGTTGGATATCTTGGAAGGTATGAATGGGAGCTATTTCTAAATTGACACACGTATGGATAATAATATTGCAGTTTAATTTCCAGGAGCCCGTGCATGGCAGTGTTGCCAAACGATTATAAGCCTGCTGATAGGTCCAAATTTTAAATGCATATAACTTCTATACTATCAATTGGATTTCAACCAAATTTCGTATGCGCTATGTGTACATAAACAGATATTACTGAGCGTATTCTTAAGAGCCACAAGGGCTGTCAACTGTTAATAAATGCTCTCAATTGTTTTAATCCAAATACCCATATATCAGAAAGTATGCAAGCCGACTGCTTTAAACTATGCACACGTATAGTACCAGACATTCTATACTAATTTGGAGTTACTTATATACGTCAGTGCTACCAACATGATTCTAAGTCTGCTGAGGGGTCCAACTTTAAATACATGTAAATTATATTTTATCATTTGGATTTCAACCAAATTTCGTGTGTGCTATGTGCACCATAACAGATATGACTATGCCGATTCTTAAGAGTAACCAGGGCTGCCAACTGTTAATAAATACTGTCTATATATTTGTTACCCTAATATCAATATATCAGAAAATATGCAAGCCAATAGCTCTATACTTTGCACACGTAGAGTACCTGGCATTCCAGATTAATTTGGAGTAACTAATATAGGCCTACGCCAGTGCTGCCAACATGATTCTAGGCCTGCTGATAGGTCCAATATTAAAATGAATGTAACTTCTACACTAACTAATGGATTTCATTCAAAATTGACACAACAATAGATCATATTATTTCAGATTATTTCTGACCAATACACGTATGTCATTGTTGCCAAAACGAATTTGCGCGCGCTGTTAGATCCAATGTTTAACTGCATGTAACGTCCATGATATCCATTGGACTTCAATCAAATTTTGTATTCTGTACCTTAAGAGATGGAACTAAGAATATATTCAGTCACCAGGGCTGCCAACTGTAGTTCTCAATTAGGCTACATTATGCCAGGTATACAGTATTTCGAACTAATTAGAAATTTCGATATTACCAACTTAATTTCGTCATTATTCTAGAGAGATCCATATAGATTAATCATTGGCATGCATCTTAAACTTTAAGAAAAGTAGGCTCTTGAGTTCCTCACGGAACTTCTTGTTATACTTGTGGTCACACTGTCCTTATGCAAGGTTTCGACACTGATGTGTAACTATCTAACGGACTGTTACTTCTTCACGCAAAATTTTATCTCCCGCAGAGATTTTGGTTGGTTCCTCAGTTTAGGGGCTGCGACAACGCGGTCATGTAGCCCCGTGTACTTTGGGTGTGTGTAGAAACTGTCTGATAAACGGTGTTAATTGTGATGGAAGTATTAGTCTGTAATTCAGGTAAGGACTGCAGACGGTCAATTTCAAGTAGTAGTTCCTAATTTTGCTCCCAAATACTACCGTCAACGACACCTAGCTGTGAATTCAGCTACTAGATGCCAGCAACTCGCATCGAACGTTGGAACTTCCCCTCTGAAGGAAAGCATACTGAGGGATTTTTAGCGCTCGTAGAAAACACGACGACTTCGGCCGGCTTTGAATCCGCGACCTTAGGCATAGAAGATCAGCATGCTACCAGTTACGTCACCGAAGCCGCTTTCCACAGAGTCAGATGGAAAACTGAATGTGATCTCGCGCAATGGCGTTGTCATGGCAACGTCTGATGGCTCATCCCTCATCAATTTAGTAGTGTTGCCATGGCAACCTCTGATGGCTCTTGGCATTTTCTTCTAATTCCGAAATCATTTAGCTCATCCCTTGCCGTAATGGTGGGTCATATCAAAAATTCTTTCAGGCAAAAGTTTTAGGTAATTATTAGGGGAATATTATCCATTTCGTACGGTTTTGATATTGTGCCTATTAAGAGAGATATGATTAATGTTTCTCGAAAAACCCACTTTTCCGACCCCTTTGGTCAATGGTTGGTGCTATCAAAAAACTTTTCAAACATAAATATTTCGGCCTTATCCGACACATGGTATGAAATTTGAATGGATTCGATATTTCACATATTAAGAGAGTTATAGCGATATTTCAATTTAAAAACAAAGCCCCCCCCCCCCATTTTCACCCCCGTCAACCGATTGTGCTCATTAACGAACTCGACCGAGATTTTATAGGTATACATATTGTGTAAAAACTTCTAAGTGATTGGTCCACAATTGCGGTAGTTACCGTGTCCACAAGAAAGTGATAGATACATATTATATAGATACATACAGGGTGATTATTATTAACGTTTAAAACTCTCCGTTGCGACGTAGATGGCATTGACACGAGTATTTTGATATAGGACACTTAGGGTCGCATGTGTCCGGAAATACCTTAAAAGTGAACCACAACTGTTAAACATATGACGTCATCAGGTGACGGCTACACTCGAGCGATCTGGCCCGTGCTCTCTTACGCATACCAAAGCATTCAAAGCAAACGTTGAATGTCATATCACTCTGGCTCCGAGTCTGCGTATGCGACTTGGGCGCGTGGGGTTCGAGGTTCAAATCCGGGGCCTAATCTTCAGCTTTCTTTGTTCTCTCTCTTCTCCTTTCAAATGGAAGCAGGACACGGAACCAGAGTGATTCAACGTTTGCTTTGGTGTGCGTAAGGGAGCATATTCCTGACCGCTCGAGCTGAGCCGTCACCTCATGACGTCATATGTTTAACAGTTGTGGTTCACTTTTAAGGTATTTCCAGACACTTGCGACCCTAATTGTCCTATATCAAATTACTTGTGTCAATGCCATCTGCGTCGCAACGGAGAGTTTTAAACGTTAATAAGAATCACCCTGTATACAGACACATAAATTATATATGAACTTTTGAACTGACGGTGGTTTTGGGGTCTAGGGGATGTGAAACGTGAAGATTGGTCGACATTTCCCGGAAGTCGAAACATGGTACTGCGCCCGAAGAAACCCATCAGTACTTATATCCACTGCACTATAAAGGATTGCAGACATGTAAATTACCCAGCTCACAAACTTACCATGCCTACTAAGTAAAATTGGGAATTTCAGGAACATACAGGATAAATGTTATTCGTAAAGAAAATAGTACTACTAGCCAAGGTACAAATTTCTACTATCATTTACATTTAGAGCAAATCGAGAAACTCCAATCTCGAGGGGTGATAAGGTCTAATCTATAGTGAGCGCCTGTATCTATACCTCGTAGTACTATTTTCGACGATGACGACAATGAAAACGGTATCAGCTTAGATAAAAGTTGACTGAGTCACTAAAAAGCGCCAGCCGTTTATTAAGCTAAAAACAAGTATAAAAACTGGCTTCCTCCCTAAATATGGTGTCTCCCTGACACTCTAACAAAAGTAACTCCAAAAATAAATTTGCACGTGGCACTGATATACGGTAGTTAGGAAAGTGAAACGGCGTGATACTAAGTATTACCCTACTTTATACAGATCCGCTTCAACTCTGAACCGTAGTTCCATATCTAAGCAAAAATTATTCATGAACTATGTGCATATATACATTCATTTATGGTTCTCACAAATTGTACTCTTTATTGTCGAAAATATTAAATTTTCTATCCTTCAATAAGTCTTTCATCTACTCAACTTTCTTAATAATCAAATAACAAACATTCACCGCAACTATCGTGTTGAAAGTAATAAATACTCGTCTTAATCAATTGAACATAAGTGACAAACATTTAAGCTAAGCACTGTTCCTTTTTACCTTTTATCTATTTATCATGAAATACTGAAATAAGTTCTGAAATTCTTTACTGTGTTAACAATTTTCTGATAAACGTGAATACTAGAAGTGCACGGCATTAACCTTCGTTCTCACACTCCTCTTCCATATTTATACAACAATTTCCTTCTCTCTTAAACACCCTGTACAGAATCTTCCTTTAATACACTCACATAACTTTACAATCATTGCGATCAATACTAGAAAAACTTAGAGACTCCTCAGCCTCCCTTCGTAAAAATACGTAACTCATTTACGTTTATATCTCCTTAATTTGCACGGTAATTCAACTATAAACTTCCACTTCAATACATATACTTCCTAACTTTAACATTCTTCTCTATATCCTGATATAACTTCGCCTCGTGCTTATAATTCCATTTCTGCAATAAATCTCTGCGCTTTTCACTTTCTGATCACCCTGTGATTTAACCTTGTTAACTTTCTTTTTCACGTGTTTAAATTCAGCTTTACATTTTATTACAACTTTTCAAGAAATATCAGTAAATATTCATATTCTTAACAAAAGATATAAGTTTGACTTCCTTCCATGAATATATTTGTTTAACAAATTCATCTATGCTTTTTAATGCTCTAAATCTCATTAGACATATGTGTATAAGCTTTTCGTAATACTTTCGTTCATAATTAGTTGAAAATAAATTCTGACACTCGAATCAACATCATGAGTTGTCGAAATATTCTTTACACTTCGTGACATAACTTTTTAAATATGCTGTACTTAAATTTGCTCCAATAAACTTCTTTTTTTACTTCATTTACAACTTTACTCCTTCTTTAGTTCGTTCAACGTTCTACTCCTTTTAAATAGTTCACTCTACATTCTTTTAAATAATTCACTCTACATTCCTTTAAACAATTTATTCTACATTCTTTTGAACAATTCGTTCTATATTCCTCTAAACAATTCATTTTACATTCCTTTAAATAATTTGTTCTACATTCCTTTTGAACAATTCGTTCTACATTCCTCTAAACAATTCATTCTACATTCCATCGCTGCGATAAAACAGATTTAATTAGATTAAATCTAACGCAAATATGAAAAATTCCACACGGTTTTACTCTGATATGACTTTAGTGTTAATAGCATCATTATGCCAAAATTTCGTCCAAGTGACTGAAATTTTCAAGAACAAGGAAAATAACTCCGAAGAAAAATACGAAAAATTACTATTACACAAAAACTACACAAATTTAATTACTTTGACAAAATTATACGGTTGAAATAATGCTGTTGAAAAATGCTGTTGAAAATAATGCCGTTGGTCAATTGGATAATCACAGAACATAACTACAATTCTACATGATATAAGACAATTTCTTCACTACCTTGAGTTGACTTCTGGTCTGGAGAATACCTGCGTCTCGCCTGCCAAACCAAACGTGTCGTGGATCTCATCGTATCGCCCACAGCTATGAAGACCGGTTTGTGTCCGAACCAGCTGGCCTCGTCTCCCAGTAGAACAAGGTCGACGATGTCCTCTGTGAATGACCTCGCCGTGAAACAGCTCGCTCTGCCAACACTCCGTCCCCCGTGCACTGCAAGTAGTCCGGCTTCGACTCTCCATCTCTTCAGAATTGACATCTCGTTTCTTCAGAATTGACATCTCGTTTCTTCAGAATTGACATCTCGTTTCTTCAGGTTGAATATTGTCGTTTATACAAGCGTTTGTGAATATTCAAGGTGTGTTAGAACTCTTGTAGAAAAGTATAAGTTTTGTTCGGTGATGTTGCGCGTCACGTAGATATTCTGTTGCGCCTTTCATGATAGTGAATTCTGGAATTCAACTGTACATCTCTGTAGTCTCCACTTCCCTATGCTTTTGCTTAGCACATGGTAATTCTCATTTCACTGATGATATAATTAAGACTTCCCCGTTGCTGACTTCTAACTTGCATTTTTAATGTAAGGTTCAAATATGCGTTCACACGTAGTAATACTGAATATCTTCTTGTCGAAATGTTTCAAGCAATGTGGAACAACTTTGCATTAAGCACTGTAATATTTGGTTATACTGTTCCGTTCTGCTTTATAGATGTAGCTTGCTCCTCAAGTTACAGTCTTACTGTACTGCACTCTTCTTTGCTTTCAACTCTAATGAAACGTAGCACTGTTATATGAATACTGGTTTCTTCTCGAGGTCTTGACTCTATGAAATCTCAAATTGGAAAGAACTCTCTCGTCCGGTTCTCCACACTCGGCAAGTTCCAATCTCTCTGCCTCCCCTCTCGTGGTGTGACGTAACTTCTACCACCTCTCCTCGCTTCAGTCCGCAGTTCGACCTTCGTCTCTTCCCCTCTTTCATGACGTAACTCTCGCTTCAAGTGGCGTGATGTCTCTCGCAATACGGACCTCCCACATTCATATAATAGAATATATGTCCATCTTTAAATCATTCCTTCTTTCTTGCCTTTCATAATTGCATACGATGTATAGTATTTCACTCATTTCCATACAGTTTTTCCCATATTTCTCGAATTTTTAATAAATAAAAATTTTCATCCACTCTTTTATTTTTTTCTGGGCCTTGGTTCATATCCAGATTGGTTCTTTGGTAATGACCTTAAATAAATTCTGGCGCAGTACCCATTGCAATAGTTAGCTTTCGAATGAAATCTACCTAAATCACTCAAATCCTCTGGAGTGTCGGCCAAGATGACGATGCCATCAGCAATCTCAGAGTTGAAATTATTTCTCCTTGAATCTTCACTACCATTTTAAATTTGTCTTCAATTGTCTTCGTTGCTTGTTCAATGTAAAGACCTAGAGCACCGCCTATAGCAGAGAAATAGCCGACACATGTTACATCCTGTACTTGAGCTCTTTGTCAGTGTGAGGGCAGTAAGGTGAGCCTGTGACGTCACCGTCATCATGGTCAGTGCTGCATTTTGAGATAAAACGTCAGGTTTTTCGGCACACACTTTCTTGAACAGCAAGTGCTTAGTGAACTGAGACAAATGTCAGACGCTGGTTCTATTCTTGGGCGGTTGACTTCTTCGACACAGGAATACAAAAAGGTGATCCCACGATATGACAGGTGATGCTGTCGTTAACAGCCCAAATATTGATGTATCTGGTGCCAATAAAGTTTGTAATGTAGCTATCTTTTCATTTAATTCTAAACTAGAGAAACTTAACCCTACCGTGGGGTCGCTCGCAACCTGCCTATTTTATTATCTCTTCTGCGCCAAATGCCGTTAGCTTGCTATTATTTCGTCTACCTTCAGTGTCGGAATATTTGTTGCTGTGACTACATCGTTTAAGCGTTTGGAATATTTTATTGCTGAGTATTGTTATATTAGGGTCACATACGACCCCACGGTGTGGTTTGTGTAACAAAACTTTCTACGAGGTACCTTGCTTTATCCTACAATTTAATCATGTCAAGTTGTGAAAACACTGTAAACCCTCGTGACCTAAATATCAAGATGTATTATTGTTCATTTTAACCCATTCTCAGACATCAAAGTGCGTAATTTGTTCTTACAGTCTGTGTGCAGAACATTGACAAGGAATCTGCAGAGAGTGCAAAGATGACAGGGCCTAGGTTTTCACAGAATGGCTGAAATGAACAACGGTGTGCTATTTGTTGTTAATTCATATATCGACGTTTTAAACTATGTTCCTGTATGCATACTGATAATTTATTAAATTATGACAGTTAAACGTTTGTGTACAGTAAATTGTTATTTCTAACAAGGCAACTTTATTAATCAATAGAATACATGTGAGAATGCATATGGAATCACATTTTCAGACTGAATACTATCATAGGTGATCTCTTTTAAGCACATGTACTCAAGCAGAACTAGCCGCACTTCATTCGCTCCTTGAAGGGTAGGCCTACGTGTTGAGGGCCGCGTCCGTTCACGGTTGACATAAGAGAAGCTTATTTCCAAAAGGTGCCAAATCCAACAAGTAATATTTTACAGGAGAGAGGAAAAACGCTCAGAGTGTAAAAATTCATATGAAAATCCATTTGAGCACATTTATTATGTTCAGATAGAACAAATGCATTGTTATACCAAGTATTTCTGTTTAGGCTTTTGCAGTTTAGGAAATGCTCAAAGAAAATGATGGATTTGGTACTTTTTGGCAATGAAACTCTAAATACTTTCAACGGAAAGACATAAATTTCACTGCAGTCATCAGAATCTTCGAGAAAACTGATTGTATTTAGTTATGCAATAATTATGTTGCCACGTCCTCCACCTTCCACCATCTGCATCGTGTGCGGCCGTATGTTCTATGCCAGAATTGGTCTGTTGAGTCACCAGCGACATCACCATCGAGTGAATACAAATTAGTAATGCAGGAAAGAAACATATACGGTACTCGGATACGAGTATTGGCCAACGACGACGATATTTAAGGTATTTACTGTGAAGGCATAGATTATTGAACAAAACAATGAAAATTATGCAAAGTAACTTACCAGTGCTGAACTTTTGGAATTATGATTGTAGTTTGTGTCTAAAGAACATGAATATGGTAAATAACTCGTGAACTGGACAATGGATAATATTATCCAGTACTAAAAGAAATAGCCTCTCATTGGCTGCATGGATACGGTACGTATTGGCACATTCTGGCCACAGGATTTGGTACTTATTGGCATCAAACGAGATTTTAGTGCCGTGTTTGTTAGGGATTTAGGTCGTTTTGGCAATTTCTTTTTCTTTTATATGATGGAGCTTCCTACCAACGTACGTTTTCCATCATAATCTCAATTTCGATTTTTTGGATTTGGTTTCTTTTGGAAATAAGCTTCTCTGGGCTTAGGCAATGTTTTGTAGAGCAATTTTGTCTTGCAGATTTTAACCTTTTAATGGATCAGACGATGTTCGTTTGACGAACGAAACATGTCATCCTATATAACCCCCTCTTCTTCTGATCCGCGCAAATAACTTTTAATCACATGTATTCTTTTCAGATTGTATCACATTTCCCAATAATTGGGAAAATAATAACATCGTACCTCGGGTGCCGGGTGCAAGTTTTGTTAATTAACGCCTAGAGGGCAACTTGCATGTCGAATTGAATGCTCATTGGAGCGCTATGAAAGACAAGGAGATTAGATATCTAAGCTCCTTGATACTATAGCGCTTTCTAGTAGAGAAAGGAGGAACTTTTTGTGTGGCGGAAAATCCCGAGATTATTTTTGTCACGGCCTACTGAATTCAAATGGGTTCTTTAACATGCCATCAACGTATGATATGCGTGTCGTCATTTCTGTTGCCTTTCAAAAAAATCATTAACCACGGCCAGGAACAAACCTGCAAGCTTGGGATTGGTAGTTCGACACGATAACCACTCATCTACCGTGGCAACCTATAATTGGGATTATACTCGTATTGACCAACTGAAGAGTTACAGAATAGTGGATGTTAAGGTCTCAACCAACACTTGTATTATTGGTTTATTTGAATTCCGAATTGCTTACATATTCCATGAATCTATATATTTAAAACGCTAAGCTGATCCTTGTTACCGCGAGATTGAGAGAACGGCTGAACCGATTGGCTTTGTAAGCACTCTCACGAAAGCTTTTGGCCTGTAGATTTGCAGAGTGTCTTTGTCTGTCTGTTAGGTAGTCTGCCCGAAGGCTGGTTGGATCCTCAAAAAGCACCGCTGCTAGGTTATGTGGGTAGATACCCACAAAAACCCAAAGGCAGCGCTATATTGAGGCGTACTAGGCAATAAGAGGAGTGAGGTAGTTTGCCATTGCTTTCCTCACTGAGTCAGTACAGCAGTACTAACCCTATGGGTAGAACCTTTCACAGCATCCACAGGCACCGACTGTGCCCCGAATGTCATTACTAAGCACCACCCATACCTCAGTAGCTTCCATATAATCACAGCCATGAGTGAGACTGAGACATCCGTGATACTCTAGCCTGTGCCAACAGACAAATGCAAATGTACTGCATTTATCAATAGGCGGCAAAAAAGCCTAGAGTGTCTTTAAAATTAATAAATAAGTAATATGTTACCATATATTTTTAATTAATAAAGAATATGCAAAATGCAAAATTCTTGGCCCTAGCGCATGCGCAGAATCATTTTGGTTAATGACAGACATGGCGGATGTTCACCGTGTTTTAATGTGATAATTATTATTTATAAGAATTATAAAGGAAGGGAATAAATTATTAATTATGAACGACGTATAAATCTTTTCCTTTTCGCTTCCATTTCGACAATATATCATTTTCATACCTTATTTTATCCTTAGGGAAGTCTCCGTGGCTTAAGCGGCAGCACGCCGGTCTCTCACCACTGAGTCCGTGGTTCAAATCCCGGTCACTCCATGTGAGATTCGTGCCAGCAGTATGTTGCAATGTCGAGAGTGCACTCTTTTGACGCCCCTAAAGTTGCAATAGTGCCAAAATGTAATCGTACAAAGAATGTAACAAATACAGGAAACTTCTTCAGTAATAGTTTGTCCATTGTCCGTGATGTTTTGACGGGTTTCAACTAGTTTGGAATTAAATAAAGTTCAACTGTATAAGAGGAGCTCACCTTAACTTTGACCTGCTCCTCAGCAAACATTCCATAGTAGTCAATCACTCGCACAGAGACAGTGGACTCGTAGCTACTGCCTGCGTCACCCTCCAAGAGTTTCCCATCTTTCATTTGTGGGTCGACATTATAAAACACGAGGACACCTGAAAGTAATGGAGTTAAATATTACTAGGTCAGCTTAGACGAGAAAAATCACTGTTATTTGAGTCTTCAGTCTTTTGACTGGTTTGATGCAGCCCTCCATGCCTCCCTGTCCTGAGCTAGTCGTTTCATCTCTACATAGCTACCACACCCTACATCCGAGGCAATCTGTTTAACATATTTTAACCTTGGTCTACCCCTACAGTTCTTGTCCTCGACCCTTCCTTCCATAACTAAGCTTGCTATTCCTGGGTGTCTTAGTATGTGTCCTACCAACCTATCTCTTCTCTTCATTAGCAGTCGCCAGAAACATCTCTCCTCTCCCACTCGTCTTAATACCTCTTCATTTGTAACCCTATCTACCCATCTGATCTTCATCATTCTCCTGTAACACCACATTTCAAACATCACTCCAAATGGACAATGTTAGTGGAGGATAACTTAAAGGACCAGAGTTTCTGTAGAAGAGGGTCCCTGGTTTAGTGATCTTGTTTTCACAAATGACAGCACTACCTGTTCCGAAAGATGCACACTAAAGTCTGTGATGTTCAGGATCGCACGAAACCCTTGATTGCGATGGTTTATTGAGAAAAAAAATAATAATATTTTAAGAGCGAGCCAGATTTTGTATTTATCTGTGTTTATTGCACGACACGAGACAGCGAAGGGGAACCTGTTATCTTCAACAAGATGAAGTGATTGACAGGTTGCGGGAGACTTTATTTTATAGTGTGGTGAAGCGTGCCAAGAACAGAGAGTCTCAGTTGATAGGAAAATAAAAGAGTTGAATCTGAGATGCCGGCAAAGGATTGCAGACAGAGAACTTTTAGGAGTGTGCTTGACTTTCGTCTAAACCACGTGACTACATCTGACCAATAGCATAATTACGTTTTTTGATAATTACACCCACAAGTTATGAAGATAAATTATTTAGCAAATCTGGAAGATAAAAACACAACTTCAATATACGGTATATGTTTTCATTGTAATTGAAGAAAGCCTAATTACGGTGTAATTGGCAAAAATGGTAGGATTTTGCTTTACATCTGCGATTATTCTTTAAATTAATGAAATATAGTATTATTGAGGATTAGGAGGTGTATAATAGATATTTCTTTTCAAGCGACGTCATGATGATACAGTTGATAATAATATGGCCGAATAATATCGTAAGGTCAGGTACCGAACGATGTCAGATATTGAAAGGTGAATTTAAAGGAGATGAGTTCGTGAAATTAAGATGAAGCCGAGAAATTATTAAATATGATGTGAGAGAGTTTTTTTTTTTTTTTTTTTTAGCGTATGGCTTTTTTTTTTTTTTTTTTTAGTGCCGGGAGTGTCCGAGGACATGTTCGGCTCGCCAGTTTTGTAGCTGCTTCGAGACGGACACCCAATGGGTGAGCTACAAGTACCGTTGGGGAGGGAAGGAGGGAAGTTGGAATGTAAGGACGAGAGTTGGAAGGTGGCCTATAGTTAGGGACCAACCCCGGCATTTGCCTGGAAGGAAGATGGGAAACCACAGAAGACCATCTTCAAGGTTGCCGGCGGGGGGATTCGAACCTCCTCGCCTCCCGGATGTGAGCGACTGCCATCAGTCATGCCGTAACCACCACGGCTAACTCACCCGGTTGTGAGAGAGATGAAAGATATTGAAACATTTATGGTGATATTTATTATGGTAAAATATATTAAAATTCAGGCAACTGAATACGACATGAAGAGGGAGTGGGGATACAAATAAAGGACAACTAAGCTGAACTGTTTAGCAGAAGTCGTTAGTGTTTGTTAATATTTTAGAGAATGTCACATTATGAAAGGGGAAGATCAGACAATGAGTTGTATGGGGATAGTTTGTACTCCTCAGTTTCCAAGGAGTTGGCCCCGCGCCAACATCATGAGAGATGAAGATCAATGACCTAGTAGATGACATTGTTCTGACATTTGCCTGTAGTTGAAAAGCATTTCAAAGACTGCCAGTGGTGAGTTTTAAAGTCCAGAGAAGGCCTTTCACATAGCTATCCCTAGTTAGATTGTGCACACTGTTTCACCTGTAACCTTGGGATCATTGCTCTGGTAGTATTCGTAGCGTAAAGGCCAGTTGTCTTCATCGTAGACCTCGTTACATTTGATGGTAAAATCGGTGAGGCCACTATATCCTGAGGCGGGGCTGATGGAGCAGTCCTTGATTGCTGGGACTACGTTTATGGTCATGGTGAGTGAGGTGCTGAACTTGCTGACCGTGCCACCTGCAAACACCACACACAGACTTATTACAAACATTCTACCTAATGTCTAACATACCTTTATGTCAGCTTCTCCCTCGTGTTTGAATATTCCACCAGGAGACGGTGTATAGTGCGCATGTCTCTCATGCACTGACCATGCGTCACCCCGCAATGTGCAGGCCAAGCCACTTCATGAGTAGTAGTGCCATGGGGTGGTGTGAATAAAAGTGAGCACTTGCTCTTTACTCGCGAATTCAGAGCGGGCACTCGCATTGAGGTGAATAAAATCCGCTGGTCGGTAGCAGTCACTCACAACAGTCCCTGCGTCCTTGAGCGCACGCTCCAGTCACTTGAGTAGCAGAGTGGGCGCTCCAGATTCCTGGTGAATAAAGATCGAGCAGGCACTCATGCCTGTTAGAGCCTGCTCATGTTTACTTGAACTAGGTGACTCCAAACCAGTAGCGTAGCCAAGATGGACAATGGGAGGGGGATAACCGTAATTTCGGGAATTGCTGGACATAGTAATATTAAGCAACTCTGCTATCTCACACTCAAAAAATTAAGTCTCCAAATTAGTGTTAATGCATTTTTTAGGTCCTTACTGAAACATTTTATTTCGAATTAATTAAAACTACATTAATTTATATATAACCTTCCTCCCGCTAAGAAACGAAAGAAAGCGGATTGCCTCGCTAGGTTGGATTTAAAAAAATATCTATATTTAGCGGGGGGGGGGGGGGAGCTAGATTGGCAACCCTGAAAGGAGGGAGTTATGGGTTGTCATGAAGACACACTGGACCGAAAACGACAGCAGTATATCTCCAAGCAGTGATACAGACACAAATCACTACCATAACTGTGTTAAGAGGGACAGATGACCTCGTAGTTCCGCCCCTTAAATCAACACAACCATAACGATTTCCCACATAGCATGAGTTATACATTCATCATCAGCGAGTACCATTACCGGCACTTAATTTAAGACATGTTTATTTAGCTTCTTAATTATCAGTCTTTTTGTAAAAAATTCCAAGGTGGAGGGAGGGGTTCTAACCCCCAATAATACCCCTTGGCTACGCCACTGCTCCAAACAGTGGTGTCAAGTAGCATGGCAGAGTTTATGATGGTGGTTCATAGGAAAAGGAAATTATATATAATAAACTTCGCAGAGAATCACTTGAGTAGCAGAGCGGGCGCTCCAGATTCCTGGTGAATAAAGATCAAGCAGTCACTAATTAGTTCAAAATATACCTGGTATAATGTAGCCTAATAGAGCACTATAGTTGGCAGCCCTGGTGACAATATGTTTTTAGTTCCATCTCTTCGTCGTCGTCGGCTGTAACTCGATTCCGAGTAAACATACTTCTTCCTGCATAGAGATTTTCAGACCAGCTTGTGGATGTGCTTCTGATGACTAAACAGGCCAATCCTGGCATAAAACATGCGCCCACATAAATTGCACTCAATGGTCGGGGAAGGGCGGGGTTGCAACTGACGAAGCTTTCTTGCTTGTCGCTTGGCCTCTTCATGTCTGCGACGTTCTTCCTCAAAGAAGTTGACAGCCGTCGATGTAGTGTTCCGCCACAGTAAACGGTCTGCAGCAGATGTTTCCCATGAGTGGATGTCTATACCAGTCGACGTCATGATGTGTTTTAACTAGTCTTTAAAACGCTTCAAAGGGGCCCTATGAGGTCTAGTGCCGGAGCAAAGTTCACCATAAAGGAATTGACGTGGAAGCCTGGTATCACTCATACGGTGAACATGGCCTAACCATCTCAGTTGATGAGCGATGATAGTTGTCTCAATGCTATCGAGATGTGCTCTCTCGAGAACTGCAGTGTTGGTCACGTAGTCCTCCCACTTGATGTTCAAGATGTATCTCATCTTTTGTTGGTGGAAACGCTCAAGTTTCTTGATATCACGGCGATAGAGTGTCCAAGTTTCACAGCCATACAGTAGCGTTGAGATGACGACAGCTTTGTACACCACGAGTTTGGTATGCATCTTTGGGTCTTTATTCATGAAGACTCTGTGCATTAAACGGCCAAATGCTGCATGGGCAGCCCCAATTCTTTTGTCAACATCCTGTTCGCAAGTGCACCGTTTAGACAAGATGCTACCAAGATATGAAAAATGATCAACCTGCTCCAGTGTTGAGTCTAAGATGGAGATATTGAACTCAGGAAGAGGTAATCCTGGGGCAGATTGTGCAAGCACCTTTGTTTTCTTTGCATTGATGGTGAGACCAAAGATATCACACGCAGTGCTAAAGCGATTGACCGATTGTTGAAGCTCTGCAGCTGTCGGAGCAGGAGATGCGGTGTCATCGGCATACTGCAGTTCTGTCACCCGGGTAACTTGGGTATGTCTCTGTGAACGAAGTCTTGCCAGATTGAAAAGACCTCCATCGAGGCGAAACTTAATCTCTATGCCTGGGTTGTTGGAAGATGATTCATACATCATGGCAGCCATGTACAATGCAAAGTGTTGGAGCAAGCACACAGCCTTGTTTCAAACCGTGAGTGATTGGAAATGGATCGGATACAGAGTTACCGTGAAGAATCTTCCCAGACATTCCATCATGAAGAGCTTTAACTAATTCCACATAGCGATCTGGACATCCAAAGTGCGTTAATACTTTCCACATAGCAGGTCTTGGTACTGAATCAAAGGCTTTTTCCAGGTCATAGAAAACTAAATACAGGAGCTCCTGTTGC
Source organism: Meconema thalassinum (assembly GCA_946902985.2). Taxonomy (NCBI): domain Eukaryota; kingdom Metazoa; phylum Arthropoda; class Insecta; order Orthoptera; family Tettigoniidae; genus Meconema; species Meconema thalassinum. Next base: position 21,526,070 of record OX336396.1, read on the forward strand.
TCTCTGCACTTTTCCTGGAGTTGTCTGGCACAGAATATCATGTCTGTTATGCCCCTGGAGGTTCGGAAACCACATTGAGACTCGGGCAAAATCCTCTCCGAGATACTTTGGAGCCGGTTTAGGAGAATTCTTGCGAGAACTTTACCTGCAGTGGATAATAGCGATATACCACGGTAGTTCCCACACACGCTACGATCGCCTTTCCTGAAGATAGTTATGATGGCAGCATTCTTCAAGTCGTCAGGTACTTCTCGAGTTTCCCAAATTAACAGGATAAGTGTAAAACGTCGAGTCTTCAAGGCCATACCTCCACTTTGTAACAACTCCAGAGGGATGTTATCAGGACCAGGAGCCTTTCTCGGCTTTAGTTGATTGAGCGCTTTGGTGAAATCTCGGAATGTCGGCGGAACCGCCATCCATTCTTGTTGGGGCTGCTGAGGGATGTTTCGATGAAAGTCCTCGGCAACATTGGAGGCACGATTTAGAAGTGCAGAGAAATGTTCCTTCCAACGCTCCAAAATTTGTCCTTGTTCAGTTAAAATGGCAGAATTGTCAGCAGTTTTCAATGTACCTGATGATGATCGGATTGGGCCGTATACCTCCTTTATGCCTGCATAGAAGTTTCGCAGGTCACGGGCTCAGATAGTCTTTGCAGTTCTTCAGCTTTTCGCTGCCACCAGTTGTTTTTTATTTCCCTGATTTGTGCCTGACATTTCCCCTTAAGTTGCATGAATTGTGATTTTTTCACACTGGAAGACGGATCTTGAAGAAAGGATAGATGGGCTTCCCGTTTGGCATTGATGAGACACATAATTTCATCATTATTTTAATCAAACCAGTCTTGTCTTTTGTTTTTCACAAAACCAATTGTTTCCTCAGCTGACTCAGTAATGACCTTCTGAAGCGTTGTCCATTCCTGTACTACACTATTTGTGCTAACAGGGTGACTAGCCAGCTTATTTGCGATTTCATTTCTGTAATCTGTAGCAATTGATTTTACTTGGAGTTTAGAAGTGTCAAATTTCCGTCTCGACATGTTGTGGATGGATCGTTTCGGTTTGCGGCAGATTGAGATCCTCAACCGGCAAAAAAGGAGCTTGTGATCTGTCCAACAGTCATCGACACTTCTTGCGGTCCTGGTGACAATGATGTAGTTCCATCTCTTAAGGTACAGAATACAAAATTTGGTTGAAGTCCAATGGTGTTTGTTTTTTGTTGTGTTTATATTATGTCAGACCCTTGTGATATATGATCAAACTTGTGTATGATCCTGTTTTCGATTATCATAGCGGGATATGAAATGTGGGTGCATCTTGTGACACCGCAAGTATTCAAGTCATAGAAATGTCGCTCATGTCCGAGCAGAAAGTTCAAGAAATGGATACAGATTTATTTCGGGACCCACCCATTTCCAGACGCTGGCGTTCTCTACACGGATGGATCGAAGTGGGTTGCGCTTACGTGATTGATGAAAACCATCGCCGTAAACCATAATTCTCAAGTCGTACTGTAGGTAGAGTAGAGTCCTTAAGTTCTATTAACACGTAAGACCACATGCTAAGTTTTATTCATAAATATCGTTTATTTTGATATGACAGCATCTAAAAGCAGTTCGTACTAACTATTCCAACACCCGTGAAATACCTCGTGGTAAATCAGACCTGCTGAAAGTTGTAGAAGTGAGTATTTCACGTATTAAGTTGCACGTGTAACTAATACCTACTAATGAATTTAACCAACAAATTCTTCACTAATATTTCATGAAACTACTGTATTTCAGATGCCTAGGAAGTGTTGTGTGCCTGACTGTTAGACAAATTATGGCAGCACTATTAAAATAACTGGTTATATCACTACGTTATGATCACTACAGCGAGATGGACTTTCAGTGCCTAGTAATTTAGTTTTGGTATATATCTTCATGTGGCCTCTATATTCCAGTACATTATGAACTGTACTCAGTTGGCAAGTACCTTTAGGTAGATTTCATTAGAAAGCTACCTATTTTTAAATTAAGTGACCAATGCAGCATTATTGCTAGACTGTCAGCATTAAGCTGGGAGGCCTGTTGTGACTATGGTGGACAAAAAGTGAAGAATTTATTATCAAAGGCAGTCTCTAAGTTCATATTGTAGCGTGCACCGGGTCTGCAAGATTCGTGCAATTGCCCAGAATTCGCCATGTGTCTCGCAGCGGCAAGTGGGCGGGGTGTATGGGGAATGCAGAATAGCCAGTCCGGCCGGGCTAATTAGGGTAGCCCCTCCCCAAGGCCACCACCAATACAATAGCGCTACGAATCAGGTAGACTATTGACGCAAGGCTTCCAGACTCTTCTGCTTCTGGAGACTACTGGGCGTGACAAGAAGGTCCCGAACCTTGGTGGGAGGGGCTGGATAATTCTGGAAGCCAACCACGAGGACATACTCGACGCTACTGGAAGGAGCAACGGCCGAGAACATTCGAGACCAGGAGCTGGATTGGTTATATACCGGCGAACTGCGGCGGGCGAGTCAGTCCTGAGTGAGTCCGCGCTGTCGGTGTGTGCCGTGCCGAGCGACCAGTGGAAATAAATGTGAAGTATTGTAATATTGAAGACAGTGCTGTGAAGATTAATAACGTAGTCAGTTCTGCGTGGGAGCGAGCGAGTGTGAGATCGGAGTCAATGTTAGTTGAAGCAGTTTGCCGTGCCTAGCGCGATGAGTGGAAATAAATAATGGAGGACTGTAAATAGTGAAGACGGGGTGTGAAGATAAATGTGGAAATAAATAATGTAAATAGTGACTGTGGAAGATAAATAGTGACTGCAAGAGAAACTGACTTGTAGAGATCAGTGTACGTAAATAGTGACTGGTAGCTGTATAAAGTGAGATTCTGTGTATGTGTGTGTGGAAGTAAGTAGGCTTAATTTGAATTAGTGTAAATAACATTATTGTAAATAAAGTATTAGGGCATTATAGCCTGACCTATTTTTACGAACCCTAAAAACGTTACAATATGAATAGTCTTAAATATATTTTCTGAGCGCGTCAATAAAATGAGGGCAGTGAACATAGCAGCAAGGAAAGGAAACTTCAGACATTGGGGCATTGAGGTACAGTACATCCTTTATTATTACCTTATCGACAGTACATAGCATTATACATATTGTGTGTAGATTTAGCAGATGTTATGTTATGTTTTCGGAAACATTTGGTGTCAAAATCTATGTGTTTATGCAGTGTTAGCAATTACCATGTGCTTGCGCTAAGCCTCCCAGATGACAGATGGGCGGCGTTGCCAAACCTTATGACATGGCTTGAGAATTGTAGACAGCGATGTGAAAATACAAAGATCTGCGGAACTCATTGCCACTTATGAAGCTCTGCAGTTTGCACTACAGGATGTATGAATCCACTTTCTTGTTTTATTTTAATTATCGTATGGCTTTTAGTGCCGGGAGTGTCCGAGGACATGTTCGGCTCGCCTGAGTCTGTAGCTGCTTCCAGCGGACACCTTTATTAGGATGAGTTCCATGTTCCGTTCAATTTTAAGTAGTTCCAACTTTCACTACCAGATATCAATGATATCTTGGTGAACGTTGGAACTTTGATAGAGCGTTCCGACGAAATATAACCTAACAATTTTGCTTTACACAAGTTTAGTCTGTGAAAGGATCTTTTACATGCCATAAATCTATGACATGGGACCGCCGGCTTTACTTCCCCTCCGAAGGAAGGCATACTGAGGGATTTTAACGCTCTTAAAAAATCGACGACTTCGGCCGGGTTTGAACCCGCTATCTTGGGCATAGCGGTTCGGCATGCTACCAACTACGCCACCGAAGCCGCGCACTTTCTTGTGTGCACCAACTATTCGAGTTCATTCCAGTTAAGGGCTTCATTAGTGGAGTGAATCCACAAACTTGTAGCCGGGTTGTGCAATGCTGACATTAGCGTATCAAGCTGGAAAAAAGGTGAATCACTTCCATCTTGACGAGTGGAGGTAACAGAAAGTTACGCTGACAAGTACTGGCTCAGTGGCTAGCTGATCCAACGCCCAGTCAACTGAGAGCGTGGTCACGGAGGGAGTCCGTCATTTTGTGCAGATTAAGGAGAGGTCATGCAAAATCCACCCACTCGTACCCCACTCTGTACCTGTGGAGCCGTATTAACCTTGGCCCATATTTTAACCGGGTGTGTGGATCTACAAAGAAACATAGGTCTGCAGAATACCCTCATATTGTATTAGCCGATGACGTGGTGGCTGGTGATCGCAACATCCACTTTATAAGTGAGATTGGGTTAAGGCCAGCAATCTAAATTTCGTGTTATTTGACTCAATGAACTTGTTTCTTTTTGAATTTGAGATTCTGATATTTGAATACTTTTGTTTGTTCTTAATCTATAATTAAATATCCTTATTTTTTATGTTTTATTTTGTTAATATTGGTAACCTATTTCATATTCTTGTGTATCTGCCTTGCTGTGCTGTTGGAACAAGCATGGCGACTATGTTGAATAGTAATGTGTATCGTTACATTTGCGGGTACCGGTACAGTAAAGTTTCTCCGTGTGAGTTCTTGTTGCCTTGTTTATCCACCCGCCTCCCCCCACATTGCACAACACAAGACTCGCTGGTCAATTTGAACTCGTGCGTCTTCCCAGATTGGAGAACGTAGGTTTTTATTGTCCATTACTCACCGGTCACTTTGAACTCGTACGTCTTCCCAGGTTCAAGAATATTCTCTCGTACTATCAACCTGTACTTGTTCCGCCCCGTCTGGGAGCCCGCGTCCATGTCAACCGTTTCCTTGGAGTCTAAGTTGGTGACGGCCCACTCGTAATAGCCATCCTTTTCTGATCCCTGGCAGTGCTCCTTACAATTAACTTCCATTGCCACAGCATCCTGGGCGTTGGGCTTGAAGAATTTGCCACAGTTCCTCAAACATCTGTGAACAAGACAAATAGAGGAGAGACCTTCCCATGCAGCTTGTATCTCACACAGAACAATAAGAACAATTGAAGTGATAGAAGTGTTGCCTAATTCTATTAAAGAATGTTTTTCAGTCGGTCAACACAAATTGTGCCCAATTACATTAGGCGGGAAACAAGTATTTACATGCCTTAACATGAAAGAAATAAGATACTACAAACTACCACACTTTATGTACCTAATTGGATGATATGTTTCGAGCGTCCCGCGTTCATCCTCAGATCCTATTCACTTAGGCTTAATTAGTGTACAATGGTTATGAATTACACTTAATTCCACACTCATCTCTACTTAATATAAAACTAAGTCCCCGATTCTTGGATGTTACGGGTAAACTCGAGAACCACTGGATGGATTTTGATGCGGTTTTCACCATTCCGGAAAGGATATCTCGAGGATGATTTCTGTAGAAAATATTTTATTTGTGATTTATGATCAAAGGAAGCCGAGCAGTAACGATTTCAGTGGAAAAGTCGAAAAAAAAACTGGCGTCCGAGCACTTTGTAAGCTTACGCTGGGCAAACCGTTAAAAATATCTATATACTATGAGTGTAACAATTGTTCAGCATGAGAAGTTCTACAGAAAAGTCCGCGAGAGCATATGTCTATCTTCAATACATCGCCCACTATATGTGTTTTTACGTTTTAATTTCTTCCAACCGTGTCCATTCAACTACTGAGGCGACGTGGTGGCTCAGCGGTCTAGCTGTATGCCTCTCACCAAGGCGGTCCGGGTTCGATTCCCGGTCAATGCATGTGAGATTTTCGAAGTGAAATGCCATGTCCTGTGTTTCGGATTCCACGTAAAAAGGAGGTCCCGTGGCTCATAATCACAAGATTCACGGTCACGTAAAACTACAATCTTCCTTTTTTCTACTGAGGCGACAGTTTAAAAGCTAGCTAAGAGCGAGTCTATCATCCCTGTTACAGCCTAGCTAGCGGGCGAACCTATTGACCCAGATACAGCCAGCAGCAAACCGTTGAGTCGTGTGGAGTTAAGACTTATGAGAAGGGTTTTTGTGTTTCGAGTTTCCCTGGAAGTGCAACTCGGGTTTTCTTCATTTCGCCTGTGAAACACAGTCAAGTAAAGATTGGACGTAAGGGGGATTTGAGTTTCATTCACCTCGCCATTCCCTGGAAGTGCAACTCTCATTTCGCCTGTGAACTTTTCGTTCCGCAAAATTCACAGTCAATTTAAGATTGGACGGAAGGGGGATTATATTATACGAGTATTAAATTATACTGATTGGCGTATAATCTCTACTTAGTATAAAACAAAGTCCCCGATTCTTGGATGTCACGGGTAATCTCGAGAACTACTGGATGGATTTTGATGTGGTTTTCACCATTCTGTAAGGGATATCTCCAGGAAGATTTTGTAGAAAATAACTTATTTATGATCAAAAGAAGCCAATCAGTAACGATTTCAGTGAAAAAGTCGAAAGAAAAACCTGGCGTCCGTGCGCTTTTTAAGCTTACGCTGGGCAAACCGTTAAAAATATCAATATACTATGAGTGTAAGAATTGTTCAGCATGAAAAGTTCTACAAAAGATGCCGCGAGGGCATATCTATCTTCAATACATCACCTACTATAAGTGTCTTAGATTGGACGGAAGGGAGATTTGAGTTTCATGCTCCTCGTCCATTCTTAAATTACGTCTGACAAGAATCCGTTGCACATGCATCTCCATAGTAATATAATTATTAGTCCAGTCAGTGATATTAACCCATCATGCCGAGACGTAAAACGGATATAGATCGTAGTTCATTGACATCGAAAATAAAGGCGCTAATCATGTAATGCATTCATAACTGTTCTCGGGCGAAGCCGGGGCGGGTTGCTAGTAAATCAGTAAAGAAGCCCATTATAATCCCTTTAGGGCAAGGGCCTCCTACTGATTCGTAGGGCAAGCTCAATTTAACTCACACGGCGAGTGAAAATTTACATTTTAACCTTAGGTATGTAAACTAACAAGATATATATTCATCATTTATCACTGATCTGGGCTGGCTAAGTCTTTCAATATGTCTCTCCACTTGTTTCTGTCTCTAGCCGTTCTTGTCCATCTTGCGCCTGTGTTCTCGTGAAGTCGTCAGACCATTTTCGTCTTGGACGTCCTCTGCTCGGGGATCCCACACTGTGGTGACATACGCCCATCTGTCATGTTTTAGTCTGGATGCATGACCTCCACACTTCCATTTTAGTGTCCTTGATTGTCTCGCCACATCCTGAGTTTTTGTCTTCTTTTTAAGTTCTGCATTTGTCACTCTATCACTCCATTTGATGTCGAGAATCCGTCTCTCCATCTTACGTTGGCATATTTGTAGAATGTAGGTTTCCCTTTGTGTGCATGCCCATGTTTGGCATCCATAGATTAGCACTGGCATGACACAGCTTTTTAGTATTTCTATTCTTGTCTTCAACTGGAGAGATTCATTTTGGAATATGAACTTCAAACTCCAAAACTTACCCCATGCCTTGGCTACCCTTCTTCTAATTTCTTTCTCTCCTCTCTTTTTTAATGATATTGATTGACCTAAGTAGATATATTCGTCGGTATATTCAATTGGTGATCCATTCAATGATATTGCTATTTCAGGTGACATTAACTTAGTTTTACCGGGGTTCATTTTTAGTCCCACTTCCTCACTTTTCCCACACAGATGTTTAAGCATGTATTCCAGCTCTTGCCCAGTTTTAGAGTTCATCCATGTTAAACAGTGTTTACCGTTTTATCGTTGTTCACAATCACATTGCACTTTTCTCGATGATTCGATGTTAGGTAATCACACATCTCCATCCTGTTAAAAACACCTGCATCTTGTGTTATGTTCAAATCCATAACATAAAACTCCTCCACATGAAGTTGTTGCAATATTTCAGGAGGTTCGGCTAACACCACGTCTAATTTAACATCAGCCAGTTCCACTTTGTATGGTAAAACCACAGGGTTTTTATACTTCTCCATAATGTTAGCCATTGGTGAGGGAGTGATCCAGTTACAGGGTTGCAAGGAGGCAACTGTAGTTTGGTGCTTCATGCGTATGGCCTAGTTGGCCGCTTATTACGTGCATTCCATGATGGTCGCTTATTTCCCTGTACCTGATAACTTTTATAATCAACATATACAAATAGTGGGTCATGTGTAAGGCTCAGATGATTGCCTTCCACCCATTTTTGCAATGCTACCCCATTCTCATCATCATGCTCATTCCACCACATGATGCTGTTGCAGTTAAAGTCACCAACCATTATTTTAACAGCGGCAGATGGAAACGCGACTATAACCCAGATCTAATATTCAGCAGTGAAAACATCTCACAACAGTGTGCAACCCTCTTCCAAATATACAACACAGGCCTATCATGTTCGAAATATACGCAGCAGTTAGACCGCAGACAGTTTCGTTCAGAAGGAGGTTTAACTTCCGTAAAGTCAACTGGCCGAAGTTTATCGATATGCTGGATGCTGCAGTTTTCACTATGGAATCTACACCTGAATCATATGATACTTGCGTGGAGGCTGTAAAGAGATGTTCCAGAATTGCCATTCCTTGGGGCTGTCGAATATCATACATCCACGGTCTTACTTCAGAACTTACCGTTCAATATACCGAGTATAAGGTGTTAATTGAAGAAGATCCATTTGGTTAGGCAACATTGGCGGCTGGGAATAAACTCGTCATATCTCTGAAAGAATCCAGAAGGGATTCTTGGATTTTAAATATAGAAGAACTTGATCTATCCAGAAACAGCCATAAAGCGTGGAGATTATTGAAACGACTTAATAATGACCCAACTAGAACCAATGCACATTCCAACATCACTGCAGATCAGATTGCCCACCAGTTACTCATGAATGGAAAAGGCAGTCTTGTGGCGTGGTTGTGTGTTTGCTACTTTAAAATTTGCTCGCATTCAAGAAGCCTAAAAGAAAGTGCAAGTTTACAGATGCTTTGAAAACCAAATATCCTGCTTTCAAGCTTGGACGTAATGATTTTGATGCAGAATGTAAAATAAAAAGAAATAAAAAATACAAATAAATGTAATTACATGTTTTTAATTTCAGAATAATATAAATTTTCAGTGGCAATGTCCTAAGTTTATTAATGCAATTAATACATTTTGAAGTTCATAACAATTTTTATCGTAACTTATATGGTTTTATTACTTTTAGATTTGTCCTCTTTTTCCCTTAATGTTCTCAATTTTTTCCTTTGTTGTCCTCTATTTCTTAGTACTGGATCTGGTCACCCTAACAACACACATATATTAGTATGACTTAAAATGCGTAAACACTGACCATTATGGCAATGGTAATTACTAATAACCGTGTTGACTGATAGTAATATCTTATTAAAACCGCCTAGTCAAATACTAAAGAAACGTTTAATTATATTATTAATCGTACATGTTTCGGTATTTCATTGATACCTTCCTCAGCGTGATTGATATTAAATCTTAAACCTAGTTAACAAAGCCAAAAACAAATGGATATCCTTACAACAATTGTAATAGCATCATATTACTATCATTTTTTAATACGTGGCATTTAAGTATTTGCAAGCTTTTCCATTTTTGATTTAAAACAATTTTTGTAAGGATATCCATTTGTTTTTGGCTTTGTTAACTAGTTTTAAGATTTAATATCAATCACGCTGAGGAAGGTATCAATGAAATACCGAAACATGTACGATTAATAATATAATTAAACATTTCTTTAGTGTTTGACTAGGCAGTTTTAATAAGATATTATTAGTATGACAATCTCAATAACACTGGTTATCACAAACGGTTCAACCTATTACTAACCCATACTTACATATGCAGCTGGGACATGGACGACGGGAAAAAGGGAAGAGAGCGAGATACAGGCAGCAGAGATGAGGTTTCTAAGACGTATCGAAGGTAAGATAGAGTAAGGAATGAGGAACTTAGAAAAAGGACAGGAATCTGGAAACTCCAGGATAGGATAGAAGTGGTATGGACACAGTCAGGAGAGAGTACCACAAACAATATTTTTGGAAAAGTTAACAGGAAAGAGACCAAGAGAAAGACCCCGAAACAGATGGATGGATTCAGTGAACGAGTGTGTAGAGAAAAAGGGAGGAAAACCAGAAGATGTACTGCAAGTTGGAGGGACAGGCAAAGATGGAGGTCCTTAGTTCACAGCCCTACCCAGGAAGAGACTGGAACCGGGAAATGAAGATTATGATGATAACAAACAGTTCCTAACTTAAGGCCATGACCACCTCCTTCCCAATCCTCAACTCGATTACAAACACATAAACTAATGTTGCCACCGCAATAACACAGATTATAGCTCAAAGAAATCCACAACCCGAGCCCACCTTATTTCAACGACAAGAACATCTACACACACTCAAACCACACAGGGCTTCTGCCACTAGGCAGAATACAGTACTGTATAATGTTATTATTATTATTATTATTATTATTAATCTTGAATGGTGAGCCACCGTGGCTTAGGCGGCAGCACGCCGGCCTCTGATCGCTGGGTCCGTGGTTCAAATCCCGGTCACTGCATGTGAGATCTGGGCTGGACAAAACGGAGGCAGACAGATTTTTCTCCGGGTACTCCGGTTTTCCCCTGTCGCAAATTTCCTTCCAGCAACACTCTCCACTATCATTTCATCTGTCATTCATTTAATCATTGCCCCAGAGGAGTGCGTCAGGCCTCGACAGCCGGCACAGTCCATATCCTCGCCGCTAGATGGGGGCTCCATTCATTCCATCCCTGACCCGGTCGGAGACTGGAAGCAGGCTGTGGATTTTCATTTTCATTAATCTTGATTGGTCACATTGGACCACTTGAGTCGTTCCACAATCACTTCTTCTTTGAAGGTAGTAGTGCTTGGTTCTTGCGCTCTTTCCAGTACTTCTTCATTCTTTCAGATCGGGATTTTCTCAACTCATCTGAAATCTCCATACCGTATAATAATAATAAAAGTTCAAATAAAACACACTACAAATTAAACTACTAGGGCCAATTAGGATAGCGGGCTATATATATATATATATACAGGGTTTCTATAAAAGAACTCCGGGGTTTTAAAAATTCATATCTTAATAACTGTAGAAGATAGCAAAATGTAGTTAATTTCTCTGAAACAAGTAGCTCATCAAGTTTTACTCATACAAATTCGGAATGTTTTCATCAACAGTTGGCAGCGCTGCGGAGCATTGGCCTTGATACAACGTAGTGGCTGTCAGTGCTGTCTGGATTGCCGCGCTATTGCGACGCCTCAACAAATGACTCAATGCGTTATTTGTCTAATAGAAACTAATTCTGTTGTTACGGTACAAAGAAACTTTCGACGTAATTATGGTGTTGACCCGCCTACGGATAAAACCATTCGCCAATGGTTAAGTGCTTTCAAACAAACAGGAAGTGTTTTAAAACAAAAGTCGCCGGTAGGCCGCGTGTGTCACAAGGGAATGTGGAGAGAATCCGAGCTTCATGCCTTCGAAGCCCTAAGAAATCTAGTCCACTTCCAACAAGATGGGGCACCGCCACACTTCAGTTTGCGTGTGCGTGAGGCACTTGACGCTCGACTCGGCAACAGATGGATTGGAAGGGAAGGACATATTCCATGGCCTCCAAGGAGCCCTGATATGACTCCGTTGTACTTTTTCTTCTGGTGACATATTAAGAATCTTGTAGATGCGGAGAAAATTCATGACGTTGGCCTTCTCAGGGAACAAATAATCAATTGTGTGGCAATCGTCCCCCCAGACATGCTGGCCAGGACACGGGAAGAGGTGGAATACCGTTATGATGTGTGCCGTGCCACTAATGGGGCTCATAATGAACTTTATTAAATTGTTAAAAAAACTTGAAAATGCAACATTTCCAATCATGTATTAAATATTAATATAACCTTTTTACTTCATTACAATATTTTGCCTCAAAACCCCGGAGTTCTTTTATAGACACCCTGTATTATTATTATTATTATTAATCTTGATTGGTCACATTGGACCACTTGAGTCGTTCCACAATCACTTCTTCTTTGAAGGTAGTACTGCTTGGTTCTTGCGCTCTTTCCAGTACTTTTTCATTCTTTCAGATCGGGATTTTCTCAACTCATCTGAAATCTCCATAGGCTTTCTGTGTGTCATTTCTGCAGAAAATTTGTGAGTTTTAAGAATGGTGTTAATTTTATTTTTCTCCTCGGCATCTGTTATCTTGAGTCCAACTGCTTTGAGATCTTGTTGGATTTCTTGGATCCATTTTCCTCCAGTTTTCTTTCCTAGATTTCTCATCACCAGTTGGCGTACAATTCTGTTCTGGAAGCCGTAAGAGGTGAAAAAAATATGAAATTCTTTTCTTCTTCATTGTGCTGGTGATTGGATCAATCTCACGATAGACAGTTTCATTTGGGAGAATCCTCCAGACTCCCTCAACCTGATACTTTTTATTTATGCACGTTCTAATGATTCTTCTTTCCGTTTTGAGGAGCTGATCAGTTCTTTGTTCATTTTTAATTTGGAACAGTGTTTCACAAGCATAAGTGGCTTCAGGGAGAGTTACAGTTTTATAATGTTGGATCTTAGTAGCTATTGATAGGCATTTTTTATTATATGTTGACCAGGTTAGAGATTGTGCCTTTTTCATTTTATTTGTTCTATTTATCCAAGTTACTTTTTCGTTTAAGTTATGTGTTATAATTTCTCCAAGATACTTAAATTGAGGAACTAGGTTAATTTTATGATCATTTATATAGACTTCATTTATATCTAAGGGTTTCATAGGCATGATCTCAGTTTTTTCAAAGGATATCTGTAATCCTATCCCTTGAGCAATTTCTTGGAGACTAGTGATCTGAGTACAAACCTCTTCCTTGTCTAGTGCTAAAAGAGCCAAGTCATCTGCAAATCCTAAGCAGTTTATTTTTATTGATGGTTTTGTTCCAATTTTGATCTTAGGAGGGTTTTCCTTTTGCCAAACCTTCATGATATAATCAAGAGCCACATTGAAAAGCAGAGGGGATAATCCATCACCTTGTCTGAGACCAGTTTTTACTGTGAAAGCTGTTGATATTTCTCCCCTAAATTTAACTTTCGAATTTGTGTTTGTTAATGTTAATTGAATGATTTTTATCAATTTAGGATGGAGACCATATGATCTGAGGATTTTGAGCAGTGTCAGTCTATGAATACTATCATAGGCTTTCTTGAAATCTATAAAAGAGATAAAGAGTTGCTTATTTCTGTTTTTGTAATATTCCATTATTAATTTCAGGCTAAGGATTTGGTCTGGACAACTTCTGTAAGTGCGAAATCCTCCTTGATATTCTCCAAGTTGTGGTTCCAGAATGTTTTTGATCGTGTTGTAAATTATACGAGAGAAAATTTTATATGTGCAGTCCAGAAGGGTAATTCCTCTGTAGTTATCTGGGTTCGTTTTGTCTCCTTTCTTAAATAATGGATGGATTATTCCTGTGGTCCAGTGTGCAGGAATTTCTTCAGTAATCCACATTTTAACTAGATGTTGATGAAGATTTATAATCGCAGGTTTACCAGCATTTTTCCAGATTTCAGCAAAGACTAAGTCTTCGCCACAAGTTTTGTAATTTTTTTGTTCTTTAATTGCGAGTTCTACTTCATTAATGTTTGGAGGATTTATTAAATCAGGTGAAGTTAAAATAGGTGTATCAGTGTTTACTTGCAGGGTTTCCAGTGGATCATCACAATTTAACAGTTTCTCGAATGCTTCTGCAAGGATCTCTGTATTTTCTTGGTTAGAATGTGCTAACTTTCCTGTTTGATTTTTCAACATTAATGTTGGGGCTTGAAATTTTTTTAGATATTTACCAAATGTTTTGTAATAATCTCGAGATTGCTTTTTCTTGAAATCGTCTTCTATCTTTTCCAGTGTATTTTTAAGATGATTACGTTTCGTTTGTCTGATGATTTTATGGGTTAATTTTCTTTGTATAGTTAGTTCTAAATTTGATTCTTCTGACTTTAGAGCTGTATATATATATATATATATATTAACCACCTACTATAAAAAGAGTTAGGCTCTTATGAAAGGTGCTGATAGTCGATATAATATTTCTGATAAGCAAATACTATTTATGTTCGACGATCTCGAAATGTAAACATTATGTGTCAGAAAACTGTATCATAATGAGGCTCATTATAACACTATTATTCATTATGAAACAGTTTCTCCCAAGAAACAGTTGTGTGACCAATTAGATAAGGATACCTTCGCGCATGCGCTCAAAATCCAACATGTCTATATAAATTACCGAAAGCGCACTGTCCATATGTTCGCGTAAATAAACTGGCAAATATGAAACAAGAAATAGCACTGTACCTTAATATCCCCAAATCCAATTTCTACACAGCGCATTGCTTTCAAACGACTTCGATGACAGTTTTACTGAATACTGGTGCACAATCTGCACATATGGCATTGAAACACACAGAGCGCATGCGTCGGTCGGTCAGAGAGAATGGAAAACAGAGATATCCTACCCAGCGCTGCACTACGATCACAAAATTCGAGCGACTGAATCTCAACAGATATTTATGAATATTTATGTTAAAACATATAATAAAGTTATAATTATCGTCGAACATAAACAGTCGTATGCAACTCGCCTATAATGGTAATTAAGACACTCGTATGGAAATTATAAAACTCGCATACGCTCGCTTTATAAAGATACTCGTGTCTTAATTATGGCCATTATAGGCTCGTTGCATAATGTACTAATCTGTCTAGTTTTATGGTGCTGGATAAAATTTCAACCAGTAAATATAATAAAAATATTAAAATAAAACGTAAATGTACAAATTAAAATAGAACACAGTAACAGTTAAGGCTGGTACCGGTATCGGGCAGCAGCGGGCACCAGTATAGACTTGATGCACGGAGCAAATGATGCTTTAGATGGATCAAGATCGAAGACTCATGGGCGAAATCAATCATAGTCTGATTCTTCGGTCATGATACGGTACTGCGATGAGGAAGGAAATGGAAAAACTACCACTTTATTATATTTCTCGAACGTTGGAGGATGGAGAATAAAATGATGACACTTCCTGGAGTAAAACGTTCCAGATGTAAACCACTCCCCCGAAAACGGAGTTACAGTAGACTGAAGGAAGAAGCTGAAGACCGGGAACATTGGCATCAGAAATTCTCTGTACGAAGACATGGACCCGCCACTAGGGTGAATACTGTATAATAATAATAATAATAATAATAATAATTATTATTATTATTATTAAGCCTCCGTGGCTTAGGCGGCAGCACGCCGGCCTCTCACCGCTGGGTCCGTGGTTCAAATCCCGGTCACTCCATGTGAGATCTGTGCTGGACAAAACGGAGGCAGACAGGTTTTTCTCCGGGTACTCCGGTTTTCCCTGTCACAATTTCATTCCAGCAACACTCTCCACTATCATTTCATCTCATCTGTCATTCATTTAATCATTGCCCCAGAGGAGTGCGTCAGGCCTCGGCAGCCGGCACAGTTCATATCCTCGCCGCTAGATGGGGGCTTCATTCATTCCATTCCTGACCCGGTCGGAGACTGGAAGCAGGCTGTGGATTTATTTAATTATTATTATTATTATTATTATTATTATTATTATTATTATTATTATTATTATTATTATTAAAGTTAAAATAAAACACACTGCAAATTAAAGTTAATTTAAGAATATAAATTCAAAAGTTGAAATTATAAAATTAAAATAAATAAATAAATAAATAAATAGATAATTTTTAAAATTTATTTAAAAAAATAATATTGAATATTAATAATCAAAATAAAAATTAGAGCTGAAATGAAAATTTAAAATTAAAAAATAAAATAAAAATCAGAAAAAAATAATCTGCCCAATGAGGGTTATTTTTTAAAGTTAAACATATTTTTTTTATAGATTACGACGTAACTGACAACACACGAGGGTGGAAGGAAATGGTAGTTTTGCCTCAACACAGGTTGTGAGAGATGAGATGGTTTATACAGATCACACAACCTCATCGGAGGAGTTAATGAGGCACAAATAACTAAAACTGGGCCAATCGGATTATATCGTTCCGGCATTTTCCAGGAGTTGGCGGCTTCGGTGGCGTCGTTGGTAGCATGCTGAGCTACTATGCCCAAGGTCGCGGGTTCAAACCCAGCCTAAGTCGTCGGATATTTTAAGAGCTTTAAAAATCCCTCAGTATGCCTTCCTTCGGAGGGGAAGTACAGCCTCCTGCGGTCGCATGTCATAGATTTATGGCATGTAAAAGAACCTTCCACTAATTATACTTGTGTGAAGCTAAATTATAGGTTAGATTTGACTAACGCTCTTATGTTCCAACGTTCGTCGCCAGGTGCCGACTGCGGTGGCATCTAGTAACCAAGTTCAGAATTAGTTGTCGTTAACGGTGGCGTTTTGTAGCAAAAGTGGGGATGTATGCAGTCCTTACTTGAATTAAGAACAGGTAAGACACAACACTAATACAGTCATCACAATTAACACTGGTTATCAGACAGATTCTACACACACCCAAAGTACACGGGGCTACATGACCGCATTGTCGCAGCCCCTAAACTAAGGAACCTACCAACCTCCAGGAGTTGGAAATGGGAAACCATTTCGTGGAGAGTCGGTGGTGGTCCTCTGAGATGGGACATAACCTGGCCATTGACCTTGTTTGCTACTCACTCTATATCGAAGTTTGGTGGCGTCCCCTTAACAATGGTCACTTCTTGTATCATTTCCACGGCCTTTGTTCTGAAGCGGGGAATGATGTACACATCTCTTACTGAGAGCTCCAACCGAATCTTGTACTGCTGACCAACCACCAAGTGCTTGCGAGGAACCTTGAACACCTTCCCTGGAAACACAGCATTGTGTGGATTGCTGACGAATATTTATTTAGCGTATGGCATGGCACAAGCTCTGACGCATCCCGAATGCGAAGTGGGGCTTTGCTCTTTTCAGAGACTCCCTTCAGTGTAATGTAAGACACTGATGAATAAATATGAAATTAAATAAACACATTAAACGTATACGGTACATTAGCATTTAGCCTAAAATAACAATAAATATGAAAATATATTTTGATGAGGAGACACATATTCAATAGATAAAATGTTAAGATTTACAAGGTTATATTTAAATTTGAAATCCAATCAAGAGCAGGCTGCGTTGCATCATGCAAGTCTTTCAGGTTCCCATTATAGGCTCGAAGGCTGCAGTCCTCCACAATATTTGCTGAGGATTATTACCATATTTACGCCTATTTCACAATAACAAGAGAATTCAATAAAGCAGGGTTTTCCGCCTCTTTACTGCGAGAACTAAAAGCCCAAGCAGCCTCAACCTCCCTTTAAAGGCTTCCAAAAAGATGGTATATTGGCTTTCACGGCCATTGAATTAAAACTCAGCAATTTTTCTGGGTTTGTGCCGTGTCTAGTGTGGGGTTTCACCTAGGACGCCAAGCTGGCTCATCAGCGGGCCCTTGGTGTCCCCGTCCGAACCCCCCACAGGAGTAGCGAACTGCGCGCTACCTCCCTATTTATGAAGCGCACCTGCGCCTCTTTACTGCGAGAACTAAAAGCTCAAGCGGCCATAACCTCCTGTGGGGGTCCGGGCGGGGACACCTAGAGCCCGCTGATGAGCCAGCTTGGTGTCCTAGGCGAAACCCCACACAAGACACGGCACAAACCTAGAAAAATGCTGAGTTTTAGTGTAATTATTATTTGCTTAAAATATTTCATAGCCTACCCATTAAACTCTTTACATAATAATTTATCACAGGTTTTTATAATGTATAGCCTACTCTCACATTAACCACCTAATATAAAATGGCATAAAGTAATGCTGACCGACTGAAAGGCAATAATGAACACCCAAATATCTTAAAAAATAATCATAGCACAAAACCTATTTGAAAGTTTGTATTGGGATTCGAATGATCCATCACAAACAATGCAGGGTTGGCTCGTAACAGTTAGGCTATTAGGTTCCATAATGTTGACAGCTTAATCACTAAAGGAAAAACACACTTCTCAACAAAAGACAAATAGGTGTGTTTAATATTTACTAGAGAGGAAAACGGTTTTGCTACAAAGTTGCCCATAGGCGGCTTCAGTGGCGTAGTTGGTAGCATGCTGAGCTTCTATGCCCAAGATCGCGGGTTCAAACCCCAAGTCGTCGGATTTTTAGGAGCGTTAAAATCCCTCAATATTCCTTCCTTCGGAGGGGAAGTAAAGCCGGCAGCCCATGTCAAAGATTTATGGCATGCAAAAGAACCTTCCACTAACTACAATTGTGCGAAGATAAATTTGTTGCTTATATTTGACTAAAGCTCTAATAACTTCCAATGTTTGCCACCCGGTGCAGGTTGCGGTGGCATCTAGTAGCCAAGTTTACAGCAGAGCCCAGGGCAGCTGTGTATTTCTCTCTTGCTTGAAATTATTAATCAGAGCTTTTCTTCAAAAAATTTGTTCCGAAATGTATTTCATGAGATAATCCCAAAACGTGATTCTTTATATCTACAGCGTCGTTTATCATGAATCAAATATTTGTTTCATACAATCAACTGCTTTTGTGGCATAATGTTCATTTAACTTTTGGAAGTTAATATTAGCTTAGTCAGATGTGCACCTTAACTATTAACCTTTCATTTGGAACATTGTTTGTGAATTTCTTAAGATACAATACGTTGTAACACCAATCTACTATTATTTTAATAATATTGTGAATACTTTTTTAATCATGAACATTTGGAACCCGTGTTGAATATTAACAATTGCACAAAACTTTTTCCACTTTACAACACCACTTACTTTGTTTGAGGCTTTATGTCCTCTTCGGGTCCATGTTTCGGACCTTTAAAATGGTCTTCTTCAGCACGGTTCAGCAAAATCTTAGTCTGCTATTTTCACCATTTTGGTGTTCGTCATTAAAATACAAAGAATACCTATTAAAATACATACAATACATGGAGATGTAAATGACACTGAACGATGAATGAATAGAAGTTTTAAAAGTTATTTAAAACATAATAAAACGTACGACGTCGTTCCTGGTGGTTTGGGGGCTCGTTGAAATCATGGGAGCCACTGGATCCACCAGTAGGTCACTTTTAAAACTTTTAAATCGTCTATTTATCCATCGTTCAGTGTCATTTTTATCTCCATACATTGTATACATTTTAATAGGTTTTCTTTGCATTTTAATGGCGATCTCCGAAATGGTGAAAATGACAGAGTAAGATTTTGCTGAACCGGGCTGAAAAAGGACCATTTTAAAGGTCCGAAACATGTACCCGAAGAGGTCATATAGCCTCAAAGTAAGTAGTGTTGTAAAGTGAAAAACGTTTTGTGCAACCCGTGTTGAACACAAATACGCTGTAGAATACATAGGCCTACAACCAAAATCAAAATGATTGGAAAATTGCAAATCATTGCCAAAATATAATTAATTCTCGAAGTGTAATGCGTCAGCACCATCAACACAGTCCAGCTCCAATACACAACTTACCCTCAAAGATAATCACTTTCAAGCCCTTACAGACGTCCTTGGATTCAGGATTGCTGGTTACACATGACCACTTGAAAACAAGATGTCCCTGGTGGTTTGGGGGCTCGTTGAAATCATGGGAGCCACTGGCATCCACCAATAGGTCACTTTCCATCCCTGCAGAGCGCTTCTCTCCGCCAATCATGGAGATGACCAGCGGCTCAGGGAAAATGTCAAAGAAACACTGTAAAAAATAATTCAATTTTTCATCCAGTACAAGTAAGAAATTATATACTTAACAAGGGATACAGATTATACTGTTAGAGTTTGGGGACTTATCAGCGTAGTTGCTATCCAACCATATTATTTGAGAGCATAGCTTTTCTTTACGAACGCTGGAGTGTAATACGAATATATTTGGAACAGATAGTGCGCAGTGTTGTACCAATAGGAACAATTTAAATGTTGCCTGTCTGACTATTTATTTTTTATTATTTTATTTTCAACGTTCAGTTCACTCTAAAGATTTGGGTGTGTCACTGTGATCAGAGTGTTCATGCTGGAGGTACAGTAGGAGTGTATTCGGAGAATAGAAGAATCCTGTATTACTCTGTCCTTAAGATCAGCCTCGGTACTCGGAGGAGACTTGTTTTACTCTGTCCATCTTAGGTACTAGAAGGAGTTCAGCTTTACTCTGCCCACAAGATCATCTTAGGTACTAGAAGGAGTTCATCTTTACTCTGTCCATAAGATCATCTTAGCAACTAGAAGGAGTTCAGCTTTACTCTGCTCACAATATCATCTTAGGTACTAGAAGGAGTTCAGCTTTACTCTGTCCACAAGATCATATTAGGTACTAGAAGGAGTTCAGCTTTACTCTGTCCATAAGATCAGCCTCGGTACTAGAAGGAGTTCAGCTTTACTCTGCATACAAGATCATCTTAGGTACTAGAAGGAGTTCATCTTTACTCTGTCCATAAGATCATCTTAGCAACTAGAAGGAGTTCAGCTTTACTCTGCCCACAAGATCATCTTAGGTACTAGAAGGAGTTCAGCTTTACTCTGTCCACAAGATCATATTAGGTACTAGAAGGAGTTCAGCTTTACTCTGTCCACTAGATCAACCTCGGTACTAGAAAGAGTTCAGCTTTACTCTGTCCACAAGATCATCTTAGGTACTAGAAGGAGTTCAGCTTTACTCTGTCCACAAGATCAACCTCGGTACTAGAAGGAGTTCAGCTTTACTCTGACCACAAGATCAGCCTCGGTACTAGAAGGAGTTCAGCTTTACTCTGTCCATAAGATCATCTTAGGTACTAGAAGGAGTTCATCTTTACTCTGTCCATAAGATCAGACTCGGTACTAGAAGGAGTTCAACTTTACTCTGTCCATAAGATCAGCCTCGGTACTAGAAGGAGTTCAGCTTTACTCTGTCCATAAGATCATCTTAGGTACTAGAAGGAGTTCATCTTTACTCTGTCCATAAGATCAGCCTCGGTACTAGAAGGAGTTCAGCTTTACTCTGCATACAAGATCATCTTAGGTACTAGAAGGAGTTCATCTTTACTCTGTCCATAAGATCAGCCTCGGTACTAGAAGGAGTTCAGCTTTACTCTGTCCATAAGATCATCTTAGGTACTAGAAGGAGTTCATCTTTACTCTGTCCATAAGATCAGACTCGGTACTAGAAGGAGTTCAACTTTACTCTGTCCATAAGATCAGCCTCGGTACTAGAAGGAGTTCATCTTTACTCTGTCCATAAGATCAGCCTCGGTACTAGAAGGAGTTCATCTTTACTCTGTCCAAAAGATCATCTTAGGTACTAGAAGGAGTTCAGCTTTACTCTGTCCATAAGATCATCTTAGGTACTAGAAGGAGTTCATCTTTACTCTGTCCATAAGATCAGCCTCGGTACTAGAAGGAGTTCATCTTTACTCTGTCCACGGGATCATCTTAGGTACTAGAAGGAGTTCATCTTTACTCTGTCCACGAGATCAACCTCGGTACTAGAAGGAGTTCATCTTTACTCTGTCCATAAGATCAGCCTCGGTACTAGAAGGAGTCCAGCTTTACTCTGCATACAAGATCATCTTAGGTACTAGAAGGAGTTCATCTTTACTCTGTCCATAAGATCATCTTAGCAACTAGAAGGAGTTCATCTTTACTCTGCCCACAAGATCATCTTAGGTAATAGAAGGAGTTCAGGTTTACTCTGTCCACAAGATCATATTAGGTACTAGAAGGAGTTCAGCTTTACTCTGTCCACTAGATCAACCTCGGTACTAGAAAGAGTTCAGCTTTACTCTGTCCACAAGATCATCTTAGGTACTAGAAGGAGTTCAGCTTTACTCTGTCCACAAAATCAACCTCGGTACTAGAAGGAGTTCAGCTTTACTCTGACCACAAGATCAACCTCGGTACTATAAGGAGTTCATCTTTACTCCACCCACAAGATCATCTTAGGTACTAGAAGGAGTTCATCTTTACTCTGCCCACAAGATCATCTTAGGTACTAGAAGGAGTTCAGCTCTACTCTACCCACAAGATCAACCTCGGTACTAGAAGGAGATCATCTTTACTCTGCCCACAAGATCAACCTCGGTACTAGAAGGAGTCAGCTTTACTCTGCCCACAAGATCATCTTAGGTACTAGAAGAAGTTCGGCTTTACTCTGTCCACAAGATCATCTTAGATACTAGAAGGAGTTCAGCTTTACTCTGTCCACCAGATCAGCTTCGGTACTAGAAGGAGTTCAGCTTTACTCTGTCCACAAGATCAACCTCGGTACTAGAAGGAGTTCAGCTTTACTCTGTCCACAAGATCATCTTAGGTACTAGAAGGAGCTCAGCTTTACTCTGTCCACAAGATCATCTTAGGTACTAGAAGGAGTTCATCTTTACTCGGTCCACAAGATCAACCTCGGTACTAGAAGGAGTTCAGCTTTACTCTGTCCACAAGATCATCTTAGTTACTAGAAGGAGTTCAGTTTTACTCTGTCCACAAGATCATCTTAGGTACTAGAAGGAGTTCAGCTTTACTCTGTCCATAAGATCAGCCTTGGTACTAGGGGAAGTTTGTATTATTCTGAACAACAGAACATCCTTTGTACTTGGGGGAGTCTTGTTTTACTCTGTCCATAAGATCAGCTTCGGTACTTGAGGGAGTCTTGTTTTACTCTGTACACCAGAACAGTCACGGCACTTGGAGGATTCTTCTTTTTCTCTGCCACCAAGGTAGCCTTACTTCTACTTATAGGAGTCTTTTAAAACGTACACTATAAAAATGTGTTTTTTCTATTTAAAATACATTTTGCCGTAATTATTATAGGAATGTGCAGATTACATAACTGATAACTTTCAGACAGTCGATATGAATTATGCCAGGTGGTAAATGGTTCATGTGGAAACTCACATTGCTCGCCTAATATAATTGACGGACTGAAGTTTATCAAGCATTTGTTTATGAGGCAACACTGAAAATGGTTTCGAATCTTCTAAAATACCATATTTTTCAGCCCATAAGGCGCAGTCTTTGTTACCGGCACCAATAATATAGGTGCGTCTTATGTTCTGCCGGTCTATCATATCCAGATCTTGAGTATACCGAATGTGATTTGTTACACGATTACTCAAAACGTTCCTTACAGTATATCCCTCTTATTACTGCAGTTGAGAAGCTGATACCTGCATTTGCCTCACAGGAATGTTAGTTGTCAGGGAATTCTTATCGCACCAAGAGCTCCATGGTGAGCTGAATATTAGGGTCACATTGCACATGCAGACGCTGATCAACAAACTGCACGAACCAATTCTTACACTGAGTCCATGTTGACTACGACGGTAAATGTCAAAAACGATGCAAGAAAGATGATCGAACATTGTAGCATCAGACTTACTTGACTACTGTTATCTATACTAATATAATAAAGCTGAAGAGTTTGTTTATTTGCGTGTTTAAATGCGCTAATCTCTGGAACTACCAGTCCGATTCGAAAAATTACTTTTGTATATGATGCCTGATTCAAGAGGAATAGTTTAGGCTATGTAGCATTAGACTACACCTCTTAGGTAACCTTCAAGATTGATTTCTGTTCAGTAAGTCGGAAGAACAAACACTCCCGAACAGCTTCAATATTACCAACGTCTATTGTTACCTGGCAATGCGGGCTGCATCACGTCGCCCCTGCCAGTGCTCTGGTGCAGAATTGCGAGCTGCTTATAAATTGCAGTCACGGTGAGTAATTAGTGCAAAAAGATTTCCTAGGCCCCTTAAAACAGTTATCATAATGACAATAGTGTGCCTCTGTATAAGGGCGATGGTGTTGGTGTAGTATACTGAGGTTATCAGCTGCAATAAGCGTTGGTGCTTTCAAATTTACTTTCATTTATTCCGATCCTTATCCTTGAGCGCCCCAGTTCTGTAGTAGTATTCATTATCATTCATAAAACAAATAAATCCACTGGGCGAAGCCGGGCACTGCTGCTAGTTCCTAGATAAGATTCAAGCAATGGGGGAAAGAATTTTCCTCACTTTGTAATCAGTAGCAAGTTATTACTGTAAAATTTTCGTTTCAAATCACAGTAAAAGTATATTTTTCCTTAACTTCTTATCAAAATAACACGGTTTATCTTAAGATCTGAAAAATATGGTATATTTTGTTGACAACGCACGCTTTATTAGCTATTAGGTCATGTATCGTACAATAAGATAAGGTGGAGAGTCGGTCTCTATCACGAAGGGCGAGGAAAGGTCTGGAAGCCAGCCTATGCTGTGTGCTTTGATTCCATGACTGCATGAAGACAAAGGATTTGTTGTTTCATAATGGAAGAGTTTCTTCCTGGGAAATTTGATGGGGGGATAAAATATCTAGTGTTGCCTCCCCAGCCTTTCCCCCTCCCCCACCGCGATTTATCATCCTGTGCTACATGACTAGGCTTGAGTTGAAACGTGAGTGTCTACATACCCTTGCCGTATTATAATGCGACACTTTACCCGAATCCTTGGGCACATTTTCGCTTGAAGTTATTTCGATGACATAGTGGCCGTAGGCAAAATCATACGGGTAGATGGCGAACTGCGTAATTGTCTGCTGGGGAACGGGATAGTTGAAGTCATTCCTCTGACGAGGCCCTGTAAGAAAAACAGAATAGCCATGTGTGTTGAGTACCAATACCACATTTAACATGGTGCCATCTAGTGGGGAACCCTACTAGGCCAGGTTGCTCCGACTAGCTGATCCCAGGCACGGTACGTCCGTTTCTCAATGGCTAAATTACCACACGATGGGATTGAAAATGGCATGGGGTTTTGCTCAAAACATACATGGATTACTGGATATAAACTATTCACTATACAAGACAAGACAAACATGCGACCTTATACAGGTCATCAATTTAAGTCTCGCATCCGATACCGATCACGGCGCGGCAAGCTCTCGCGCTGACACCCGCTCGCTGGCCGGTAAAAAGTGCGCGACTTCTCCCCACTACTTCGCGTCAACATACAGTCATTTAATAGCAATTTCTAGTGAAAATAATTATCTACAAACTTACCTGGTTTTACAAGAAATGTTCAAAGTATTGTCCGTCAGCTCGCAAGCATGCCTGGCACCTCGTAAACAAGTTTCTAGACACACGGCGAATTTCTTCCTGGGTGACGTTCGTTATAACTTGGCGAATATTTTCCTTTAACTCCTACCTTGTGTGAGGATTGTTTGCATATACCTTTCCTTTCAGCATTCCCCAGAGGTAATAATCACCAGGATATTTCTGAATGAATCGAAAACGGCACTCTCTAACAGAAGAATACTTAGCATAAGAAAGCACAATGAATACACGTTGTTCTATAGACAATATCACTTCGCATAACAAAGCACAATGAATACACGTTGTTGTATAGAAAACATCACTTTAAGGCAACACATAAACTGTAAAGTTGCCCCGAGACTGCACTGTATGTTAGGTCAAATCAACTAGCACTTCACAAGCTTGAATACGCCGGAGATACCGACAGCTTATTGCAACATTGCCGATCGCAGACACGTGTCCATTGCGGGGAGAACGCCAAGGCCACCTTCACCGGCCTAGCGGCGCGTACATGCGGGAAATAAAATGATGACCCGGTAATATTATCATCCCAAATACAATTCAAAACTACCTAAAAACTTTCTGGTTTAACAACCAGGCATTATCATCGAACTATCATATTTGCTAGTGCCTCTTGTTTCTTGTCAGTCGCTACAACCATGTACTAATTGAGTTCCTCAAAACATGATCATAATAAAAAAAAAAACCGATCATCGTCTTGGCAGTTATCTATTCAACTGAATCGTCATTATCCATGAATGAACGTGCCATCGTCAATTTCACCTTTTCATTCAATGAACAAACAGATGTTGACACTCATGTTACGATGTATAATAATAATGTTATTGGATTTATGTCCCTTTTAACTACTCTGGCTTTTAGAGACGCCGGGGTGCCGAAATTTTGCTCCGAAGGGGATCTTTAACGTGCCAGTAAATCTACTGACACGGCTCCCTCGCATTTGCGCACCCTCAAATGCCAGCTGACTGCGGCAGGATACGAACCTGCAACCTCGGGGCCCAGCAAGCGAGAATGTTACGATGTATTACTTGCATTACTTCTTAAAGGTTGCCATACTGTTTCCGCATTAACCATTTCATTTGTTTGTTACAACACGGTATGACATCATTACCATTAACGTATTAATCCTTCACAATGAATTACCGTAACTTTGTTGACATTTCTAAAATATTGTTGAACTTTATCTTAGCACCAGACCTCGTGGAGGTCATAAGACCAATTTAAGCAGACTAGGAAGTTAGCAGGTCTCGATCCAAAAGCCTGGGACACACTTCCTCTTGACGTCGGACCATCCCGACCGCTGTGAAAATGGTTGAAGGGGAACGTCGTGGACATGAAAAGGACAAGCGACAAGCACACAACCACATCCTCCTCCTCCAACTGATCTGTGTGGACGCTTGTTCCACGCTAGTCACCGCAAACATATTCACAGGCTTGAGCAAATAGTGTTGGTTGAAATGAGAACATAACAACCTTTCCCCTTAAGTCTCTCATTATAAACCTATTGGGGAAAGTGTGGTTTATGAACTCGCACGGGTCCGCTAGTATCGTTTATTTTGATATGACTGCATCTAAAAGCAGTCCGTACTAACTATTTCAACACCCGTGAAATTCCTCGTGGTAAATCAGACCTGCTGAAAGTGTTGTAGATTGGTGGCAGGAATACGATACCGTACAGAAGTTGTGCTGAAATTGGGTCTAGCAGCATCTTTCGCTCTTTATAATGTAACAATCCGGACTTTTTGCTTTGTTTCGTTGGTTTAAGTTGGCGACACAGTTACGCCTACCAGAACGCAGATACAAATTCTCAGGTTTGTTAACTCTTCTGGTGGCATTGCAATATTGTTTAATAGGAGCGTCGTAAAATTATTTTTGTGTTTAATTATATCGGGTGCAGCGAATATCCTTCCCAAGTTTAGGCTATATCTGTATGTAAGGTGGTCGTGACGGTAGGACATCTGTTTATTTCGCGGTGGCAACTGAAATTGTGTCAAAGTTGTATTGCAGGTCTTGTACAATTACACAGTTAAATACTGTGATTCTGAAACGTAGGCCTATAACATAAAATATGCAGTGTCTGTACTAGCAACGTTTGAACGATTTGATTGAAAATTTTGAATTTGCAGACACCCCCAAGGCCACCACTGGTACTTACTCTTTGCAGGATCTTTCTCAGGAAACGGATGGGTTCTGGAAATATTGAAGAGCATCCATTTATGGCTGAGGGTTGACATTAAGGGAGCACAGTCCTTTTCCGTCACACTGCGAAAAATGGTGAGGGTCCGGCGCTTGTAGATGGGTCGTTTAATAGGCGTCCTCCAGCTGCGAACACAATAATACTGGGCTAATTTTAAAAGCTAAAAGGAAAGAGTTGGACGTGGGCCTTAGTTGGCTGAAACGAAACAAGAAAAAAGAAAATTAATAGTAATGGCCGAGGAGCCTTTTTAACTATTGGTTCGTGTATTGATCATTGAGTTCAAAGGATATACAGTAGATGATGAAGATAATGATGATTACTACAATTATTGTTGATGTTTGAAGAGGCTGAATATCAATCGTCTCGTGAAGCCACAGAAATATGGCCTGTGTGTTCGAGTTAGAGACATGATAGTATAGTCGCTGTCTCGTGAAGCCACAGAGAGATGGCCTGTGGGTTGAAGACATGATAGTATAGTCACTGTCTCGTGAAGCCACAGAAAGATGGCCTGTGTCCTACAGTCAGCATTTTTCGTGGTCCCTCGAAATTCCAAAACATTAAAATGAAACTTGTCAAATTTGAAATCTTGAATAGTATGATTAAGTTCGTTGGTACTGTACCCATATTGCAAAGATAATGCTCGATCACGACCTGGCTTGCTACTGCGGCTTTCGAGATATGTTACGTCCAGCCCACAACATGATCTCACATTCAGATATGGAAGCACTTTTAGGATCTGCAAGACTACATTGAAAACCAAACATGTTAAAATTTAATATGAGTTTATTTATCAAAACTCCCAGGAACAAATACAAATCTACATAAACATCAATCTTTTTTGGAAAATCCAAAAATCATCAAACTCAAAAATCCACAAATTCAAATAAAAAGCATATAGCTCTCTATCATAGCCTTATCTTGCTTAGCGTTTATCTCTATTTGAATATCAATGTAAAATTCCCTTTCTTACGACATTTCATTAAGACATAGAGCATGCCTATCATTTCATAAAAATTATATACGCTAAGTTTTCACGGACATTTACCGTATTACTATAATCTCTTCTGGGTTTTTATTTACCGTTATTTTACTTTGAATCACTTCCCAAGCTATATTAACTCTTCCAGTTAAGCCTTAGGTTAAACAAATCAACAATTTTTAAACATACATGCCATGGTCTCCAACTCACGTCCTTCAGACTTATTTCTTTCATGCTTTAGGGTGGTCTATTAATGATGTATCATGTTCTATAATTTTTCATTACATAGTTTGCTTACAAACTCAATTTTTAGTTTACCAGTATTGTTTAATACATTTTTCTTTAGGCAGGAATCGAATATTTATCAACAAACTTATTCCTTAACTACAATGGTCAAATATTATAGAATTTCTTCAAATTTAATGTGGGGACAATTGTCGAAGACCCACCGACACATTTATGTACTTTATAACCTCGTGGCACCTTTAATTAACGAATTTGCATATTCCGTTATCATGTACTAATATCCATTCAGCTCCTACCCCTTCGGTACACTAAGCGCCTATTGTATTCATTCACCCTCACGGTCTAAAAGGTCTTCTCGGTAGCGAGACTCCCCTCCCACTCTTCCTTAGCTGTGATTTACGACTCTCCGTCACATTCATTTTCCTCGCGGCTTTTCAATTGTTTACTTCTTTCTTAAAAGCTTATGATCGTCCAAGTTAACACATTATTTCAACTCTTTATTCCCTACCTTATTTATCATTCCTCTCATTCCACTATGATCAATGCCATAATTAGAGATCACGATGCATTACATATGTATAGGGCGGATACAAGAGATCTCAATCATGCCTTGTTGCGTGCCTTTATAGCTAGAACACGAGGGATCCTTATCACTCCTCGCTTCAGTCCTATTAATTCATTCATTTCACATACTTTATTTGGTCGGATATACAAAAAGGAAGCTTGTAGTTTAACGTGATCGTTAATCTCTAGATCATGAGCCACGGGACCTCCTTTTTACGTGGAATCCGAACCACAGGACATGGCATTTCACTTCGAAAATCTCACATGCATTGACCGGGAATCGAACCCGGACCACCTGGGTGAGAGGCATACAGCTAGACCGCTGAGTCACCACGTCCCCGGTCGGATATACAACAACGATGCTGGCAAAGGATGGGTTATATTATATTAGGCTCGGAACCCCTTGCGTTTCCCCAGTCATATCATATCTAGTAGAAACCCTTATACCTTCCAGATTAATATACACACATTTAGCGAAGCCTCAACAGGTCTTACACCGCAATATATTACCTTGGGCGGAATCTATCGTCCCCGAAGTGGGTCATACCCTCGTAAACAACAATAATACCGACGATTTCCGACAATTGATACCTTTATTTTTGATCTCTCAAATTATGCATGTTACAGGATATATATATATTTGCTAGCCTGATATTACTTTTTCTTCATTACTTATAGGCCCATTTTTGGCAACACAACTTTAAAATAACTTGGACTTTCATTGCATCCTACAAATTATCTTCAACAATTCAACTTCACTTGCATCGCGGCATTTACTTTTACAGGTCTATACTTCGACATTTTACTTTCAACATAGCCTATGGCTTACAACTTCACTATACATTTCCCAGGTGTTCGATTATCACCGATTACTTTTAACTCATTACGTTTATTGGCTGAATAGCATTATTACTTTATTATTTTAAGGTATCTCAAAGATCCTTCAATCATACAATTACTTCAATTATTTCAATTGTTTGAATTATTTCAACTCGAGTTTATTATTATCATTCTCATTAATACTTATCGTTTCCTTATTCACTTACGGAATGCAATTATTCAATTCAATACTTATTTTCGGAGTATAAAAACTCAAAACATTATTATTATTATGGTGCTCTTTTCATTTTACTTCACTTTTCATTTATCTGGCGAAATTTACTTGCCATTAACATTATTATATTCGATTCCTCCTCTCAAATTTGACTTTTCATTATTAATTATTCATTTTACGGGTTTTCATTATTATTATTATTATTATTATTATCATCATCATCATTTTTGCACTTCAATAATTATCCTTTACATTTTTGCAAACAATCTTTGCGATTTTTTCCTTTACATTTTAACATCATTTGTTCATTCATTAGTGCATACATTTTATGCATTTTAAATTCACTGATTAGCACATGTAACAATCATTTTATATAATAAACATTTTCACTCACCCTTTTCTGCTGTTCGGCTCATGACCTGGCCTCTGGATGTCTTCACCCATTTTCATTTCTTAGTGACACATTTCTACACTAAAATAGACCTCTTCCAATTTGTGGTCTTTACATTTACACACGTATATATCTTGACACATCATTTCTATGCTTTTTCTTAACATTTATTAAAATACAAAAATTCACTTAAAATATTATTTACACTTGCACACGAACCCAAATCTCAGCGTACTGTGGTGAGAAAATCATCACGGCGCTGGTGATCCTGACATAGTCTCCCTATCCTGCGTTGGACGTGTGTTTGCTCCTATCGATCTCCTACTTCTAGGTAAGTCTCTCGTTCTTCTGTTCTTTCTAAGATAATGTCTATATCTATTGTTTCAATGTCTTTCTTATAGAGCTTCTCACTTGTTAACTGAATGTTATTTGTTTATTTACAGTCGCTCTATGCTCTCGATTCTATGGTTGCATCTTTCGCAATCTATCTTGGACTTCCCTGAAGACCGTACTCTTCTGTCTTTAACACTCTATGATTTGTGTTCTTTAAATGTTCCGTTTTGTTCGAACCAATGACGTCTGACGATCAACTCGTTAACCTTTTACTATCATAACTTGTTTTGAAGCTCCCCTCTGGGAACTCTAGTTATATTGTCTCTGTTCCGCACGGCGTAGCCTCCTATCGCTCACAACTATTTGTGTGTGGTCTCGAACCTACACGTTCTTGGATACGAGTCCTTCCAATATTTCAATGTCTCTTTACTTCAGCACTTTTGTTTTCTTTAAAGCCTTTAACGTGCTTTTCGTATTGTAGCCTAACGTTTTTTAACGCGGCTTGGTATCGAACCAATGTGACTTTACACAACTTCACTCGAACTTAATACCTTGTCTATCGCGACTTGTTTTATACCGCGCCTCGTCCGAGGTTCGAATTCTAATGTCTTTGAACGTTACTTCCTCCAATGAGGTTGTGATGATATTGCTTACTAACGTAACCTCTTCTAAAGTTCGGATCTAAACTGATCGTACTGATGAACTTCTGTATAATGTCCCACCTCCACCGAGGCTTGACTCGGACTGATCAACTTCGTGTAGCGTACCTCCTCTGCCGAGGTTACTCGATCAACTGATGGACTTCATGCTTTGGTTTGAGCTTAAGGCCCTATTTATTCGTTTTGGGGCAGAAATTAGTCCCTGACGAACCCGGGAGTTCAACTTCTGACTCCTGGCTCTAATCTAGTCTATATTTAATTTCCAAGTGTAATTAGTAATGACTTAAACGAGCCTCCGTGGCTTAGGCGGCAGCACGCCGGCCTCTCACCGCTGGGTCCGTGGTTCAAATCCCGGTCACTCCATGTGAGATCTGTGCTGGACAGAACGGAGGCAGACAGGTTTTTCTCCGGGTACTCCGGTTTTCCCTGTCAAAATTTCATTCCAGCAACACTCTCCACTATCATTTCATTCCATCTGACATTCATCTAGTCACCCCAGAGGAGTGCGTCAGGCCTCGGCAGCCGGCACAGTTCATATCCTCGCCGCTAGATGGGGGCTTCATTCATTCCATTCCTGACCCGGTCGGAGACTGGAAGCAGGCTGTGGATTTTCATTTTCAATTAGTAATGACTTTACAATTTCCTACTGGAGGAACGAAATTTGTTCACAGGTTGATTTTTAATTAATTAAATTAGTTCTTATTCCCTCTGCTGGGCCGGCCTTATTTCTCCTGCCTCCGCGGGTATCATTCCGCTCTACATTCCGATGACGTATTGCGTAGCTTGCATTTTCTGAAGTGTCTTCTTTCAAGTTTACCCACTTTCCGATTTATGCTGTCCCTAATTCTGTTTCGACTTTAGATTTAATTCACGTGTGGAGTTTATTTTGTTAAGTTTAACATGTTTGAATTCTCGCTGGCTCATCGTTTTCTGGGGCCTCGCTTCAAGTAGGCTCTTGAGAAAATAGTTTTCTCATAAATGTCATACTTGAAAAGTGATAATTTCTCGCTGAACTGCTTACTTGCTGGAATGTCGAGTGTTAGTTATTGCCCTTCAACTCTACATTTTCTGGCTCTTTTAATGGCTTCTATAACGACCCTTTTTACTTAAGATGTCAGACTTAATGTCTCTTTACGAGTTGAAATACGCCACTTGCGTGTCCTGCAATGTTTCTGTAGCTCATTCCCCAGTGAAATCTCCCTCTAACTTCTTACAGTCTTTATAAAACTCCATCATATTCTCCTATCAATGGTCCAGAGTTCGTTTGTGCCAATATCCAAATGGGCACAAGTCCCTCTTTCAAAGATAGATAATTTTTCATAATCTTGAGGAAGTTGATTTATTAAATATCTCAGATTTCGAAGTTTTCGTGTTTTTGCACACCTTATGTCTTCTAGTTCCATCGCGTAGAATTATAACATGGGTTCGCATATATCTTTACCTGTTCTATTACAAGATTTTAAAAAAATAACTTATTTTATGAACGTCCCTCGTATTGTCTATTTTCTATTCTTCAGAACCGTGTTCCCTCTAGTTCGGCTTGCTCCTTTCCATTCATAGCGCTCCACCTGCTTGTTTGTTTGCAACCTTTTTCAAGTGGCCACGCTCCGTTTAGAAGCCTCCAAACAGACATGTCCCTTTTAATGGTTTCTTCCCCTTAGTATCGGCTAGACATCCGCGGCATGTTAGCTTCAACCTAACTGGGTTTTAAAACGTTTGGGGGTTTTCATTCCCCTGCGTTCTTTTTCTTCTGAGGGTATACTATTTGTTTGCCATTCTTCCTCGTATCAGGTCTTCGGTTCGACCTTCTTTCAAAGTGGAGATCTCTCTTTATAATCTGGGTTCTGTGTTATCATTCCTTTTCCTAATCTTCTTATTCCTAACAAATGTAACCTTATACTGTCCTATATACATATTCCTATCTTTCCTGGGCCTTTTCCCTTTGTACATTTCTTAATTTCTTTCTCCATGAATTTATCCGGGTCTCCTTCTCAATCTAAGTAACCTGAATATTTCTGGTTCTTCATCGTCTATTTCTTCTTCTTCTTCTTCTTCAAATTCATCATCACCCTCTTCCATGTATCCTTCTTCATCGTCTTCTTCTATTCCTTCTTCTTCCTCTTCTTCTTCCACATCTTCGTATTTCTCGTATACCCCTTCTATTTCATTCTCTACCTCCATGTCTTCTTCAAAGTAATTTTCTTCTTCTCCTCCTTCTTCTTCTTCTTCTTCTTCATCTGTTTCCTCATTTCCTTTGTCATTTTATCTTTGTTCTCCCGGATCAGTTTCCAAATTCTCGTTTCTTCTTTCATTCTGTTCTTCCATTTGCAATTGCCTTCCACTTGGCTACTAGTTCTCTGGCCTTACTTCCCACTTCTCCTTCATATTTTCTCAATTCGTTAACCGATTTTCCTACTATAGTCTCCTGTAGGTACCCTACATTTGTGGGTAGGTGGTTTAATATGTTAAGGCAGTATAACATAGTTCCATCCATGCCTCTACATCTCTCTAGTGCCTTTTGATAATAAATGATGATATTAATGGGCTCCGTACTGTCGTAATTGACCTCTTCATTTCGCCCTTTCTCTTTTTAGGTCTTTTAATTCTACCTCTAGGGATTTTCTTCCCCCATTTCTTTACATCCCCTCTTGTCAACTTAAATTTTAATTTCTTCTTTACTCTCCTCCACAACCGGGTCTTTCGTTTGAACATTTTTCCATTCTCTCTGTCTCTTCTTTTGACCTTTTGCTTTTTGACAGGTTTCGACCATTTCATGCCCGTATGTGTCCTTTCCTTATATTCTGTACCCCTAACTTTATCTATATGAATTACTTCCTGCTGTCCGCTTTCTGCACTTTCGATTTCTGATAACCAATCCATCATGTCCTCACTACATAAATTCGGGTCGATTTCTAGCATTTGCTGAGTTATAGGTTCGCTTAACCCTAAAATACTCTCTATAAATTCGGGTCGAAATTCAGAGTGTTCTTCTCCGATTGAGAAGTTTATTTCTCTTTCACGCGGCGATTCTAGTGTGTGTCTTTCTTTAAAATCATTATGGTCTGTTGTTGAGTCTACAACATTGTTTTCAATTATTTCTACCATTACCTTATTTTCAATTTGCTTTACCATTGCTTGGTCCTCACAAGGTCTTACAATTTATTTTACAATTTCCTTTTCACCTAGCCTTACAACATTATTTTCACTTGACCCTACAATTTAATTAATTTAATTAACTGTAAATGGCTTTACAACATCATTATTTTTGTTAGTTGGCTCTTCAATTTCTTTTGGCTAGGTATTTTCAGTTTTTACCCGAGCTGGTACAGTGCCTCTTATTTCATCCTCAGTTAACTGATGATTTGGATATTTCCCATTCCATTCATCTAGCATATTTGCTCTTTCTTTCATTTTTTGTTCTTTACGATCGGCGAACCACCGTGTCAGTTCTGCACTAGGGTTTTCCCTCTGTTCGTTTGTCGCACACTCTTAGAGCTATATCATAATCTCATATTCGAAATATGGTCCATATCTTATCCGGATGCCCAAAAACCTTTCTTTCCTCCTGGCTCTCCATTCTTTATCAATACAATCTTTGAGAAAAATGGGCTACTGATGAAACGTTTTGCTAGCCCCTAACTGTTGGGTGAGAAATGTAACTGTTTACCTTTGCCTAAGCTATGTTGTTTTAATGGGCGCCAAGACCTCAACGCAATGTTGAAATCTAAATTTGTATTTAACAACGTCTAGCTCTGGCAGAACACATTCAAGACTCTATTCACTCAGATCGTGGTATGATTTGATCATTAACCCAACAAACAATTGTATCAGGAGAAGGAATTGGTCTATATCTAATGCTACCTACTGAAAGCAAAGATTGCATTGTAAAAGAAATGAATTTATTATATAAAACAAGTATAGCAAAATTAATAATAAGTATAAAATTTAAATTGGAGCGTTGTGATTTTAATATTACCGATAGAAAATTACGTGAAAACGGAGTCTGATAAATTATTGATTTTGCTCTTATTCCCAAGCTATGAAGTTACTGAAATATGATATATAAAACCAAGAGAAATGAGAGATTGCGTATTTCTGCGTCATTAGCGCTTACCACTGGAAATGCCCGAAGCCTTTCCCTCGTACTGGATGATGCTGTGAGCTTCCCACAGTCTCCTGGATGTCGTCATCTTCGTCGATGTTTGATGAGATTCTGGTAGATTAGATAATTCTTTGGTCCGTACCTCGGACCCAAACACTCGTACAACCGCACTGGTTAAGTTTTACAAAAGTTAGTCCTCCAATCCACGGAACATCGGAGCGATTCCCGCGTACAACCGTACTCGTTAAATTCTATACAGATCGTCGCTAACTCCACCGAACATCGGAGCCACTCGCACGCGCACCCATACTCGTCAAGTATTTCACAGATTGTCCTCGTTTCACGGCGCGTCGAACGATATATGCACCTGTCGGCTCCCCCACTCTTCAGCCGACTTCTAGCTTACGTGGTCTCCACTGATTGGCTCTGCCACCCCGCTACTTCCCCTCCTCTAGTTCATTACACACGGCGCGCGAGAGGGAGAAGTCGATTTCCGTTCCCACTATTCGCCTTTCCTGGACGCTGCGACCCAGGATTGCGTCATGCTTTCCGACAAGATTAAGCGTGTACTTGAATTCCCAGTGAGTCACGTCTCTCGATATACCCTACCTGACGAAAACTCCGTAAAATTCCGCAATCACATAATTTTCTATGATATTGTCGTTCGTAATAATTTGCTTGATAGCGTTTTCTAGGACATAGAAAACCTATCTGAATGCTAATAATTTTTATAAAATGCTCCGAAAATACCTTAATAATAATTATAATAAATTAATAATAATAATAAATTAACATGAAAAATTCTCTTGGCTGAACAATTTGCCGCGTAAATAAATATAGAATGGCTTCCTACTGACTTATGCCAGTTGCATAAAAAACCCTCGAAAAACACGTTACACTGACATCCAAAGCCAGTCATGCACATGAAATACTGTGACGTTCGGTTGGCATGTAAAATTGTTGTGTTTTCATTCTTTGAATTGGAGTTGCGAATGGGTACGTACGCGTACGAACCCGTTTCGCGCCTCCCTCCTTCCAAACTCTAAGAAAGATATTCAAATTTGACAAATTCAAAAATTTTCGAATTAAAAAAATTCTTAGAAAACTCGAGGTTTTTTCCCCGGGTTTTCTTAAGGAAACCCGCCTCACGTACCTGGGCGCCAAATAGAAGATAAACCCCACGTTGGGCGCCAAAAAGAAGTATTAGCCAAGCCCAACGTTGGGACAAAGCCAAAAAGAAGACTTGGGTCTTGCTTCTCTTAAATTTATTTATGAGTTATGCGGGTTGCGGTCACTCTTACCTATCACTGAATTTTACTCCTAGATTTAAAGGGAGCCACCACCCCGGAGGGTAACCTCGATTTTTAAAAAAGAACCTTCCATTAATTACACTTGTGTGAAGCTAAATTATGGGTTAGATTTGACTAACTTAGGTTCCAAAGTTCGTCGCCGGGAGCGGACTCCGGTGGCATCTAGTAACCAAGTTCAGAACTAGTTGTCGTTGACGGTTACGTTTGGTAGCAAAAGTGGGAATTACTTCAAAATAGAATGTCTGCAGTCCTTACCTGAATTACAGATTCACACACTAATACAGCAATCACAATTAACACCGGTTATCAGACAGATTCTACACACACCCGAAGTACACCAAACCTTACGTGGCTGAAATGTAGGTTTTAAAAGTCAAGATATAGTTATAAATATGAGTTCCAAACAACCGTCCTCTGCAAACAAAATCTAACTAGGCCTATTGCTAATCGTAATATTCTCTACATTTTACAATATCCTCCCTAAGAACATAAAAGAAGAGTAAACATTTTATACGTAACGCAAAGGGAGAGAATAGAAATGCCATTAAAGACCTACATTAAAATAACTTAATTTATAAATTAATATTTCACTAGTTGACGTTTCTTACTATAATAAATTGTCCTTAATAACTATAATCTTATAAAAAAAAGTACGTTAAATACATTCAAACTAAAAGTATTTTTCCTGTTAGGTAGATTTCATTAGGAAGCTAACTATTGCAATGGATACCATGTTTCGACTTCCGAATAATTTCGACATATCTTCGCATTTCACATCCCCTACACCCCAAAACCACCGTCAGTTCAAAAGTTTATATATAATTTAAGTATATAAGTATATCACTTTTTTGTGGACACGATAACTACCGCAATTTTGCACCAATCACATTGATTTTTTACATAATATGTATCCCTATAAAATCTCGGTCGAGTTCGTTAATGGGCACAATCGGTCGACGGGGGTGAAAATGGGGGTCATTTTTCGAAAAAGTGAAATATCGCTATAACTCTCTTAATATTTGAAATATCGAATCCATTCAAAGTTCATACTATGTGTCGGATAAGGCCCAAAAATTTATGTTTGAAAAGATTTTTGATAGCACCAACCATTGACCAAAGGGGTGGAAAAAGTGGGTTTTTCGGGAAACATTAATCATATCTCTCTTAATAGGCACAATATCAAAACCATACAAAATGGATAATATTCCCTTAATAATTACCTAAAACTTTTGTCTGAAAGAATTTTTGATATGACCCACCATTACGCCAAGGGATGAGAAAAATGATTTCGAAATTATAAGAAAATGCCAAATGCCATCAGAGGTTGCCATGACAACACTACTAAATTGATGAGGGATGAGCCATCAGGCTTTGCCATGACAACGCACTTGCACGAGATCACGTTCAGTTTTCCATCTGACTAAGTGTGAAGGGGCTTCCGTGACGTAACTGGTAGCATACTGAACTTCTATGCCCAAGGTCGCGGGTTCAAAGCCGGCCGAAGTCGTCAGATTTTCTAAGAGCGCTAAAAATCCCTCAGTATGCTTTCCTTTGGAGGGGAAGTTCCAACGTTCGTTGCGAGTTCCTGGTTGCGGTGGCATCTAGTAACCAAGTTCACAGCAAGGTGTCGTTGACGGTAGTATTTGGTAGCAACGTTAGGAACCGTGTGCAGTCCTTATCTGAATTACAGACTAATACAGCCATCACAATTCACACCGTTTATCAGACCTATTCCACACACACCCAAAGTTCACGGGGTTACATGACCGCGTTATTGCAGCCCCTAAACTGAGGAACCAACCAAAATCTTTGCGGGAGATAAAATTTTGCGTGAAGAAGTAACAGACCGTTAGATAGTTACACATCAGTGTCGAAACCTTGCATGAGGACAGTGTGACCACAAGTATAACAAGTAGTTCCGTGAAGAACTATACAGCCTATTTTCATATATCCTACTGATGTTAATTGCCTCTATCAACATACAAAATTTCAGTTTGAACGTTGTGATAGATTCGAAGATATTGAGAACCGTCTGAATATTCCAGATTGTTGCCAGGTTGGATTTTTATTTTTGTACTATTACATTAAGATTATTGTGTACGTGTGGTATTCAAACTTCAATCGCATGATTAGAACACAAGAAGTAAAAGCGAGATTTTAAAATTTCGCACTGCTGCCATTTTGTGATTATGCAAACAATTGAAATAAATTAGATGCCAGTGGATTGACATTTGTATAAGCATTTAACGTGCAACGTTTCACTGCACTCGGATAGTTAATTCGTGAGAAACTTCCATTTAAATATTTATACTTCGCGTCGCCGCCGTGTTGAATTTGTGCTCACCAGGTTACTGAAAGTCCTAAAGGTGAACATATGTTCATAGCTGGTGTATTCTTTGGAATACACGGTAAGACAGAGTAAGCTTTTGCTTCTCTTTGCTTTAGTTCATCTCCTCCATTTTTCGCAAACACCAACAGTTATCTCCTGGTTTCTCTTTGTTGGTATATTTTCTTACACCACCTGTGAGTCTGTTCTAGATATATATCTTCCATGACCCACCTAGCGTCATCTAGCAGCGAATCTCTGAAGTTCCTCAATTTTTCCCTGTACAAGAGGACTTCCTTACCAATCTGGCCACCAGATCTCGTCGCTATCGCCAGCTATCATCTCCGTGATCAAGAGGACTTCGTCTACTTTTTCACCCACCCGGCTTCGCTAGTGACGCCTGCTATCAACTCTTCGAAGACCATTTCATCAAGAAAATTTATTGCTGTTCTGTTGGTTATTCTTATGTGTATTCCTTTTGTCTCCTACCCCCACTCTTTTCCCTTCCCTGGTCCCTCCGCGCTGCGTTGAGCTGGCCTCACTTTTGCGTATGAAGTCAAACCAGTCAGTCGGAGCTTAACTAAAGCTCGTCTCCTCACCTCGAGAGACAAACTTTCAAATCTTCGCCATGTTGTGAATTCCTGCCTAACGGTCACCAAGGAATCGCCGTTCATCAGAAATGAGCTAAGTACTATTTCTACGTTCTTCAACTTATTTTAATTGTTTTTAAATAGCTACATGCTTTTTAATGATCATTTTATAGGCAGTGTGAGATTTCTAAATGTGGGACAATAATCATCCTTCGCGGGATTTTCTATGTTGGGCTTTTGTCTATCTAAGCTAATATTAACATGAAGCAGCATTTCTTATGCTTATTAAATGAGAGATTTTCTCACAACGTGGGACACCATTGAATTACCCACTGTCTATAGAATACTTAGCTCGTTCCACCGCTGGACTAATTTTTGCCCTATTCTTCAGTCATGATTGTTCTGGAATTTTCCATGCCGAACAATTCATCTACAAGCTAAACCTTCTAGTACTTTCCACTCACATATGGGAATACTTTTTCAAACTAAGGAATCTTCCTTATGAACTGCTAATCAATATCTAATTTTTCTTTCTCCGTTGGAATTTTTCTGGTGCATTCAACTATAACCTACAAGTTTTTCAAGCAATAGACTCTCGCAAATCTAGTGTAACTAGTTATTTTCCACCATCGCAATAACTTTCTTTGCCATAAACTTTTTGTGCTACTACAGTGAACTTTTCAACTATATCAACAGGCTATAGTGAAAACAGTGCCAGTTCAACTTTTTCATCCGCGTCGCACTCGTCCGAGTACAATAAATACGGCCATGAACACTCTTCCACAATCCCATTTGATCTTTCCCAAACCCTTTACAAACAAACTAAAATAATAAAATTGTTACTTTAGGCCTTTTTTCAATGAGGTGTCACTCTCAATAAGTGCCCTCCCTTACTTGCTCCACGTACAACGAATTAATGTCTGTAAAACTTCGTGTCTAGCACACGCCTTAAAGTATATTGTTTCTCCCTTCTAATGAGGGAATCCAATTCTTTCCACTCAAAAGTGAGTTATCTCTAGGTTTCACGAAAGGGAAATTTGCCCTATTTTTCTCGTGATCCCTACTTAAACATAGGAGTTCTAGAAACTTCCTTTCAATTTTTCTCTTCAGGTTTCACAATAAGTGACCTGCCTTATTTGTATAATCACTAAACGTAGTTCTGTATTAATACAAGAAGTTATAGAAACTTCTATTGCATTTCTTCCTGTTTTTTTGTTGTTACTTTCGAAGTAGTTATTTGTTCATATTTCTAAGATACCTATCTAGAAATCCTTAAAGTACACACCTTGTACTTGATTTTTTGTTTAACCTTACAGTAATTACTTTAATTATCTTAAAATTTTCTATTTATTAATCTTAGCACCATTTCAAAATCTTACGAAGATTTTAGCTCATATAAAAGGTTTAATACTAAAAAATTATCAATTGCCTGGCGCAAGATTTAAATGATTTCGGAGGTCTGCGACCCCAATTGTTTGTAAACTCAAATTATATATGTCTTAAATTCATTACACCTTTTTGCATTGTTAAATAAATTTGAATTTTTCCTTTTGATTTATCATTTCTCTGAAATAACGATTAAGCAAGATCCTGTCTTCCCTCACTCTTCCCACGGGCTTAAATTTAAAAACCTCACAAATAAAATTAATAACGGTTCCACTTTTTGCTGCATTTGAGCCAGAACTCTTAGTTAAAAACTTATTCAAGCCTCTCTTAACTTTGATAGCTATTTCTAACTGGCCAGTAAGGCAAGCATAGCTCGCTACGCCAGCTTCCTGCTTGTTGGGTTTTTCTCTACGACTTATGGTTGGTTTTCAAAATTTAAGTTTTTTCTCATTGTCTAAACTTTTAGTCGGCTCTTTGCTGGGTAAAAGCTTAGTCATTCCTAAACGCAACTATTGGTGCCCTTACCAAAATTATTCTCAAGGGTATAATTGCTTCATCCCTCTCCTTCTTGGAAACATTCTGTCACTTTTTAGAAATTCTACAATTTCAAGAACTAAAACATCACGGCTTATTCAAATTATTTGCATTCTTCAAAATATGTGTTTAAAACAAACTCCTTTAAAAAGGTACATAGGAAACTTATCATTTCTTTCTTTGCCAGACCACCACCCTTCCCCATAGTAGCCGAATCTTGGTTTGGAAGGGAAGGTACCTCCTACTCTCGCCTGCAAATAGCCCAAGCTCTAGCTGCGTTTCCCGTTAGCTGTGTTCAGATCCCCGCTCACTTTAGTGATCTTACGGGCTTTGCGGCGGCACTCTTCTTTTAAAATTGTTTGTATTTAGTATTGGACTTTCTTCCTATTATCCACACTTGTTCCTCTGTCCGAAACCCACTTCCCTTTACTTCTTTATTCATCTTCCCTTGTAGGTAAGGTTAATTCTAAGCAAAAACCTACCCAATAGCCTCTGTGAACATAAAAAAAATCAGTTTGATTGCTGTAAAAGATTCATAGATATTGAGAACCGTCTAAATATTTCGGATGCTCGCCATTTTGGATTGTTATATGTATAGGCCATAGAGTTATGTACCATTCAAGGACAATTATTGCCTAGGGTCATTATTCAAACTTTCACTTCGATTGCATGATTACGACACAAGAAATAAAAACTTAATTTTAAAATTTCGCACAGCCGCCATCTTGAGGTTATGTAAACAATTGAACTAAATTAGATGCCAGTGCATTACAATATGTAAAATCATTTACTGTACCACATTTCACTGCGCTCAGAGAGTGAAATCACGAGAAAAGTCTATTAAAATGTTTCAAATTCGCTTGGCCGCCATGTTCGTTTTGTACTTTACAGTTTTATGAAAGTTACATAGATAAACTTGTATCAGTACCCTTTATCAACGTACAAAATTTCAGGGTGATATCTGTAATAGTTTCTGAGATATAGAATGTCAGTGAAATACTTCGCACCGCCGCCATTTTGAGGTTATATAAATAATTGAACTAAATTAGACTCCGGTGCATTACAATGTGTATAAACATTTTCTTTACCAAGTTTCATTAGGTTTGGATAGTTAAATCGCGAGAAAAGTCTAATTAAAAGTCTCAAATTCGCTTGGCCACCATGTTGGTTTTGTAGTTACCAGGTTTTCGAAAGACTCATAGGTGAACTTAGTAGTGCCCTTTATCACCGTACACAATTTCAGGACGATATCGGTAATAGGTTCGGAGATACTGAATGCTGGTGAAATATTTCACACAGCCGCCATGTTGGATTGGTAAAACATAATAAAATTTGATGGCCACGGTCGGGGTTGGCCAGAATAGTGCTATGATCTTACCGAGTTTCATTGTAATCGCTCCAGCCGTTTAGAAGTTATTAAGAACACACACACACACCTCACACACACACACACACACACACACACACACACACACGGACAAAAGGTTATCTCATATGCCTATTTTGAATAAAATGAAAATAGGCTAAAATGGACCCCAAATAACAAGAAGGTTACCGTCCCCATAAGACAATAAAATGTTTAAAATATGCATAAAATGACGAAAAACGAAGTTTTTTTTTCTTTCGGAATACTTTAGATTTTATTTCGATCCTTCCAAGCTTTCCAATTTGCAGGAAAAGCAATTGAAAGACCGTTGTCTAACACTCTCTAATTTTCTAAAAGACGGGGAGTATGAAGATTGGGATGCAGAAGATCTTTTTCTGGAGCTGCAATTATTTTGGTACGCTGTTCCGTGATCTATAAAAAGTGCATTAGAGTACTTAGCCCCGATAAGGGAGTTCTATCCTAATTTAACGACGGCATATCGAATTATGCTTACAATTCCTATAACGGTTGCGTCGGAGGAAAGGAGATTTTCCATTTTGAAACTAATCAAACCAAGTCGTTCCGTGAAGAACTAAAGCATATTTTCATATATCCTAGTTATGTTAATTGCCACTATCAACATACAAAATAGCTTGCCACGGAGGGTGAGTGGTCAACGTGTCGGTCTACTAACCCCAAGCTTGCATATTCCCTCCTGGCCGTGGTAAGTGATTTTTGAAAGGCGGCAAAAATTACGACACCATGTCATACGATGTTGGCATGTCAAAGGACCCATTTGAATTCAGCAGGTCGGGTTCATAATGCCAAAATTAATCTCGGGATTTTCCGCCAACACAAAGTTCCCCATTTCTCTTCTGGAAAGCGCTATAGTGTTCAAGGAGCTTAGATATCTAACCTCCTTGACTTTCATAGTGCTTCAAGGAACAACGAAATTCGACATACAAGCTACCCTCTGGGTGTCAAATAAGAAAGCTTGCACCCGGCACCCGAGGCCATACGATATTATTATTAATATTATTATTATTATTATTATTATTAATAATAATAATAATAATAATAATAATAATAATAATAATATACAGAAGAATCCATTCAAAGTTCATACGATGTGTCGGATAAGGCCCAAAAATTTATTTTTGAAACGTTTTTTGATAGCACCAACCATTGACCAACGGGGGGGGGAGTGGGTTTTTCGGGAAACATTAATCATATCTCTCTTAATAGGCACAATATCAAAACCGT
Organism: Meconema thalassinum; assembly: GCA_946902985.2. NCBI lineage: Eukaryota > Metazoa > Arthropoda > Insecta > Orthoptera > Tettigoniidae > Meconema > Meconema thalassinum. The sequence continues at coordinate 21,570,453 of OX336396.1, forward strand.
ACAAAATGGACAATATTCCCCTAACAATTACTTAAACATTTGTCTGAAAGAATTTTTGATATGACCCACCATTACGCCAAGGGATGAGAAAAATGATTTCAGAATTATAAGAAAATACCAAGACCTATCAGAAGTTGCCATGACAACGCTACTAAATTGATGAGGGATGAGCCATCAGGCGTTGCCATGACAACGCACTTGCACGAGATCACATTCAGTTTTCTATCTGACTAAGTCTGAAGCGGCTTCGGTGACGTAACTGGTAGTATGCTGAACTTCTATGCCCAAGGTCGCGGGTTCAAAGTCGGCCGAAGTCGTCGGATTTTCTAAGAGCGCTAAAAATCCCTCAGTATGCTTTCCTTTGGAGGGGAAGTTCCAACGTTCTTTGCGAGTTCCTGGTTGCGGTGGCAACTAGTAACCAAGCTCACATCTAGGTGTCGTTGACGGTAGTATTTGGTAGCAACATTCGGAACTACTGCTTGAAATTGACCGTCTGCAGTCCTTACCTGAATTACAGACTAATACAGCCATCACAATCCACACCGTTTATCAGACAGATTCTACACTCACCCCAAAGTACAGTACACGGGGTTACATGACCGCGTTGTCGCAGCCCCTAAACTGAGAAACCAACCAAAATCTCTGCGGGAGATAAAATTTTGCGTGAAGAAGTAACAGACCGTTAAGAAAAAGATTACAATATTGGCTGAAACAGTTTTTCTACAATTAATGAATACTCATTCGTTCTCTAAATATTACGTAATGTTGCACGATCAGGCGCAATCTGCCTGGCAGATCACTTCTGCAACAACAGCAAATATGTAGGAGAGTTATTGACAAACTGGTCGATATGGACTTGAATGATGTCATGTGGAAAGAGGTAACTACAGAAAAGTGGAAGTACTTTCGCCCCCCGCGAATGACGAATAGTCTATGAGATAAGAATCAACTCGAGTGTCTGTCAGATCAGTTGCACCCACCAGAAGGTTAGTGTTTAGTATGAACGGTCGCCTAGGTGCTTATAGTATTATTTATTTCGTGTGCATCGTCTACGAATGGATTTGTATTTCATTTAAATGTAAGTAATGTAATCTTATCTTCCCTATATATATATCTTCTATCTATCTACTATATAAAGCTCAAATACCACTGACTGACTGACTGATTCATTCATCACGAAATCTCAGAAACCACCGAACGGATTGGAATGAAATTTGGTATGCCGCTTCCTCAAGGGCCGCAAACGCCCACTAAGAAAGGATTTTTGGATATTTAGTTTCTAAAGGGGTGTTAAGGGGGTAGACCTGCATTTCATTGAATAACAATATCTCCCGATTGGTTTCATTGGGGAATGTGATACTCGGCATATAAACTCATCATTGAAAATAAGAAGACACATGTCTGAGGGTTTTTCGATATGGTGTATATTATGAGATAAAAGGGGTGAAAAGTGGGGGTTGAAGGTATCCTAACGGAGCGTGTATCTCTTTAAACGACATAGGCGAGGAGTTTGAAACTCAGCGGGAAAAAATCAGCATAAAAATAAATAAATAGATGTTTCACCATTTTTTCATAAATCCAATTTAAGTGGCCCATGGGGAGGGGTGAAATTCTGAAAAAAAAAAAACAGGTAAAATTTAAAATTATACATGGCCTATGTTGTAGACAATAACACATTACATCTTTTTTATCTCTTGCTATTTCATCATACAACGAATACTTAGGGAGTTATTAATGATTTTGTACATTTTGGCCGGAATTTTCAAAGTGCCAGGAATGACATAAAAATTGATTCGAATGACATTTCAAAAAATAGTTTTTTAATACTTTTATTATATTTTTCATGTCTTTTAGGGTCCGAAACCAACATGATATTTTGATGTTTTTTTCGTCCCATGCATTTTTGGTTTCAGGTGATAGAATTATTTTCTACTAGGACCCATGCTTATCTATCTATATAACTAATGTTATAACGGGATTCCCAATGTTAATGCGGGCGAAGCCGCGGGTAACAGCTAGTATATATATACAAATGAAAGTTTGTCTGTTTTTTTCTGAATTTCTACGGAAATTTGCGTTATTTACGTGTTTCAGACTGTTTTATGACGGATGCGCGCGAAAATAAATGTTTTGTCTGTTTGTCTGTGGACAACTATGTTCCCTTATAACTGGCTGGCTGCGTGGCTCAGCGGCAACGTTCTCGCTTGCTGGGCCCAAGGTTGCAGTTTCGTATCCTGGCGCAGTCAGCTGGCATTTGAGGGTGCGCAGGTGTGAGGTAGCCGGGTCAGTAGATTTACTGGCACGTTAAAGATCCCTTTCGGAGCAAAATTCCGGCACCCCGGCGTCTCTAAAAGAGTCAGTCAGGACATTTTCTTTCATTTATTTTTCAGAATATCACCCCTCTCATGAACCCCTTAAATTGGATTTATGAAAAAAAAACGGTCGAACACCCATTTACTTATTTTTCAGCTGTTCTTCCCCCCTGAGTTTGATGAGTGAGTGAGTTAGTCAGTCAGTTAGGACACTTTCTCTCCTTTTTCCCCCAGAATTTCACCCCTCTCCAAGGGCCCCTTAAATTGGATTTATGAAAAAACGGTCGAACACCTATTTACTTATATTTTAAGCTGTTTTTCACGCTGAATGTCAAACGTCTCGCCTATGTCGTTTAAGAGATACACGCTCCGTTAAGAATCCCTCAACCCCCAATTTTCACCCCATTCACCTCATAATATACACCACATCGATAAACCCTTAGACATATGTCTGATTATTTTTAATGGTTAGTTTATATACCGAATATCACATCCCCAAAGGAACAACTCATGAGATATCGTTATTCAATGAAATGCACGTTTACCCCCTTAACACCTCTTTAAAACCCTGATAAACAAAAATCCTTCCTTAGTTGACGTTTTCGACATACAGCAAACATATTCCCAATATTTCATGTTTCCAACTTTAATAGTTTTCGCTGGGCGTGATGAGTGAGTCAGTCAGGACATTTTCTTTCATTTATTTTTCAGAATTTCACCCCTCTCATGAACCCCTTAAATTGGATTTATGAAAAAAAAAACGGTCGAACACCTATTTACTTATTTTTCAGCTGTTCCTTCCCCCTGAGTTTGATGAGTGAGTAAGTCAGTCAGTTAGGACACTTTCTCTCCTTTTCTTCCCCAGAATATCACCCCACCCCATTGGCCCATTAAACTGGATTTATAAAAAAAACGGTCGAACACAGATTTACTTATATTTTAAGCTTATTTTTTTCCGCTGAGTTTCAAACTCCTCGCCTATGTCGTTAAAGAGATACACGCTCCGTTAGGATTCCTTCAACCCCCACCTTTCACCCCTTTCACCTCATAATATACACCACATCGAAAACCCCTCAGACACGTACTTCTTATTTTTTAATGATGATTTTATATGCCGTGTATCACATCCCCCAATGAAACCAATCGGGGATATTGCTATTCAATGAAATGTAGGTTTAACCCCCTTGAGATCCCTTTAAACCTGAATATTCGAAAATCCTCCCTTAGTAGACGGTTTTGACATACAATGAACATATCCCCAAACTGTCATGTTTCTAACTTCAATAACTTTTTGGCTGGGCGATGATGAGTGAGTGATGGTTGGTTCTTATGTTTAGGGGCTGCGACAACGCAGTCATGTAGCCCCGTGTACTTTGGGTGTGTGTAGAATCTGTCTGATAACCGGTGTTATTTGTGATGACTGTATTAGTGTGTGTTATCTGTTTTTTAATTTAAGTACTGCAATTTAGAATTTTTCAAATAGTTCCTAATTTTGCCGCCAAGTGCCACCGTCAACGACTACTAGGCTAAGTCCAGAACTTAGCTACTAGGCGCCATCGCAGTCGTCTCTTGGCAACGAACATAGAAACCTAAGAGCGTTGTTTACATTCTTAACCTATCCAATTTAGCTTCACACAGGTGCAAATAGTGGAAGGTTCTTGAACATGCCATAAATCTATGACATGGGAACGCCGGCTTTACTTCCCCTACGAAGGAAGGCATACTGAGGGATTTTTAACGCTCTTAAAAAATCCGACAGCTTCGGCTGGGTTTGAACCCGCCATCTTGGGCATAGAAGATCAGCATGCTACCAACTACGCCACCGAAGCCGCCTGAGTGAGTGAGTATGTCAGTCAATCAGTTAGGACACTTTCTTTCCTCTTTTTTCCCCCTGAATTTCACCCCTCCCCATGGGCCCCTTAAATTGGATTTATAAAACACGGTCAAACACCTATTTACTTATTTTTATGCTGATTTTCTTCCGCTGAGATTCAAGCTCTTCGCCTATGACGTTTAAGAGATACACGCTCCGTTAAGAATCCTTCAACCCCCCACTTTTCACCCCTTTCACCTCATAATATACACCACATCGAAAAACCTCAGACACGTGTCTTCTTATTTTTAATGATGAGTTTATATGCCGAATATCACATCCTCCAATGAAACCAATCGGGAGATATTGCTATTCAATGAAATGCAGGTCTACCCCCTTAACACCCCTTTAGAACCTGAATATCCAAAAATCCTCCCTTAATGGGCGTTTTCGGCCCTTGAGGAAGCTGCATACCAAACCTCATCCCATTTTGGCTGGGCGATGGTGAGTGAGTCAGGACATTTTCTTTCAATTTTCTTTTTTCAGAATTTCACCCCTTCCCATGAACCCCTTAAATTTCATTTATGAAAAAAAAAACTGTCGAACAGCTTTTTACTTATTTTAAGCAGTTTTTTCCCCCTGAGTTTTATGAGTGAGTCAGTCAGTCAATCAGTTAGGGCACTTTCTTTCCTGTTTCTTTTTCCCCCAGAAATTCACCCTTCCCCATGGGCCCCTTAAATTGGATTTATGAAAAAACGGTCAAACACCCATTTACTTATTTTTATGCTGATTTTTCCCCGCTGAGTTTCAAACTCCTCGCCTATGACGTTTAAGAGATACACGCTCCGTTAAGAATCCTTCAACCCCCACTTTTCACCCCTTTCACCTCATAATATACACCATATCGAAAAACCCTCAGACACGTGTCTTCTATTTTTAATGATGAGTTTATATGCCGAGTATCACATCTCCCAATGAAACCAATCGGGAGATATTGCTATTCAATGAAATGCAGGTCTACCCCCTTAACACCCCTTTAGAACCTGAATATCCAAAAATCCTTACTTAGAGGGCGTTTGCGGCCCTTGAGGAAGCTGCATACCAAATGTCATTCCAATCCGTTCAGTGGTTTCTGAGATTTCATGATGAATGTATGAGTCAGTGAGTGAGTGGTATTTGAGCTTTAGTAAATAGTACATAGATGTAAGCATCCGTGGCTTAGGCGGCAGCGCGCCGACCTCTCACCGCTGGGTCCGTGGTTCAAATCCCGGTCACGCCATGTGAGATCTGTGCTGGACAAAACGGCGGCAGACAGGTTTTTCTCCGGATACTCCGGTTTTCCCTGTCATTTCATTTCATCTGTCATTCATTCAATCATTGCCCCAGAGGAGTGCGTCAGGCCTCGGCAGCCGGCACAGTTCATATCCTCGCCGCTAGATGGGGGCTTCATTCATTCCATTCCTGACCCGGTCGGAGACTGGACGCAGACTGTGGATTTTCATATTAGGTAAGATTATTTTCATAAACAGTAGTGGTGGCCTACGAACTGTTCGTTTGTTATAAACAACTGTTTTCCCAAACAGTTTGAAAACAAGAGGTTATAAAATTCGTTCACAAGTCAGCACGGCAGAAGCGGATTTACCAACGAAGTGAAATGCTGGCATTTTCATTGGGAGTGAACTATTTCCGGGTATACCTCTATGGTATCCAGTTCACGGTAATGACTGACCACGCAAGCCTGCTTTTTTGGGACAAATTCAAAAACCCAAATTCGCGCCTCAATAGGTTTATATTCCGTCTTTACGAATATAACTTCGTGGTCAAGCATAAGAAGGGCGCTACACACCTAGATGCAGATGGGTTATCTAGGCTGCCAGTAGCCGATCCCCCAGATGACAGTAAGGACCACGAATGGGATGATATGCCGACTTTTACCCTGACGCTGGTAAACATGAAGCAGGAGCAAGAGCGGGATCCATACCTGAAACAGATTCTAATGGCACTAGAAAACTTGGACAAGGTAGATTCCAAGACAGCACGGCTGTCTAGGCGATTTTTCCTAGACAAAGACGGGGTACTGAACTATAAACCCACAGCCATGCACGATAATGCGCCTATAGCGGTTCCGGACTCATTGAAAGAAAGTATCATGACCGGACACCATAATAGCCCAATGGCAGGGGCACATTTGGGTACGCATAAAACATACCATAGAATCCGGGACAAATATTACTGGGTAAACATGAAGGGCGACATAGACACCTTCGTAAAGACATGTCACACCTGCCAGCGATTTAAAACAAGACCTGGCAAACCTCATGGATTACTCAACCCTATTCCAGTAGGAGAGCTATTCCACAGAATCGGGATAGATGTTAAAGGCCCCATCTCCACATCTGAAAAGGGTAATAAATACATACTCGTGGCTACAGAGTATCTTACCCGGTACATGATTACAAAGGCTGTTCCTAAAGCAGACACGAACAGCATAGCGGAATTTCTATTCGAAATAATCACGCGATATAGCCTATTCTAAACCCTATTATCCGACAGAGGGACTATTTTCACCTCGAGAGTGCTCCAACAGTTTCTGGAGACAATAAGGATAAGGGCATACACAACTACGAGTTTTTCCCCACAGACCAATGGGCTCACAGAAAGCATGAATAAAATTATCGGGACAGCGCTAGCCAAGTTTACGGGGGACACAGGGACAGACTGGGATAATTATCTACAGCCCATCACATTCAGTTACAATACTTCGACATCCACAGCCACAAAACACTCTCCACACTTCCTGTTGCACGGCTACACACCCAGAAGTCCAATAGACAATATATGCATCCCCCAGGACACTCTCACAGACAACGCGGCCCGGTTAGAGTATTTGCAGATAGCTCGCATGAACGCCAGAAAGAACATAACCGCGGCACAGAAGAAACAAAAAGAACGGTACGATCGTCAACGGAAGAGCGTGGAATACACACCCGGGCAATTGGTTATGGTTTCCATTCCGCCCGTAAAAAGAACGTGTCCGAGTTCCTCCTACCACGTTGGACAGGTCCCTTCAAAGTCTGCAGGAAGGTATCTGATCTAAACTATATAGTGAACGTGCGGCATGGACACAAACTCACTAAGGACACTATACACGCCCGCCGTATGAAGGCGTACCACACTTGGAAAACAACACTCACACGTAAGGGCGGGAACACTGCAAAAAGGAAAGGAAGTGACTCCACTGGCAGACAGGGCAAGAAAGCCAAGAGATAGCCCTCGAACCCAGAGGACCTCACCAGGATACGATCCTGCCACAGACATCTAGCTGCCACACATGCAACCAGAGGTCAGGAGATACAATCACAAGAACGATTGAGCCATTCACAGCACAGACATAAACACGGGGAGGTTCTTTTACAAGGTAGGTACACCGACACGGGAGTATACAGCAATAGCTTACTGCCCAAAGTCAGCCTCAAGGGCGCGACATGGCAACTAAAGGCCAGGACACACAAGCACAACGCTCGAGCCACACAAGCATGAACACGGTAAGGTTCTTTTACATACAGGGAATACATGTACAAACACATAAATTACACAGGCAGAGACACTGACGGGTAGCTGCGAGACATAACACCAGATGCCACACGGACAGACAGCGGGCACGGATGACATAAAGGCCACACTACACAAGTCTGACACAGATTGCGTCATCACGATAGTAGGGCCAAAAGATAAGGCACGGTCATTATGAAGAAACGTAGGGCCTCGTAGACAACATATTTTAAAAACGCTCAAAACATTTGTGGCAAGGTCACTTCAAATGTTAACTGCCGGACAGGACACACGATCCCAGCAGCGGTGTTGTCACATGAGGTAACCCAATACTTTGCACGCTCAGCGCGAATACGTGACGCACTGGTCGGCTGGAGGCACTCACAGACATAACAGCATTACGGCCGACAGAGTATCATTCACTAGGGATTCAAAACCACACTACGCCCACAAATTAAGACCAGGGCTAACCAAAATTCACACAGACGATATACACGGGTCATACTTACAGGGGCGTAGGCCCGTTCCAAACTATTCACTATAGCAACCTACTTAGGGCATTAGCGACCCCGGGACTACCAATAGGGGACGTACCGGGAAAACCAGGCCTCTACGGAGACCACAAAATACTCTTTTGGACCATAGCGCCCGAAATCGGAATACGGGACGCCACGGGCACCGACAAACGCTCACACAAAGTAGGTAACACCACATCTCTACGGCCAAAAATCATGGCAATCCAATACAAGGGGCATGTAGATTACCCCGGACATGAAATAATAGAGCAGGACACAAAGGGGAAGTAATCACGGAAACAAATTCCCAAACAAGCTTAAGAGCGAAAACATGACAAGTTAACACGTTGGCCTTTCTAGAATGCAAACACATGTCGACACACGGACAGTGGCAGAAGTCACGTTTTGTTATCCTTCCTGCATATCATTGAAGACTTTAAGTACACAAGGACACTAAACAAACATACAGGAAGCACTGCGCTGCAAATAAGCGAATTCCAACGTGTCGCCACACACTGTTTTCGGAAGAAATTTTTGTAGCAGCGGAACGTGACAATGACATACAGACATGATGACACCAACACATTACACTAGTAGTCTCCCCCAATTACGGGAAACTACCCTTTTTCGGAAACATCCCTTAAATTGATACATCTACGCTACCCTGTTTATCCCACCCCCAACAGAGGGATAAAACAGATTGGTGGACAGCAGGTCATTCGTTCACACTTCATAATAATAATAATAATTATTATTATTATTAGACACTGACAGGCAACACAAGCTGATGGCTGACAAAATACTTGTATGAAGGCTACACGGGCAGAACAGGAAGATGAGTGAGACTCCACTCTTAGGCAAAGTCAATGCAATCAAATTAGTTATTGTTGTTTTAAGGGGCGGAACGACGAGGTCATCTGCCCCTCTCAACACAGATTAAAGTATAAAAATTTGGAATGAAATTTAAAATTTAGAGGTGGTCATCTAAATTTGAAAAGACTGATTTTTTTTTAAATTAAATAAAACTAATAATTATAAAAATAAACAAAAATTACGGAAAAGCAAACAATGCAGAATTTAAAAAGAACAAGTCTTTGAGTCAATGTATAGTGGAAAAATTTAGATTGGAATCAAATTAACGTGCAGTATGAACAAGAAACCAATCAGCTGGAACACTTATATAATTTTCTTCTTCTTCTTCTTCTTCTTCTTCTTCTTCTTCTTCTTCTTCTTCTTCATATGCTTTCCGTGAAGTAAGTTTGAGTCTTGGCTCATGGCTAGTGGTTTCATGGAGAACCAAAACAATGTATTTGTATCTTCCATCCGTAATTGGATGACCTTCGGGGTAGCACGGTGGCAGCGCATTTGCTTCTGGTGGGGGACGAGTGGAATCAAATCTGGACTAAATGCGTTTAACATTTCGTCTTTGTTGTTTTCTACCTCTTTTTATTATAAATGTAATATTGATATATCACGTTCTTGTGGACACGATAACTACCGCAATTTTGCACCAATCACTTTGAAATGTTTAAATAATATGTATCCCTATAAAATCTCGGTAGAGTTCGTTAATGGGCACAATCGGTCGACGGGGGTGAAAATTTGAGTTTTTTTTTCTCGAAAAAGTGAAATATCGCTATAACTCTCTTAATATTTGAAATATCGAATCCATTCAAAATACATACTACTGTATTTGTCGGATAGTGCCCAAACATTTATGTTTGAAAAGTTTTTTGATAGCACCAACCATTGACCAAAGGGGTGGGAAAAAGTGGGGGTTTTCGGGAAACATTAATCATATCTCTCTTAATAGACACAATATCAAAACCGTACAACATGGACAATATTCCCCAACTAATTACCTAAAACTTTTGTCTGAAATAATTTTTGATATGACCCACCATTACACCAAGAGATGAGAAAAATGATTTCGGAATTATAAGAAAAAGCCAAGAGCCATCAGAGGTTGCCATTACAACACTACTAAATTGATGAGGGATGAGCCATCAGACGTTGCCATGACAACGCTCTTGCACGAGATCACATTCAGTTTTCCATCTGACTAAGTGTGAAGCGGCTTCGGTGACGTAACTGGTAGTATGCTGAACTTCTATGCCCTAGGTCGCGGGATCAAAGCCGGCCGAAGTCGTCAGATTTTCTAAGAGCGCTAAAAATCACTCAGTATGCTTTCCTTTGGAGGGGAAGTTCCAACGTTCGTTGCGAGTTGCTGGTTGCGGTGGCATCTAGTAGCCAAGTTCACAGCTAGGTGTCGTTGACGGTAGTATTTGGTAGCAACCTTAGGAACTACTGCTTGAAATTGACCGTCTGCAGTCCTTACCTGAATTACAGACTAATACAGTCATCACAATTCACACCGTTTATCAGACAGATTCTACACTCACCCAACGTACACGGGGTTACATGACCGGGTTGTCGGAGCCCCTAAACTGAGGAACCAACCAAAATCTCTGCGGGAGATAAAGTTTTGCGTGAAGAAGTAACAGACAGTTAGATAGTTACACATCAGTGTCGAAACCTTGCATCAGGACAGTGTGACCACAAGTATAAAAATGGACCCCAAATGACGAGAAGGTTACCGTCCCCATAAGACAATAATATGTTTGAAATATGCATAAAATGACGAAAAACAAAGTTAATTAAGCTCCAATTATAACATACTTTCTCGCAATAAATGAGGTCTGATCCTTCTACGAAAACCTGCATATTCTGCCTATTTTCGCCTATCCCCAGGTTTGCCCGGTGAAATCTACCTCCGCCTTCCGGCGTGCCGAGAGGACTTTTTAATTACCTAAGGGGCTGCCTAGCATCTTACTCAGCAAGTATTTATTCTTTGGAGAAAATTTGTCAGTCAAGTTTATGCTGCCGTTGCAACCGTTGTAAAATCACGCTTTGCCTATGCCTATTATAAAGTGTGGGCCCTACCTATAGAACGGAGGCTCACAGAGGCCGTGTGGCGGCCGGGGCACTGTGGCTGGCCACGTACTGGCGATAGCAGCAGCGTAGCCCCTGCTAGTTTAACACATTTACACTTTTTAACGTGACGTCCAATAAATTGTTGGAATACAGTGAAGTTCGTGAAAAAGTGTTACAGTGAAAGGTGATGATATCGTTTTATCTCTCTTCTGCTGCAACGCTCTCTCTCTCTCTCTCTTCTGTTGCTGGGCTCGAGTGTCGCTACTGTCGTTTTTGGATGTCACAGGTGAACCTCTGGGTGGATTTTGATGTGGTTTGCACCATTCTCTAAAGGATATATCGAGGAAGATTTCTGTAGAAAATAATTTATTTATGATCAAAGGAAGCCGAGCAGTAACGATTTCAGTGGAACGGTCGAATAAAACACATGGCGTCCGTGTGCTTCTTAAGCTTACGCTGGGCAAACCGTTAAACATATCTATATACTATGAGTGGAAGAATTGTGGAGCATGAACAGTTCTACAATAAAGTACGTGAGAGGATATCTCAATCTTCAATACATCGCCCACTATAAGTGCTTTTACGTTTTCATTTCTTCCAACAATCTCCATTCAAATACTGAGGCGACAGTTTACGAGCTGGCTAGGGGCGAGTCTATCACCCCAGTTACAGCCTAGCTAGCGGGCGAGCCTATTATCCCAGATACAGCCAGCAGCAAACCGTCGAGTCGTGTTGAGTTAAAACTTCAGAGAGGAGTTGTTGTGTTTGGATTTTCCCTGGAAGTGCAACTCGGCTTTTCTTCATTTCGCCTATGAACTTTCCGTTCCGCTAAATACACAACTAAAAAATGTACAAAGCTGAAATTTCGCACGAGCGACAGTTTAAACAAATCGGTGCGAGAATACGTTGGTCACGCTCAAATATCGTCGCGCACCGTAGTTGCACACACCCGATATTTTTTAACGTATTAATAATCATAATTATTTACACGAACTTCATAGTAGTGGCTGGAAATGGTGTCTAAACACACATTGCACCGACATAGGACATTTTGGTACACTCGTTGTAATTCATCCTCACTGATATTTCGTACCTTTATCTTCTTCTTCTTCCTAGCGTTGTCCCGCTGGTGCAGGGTCCGCTTTTTTGGTCATTGACCTCCATTTTGTCCGGTTTCGGGCGTCAGCTGGATTTAAGCCGGTAATTTTTAAGTCACCATTTATAGTGTCTTGCCAACGCCGCTTTGGTCGTCCTCTGGGGCGTAGGCCTTCAACCTCAAAATGGAGGACAGAGTTAGTAACAGTATTAGGCGCTGCACGCAGGGCATGGCCATACCATCGGAGCCGTTTCTCTCTCTGTTTGTCCACAATTGGGGCGACCCATTGTCCAACGAAGCATTCTCATTTCCATGGCGTGTAGGTGACGTTCTGAAATTTTGTCGGATGGTCCACATTCAACTCCATACAGCGCAACTGCCCGTACCACTGTCTGATATATATTGGATTTGAGACAAAGTGGCATTTTCTTGTCGCCAAGCACACCCGTGACCTCCTTCCACCGCAACCAGGTTGCGTTTACCCTGGCTCTTACTTCATCATTGAAGTTGACATCACTCTGAAGACGAGATCCAAGGTATCTGAAGCATTCTGTCTTGACTAGATTTTGTCCAGCGACTTCAATGGTACCGTCCAGAGAACGTGGATTGTTTCTGTATACCTTTTGTTAGAGGTTCCCTCACGAGTAAAAATCGCACGGCGTTGAAACTTACGATAAATTTACTGCAAACTTCTTGAGAAGATAAGTTTCCACTAGGAAAATTCCACGTTTTGTTGTATACCTAACCATGTTCACGTGATACGAGGTAGGCTACAGTACTTCACAGCAAGTCTTATATCACAACTAAGGTATCGAGTCATTGCGACCTGTCCGTGGCACGGCCTTTGGGAAGCTCCGTTCTATAGGGAGGGCTCTCACTGGGCATGCAGTAATGTAGTGGGAATGTGGCATTGTGCTGGCATTATAGGTTGTCTTATGCGTTCTTATTTTGCTGACGATGTCACATGCTGCCAACCTTCAAATTACATACAAGTACCAGACTCAACGTCTGCGATCTTGATGACTTTGAAACAGGGGCGTATATGAATGGTGAGCAGTGGGGTCTTCACCCCCCCCACGAAAATATCCAATAAAAAATTAAGAATGTTTTGCTTTGGTAAAAGTATAAAATAATTGTAAATTTGGTTGTACCCTAATCTTAACTTATTGGCTAAGTTATAAACAATATTAAGATTGAAATTAGACTACCTCGTAGTGTAGTGGCTAGCATTCTTGCCTGCCGCCCCGTAGGTCCGAAATAAATCGATTCCTGGCTCTGCCAAGAAATTCTAATTCTGGTCTGAGGGTTGGAACAGGGTACACTCAGCCTTGTGAGGCAAAACTGAGAATTGCACAGTACGGTACTTTTGAGAAATAAATTATCAGTTTGTAAAAAAAATAACTGTTTATCTTTCTGCTTAATAAATTGAAAAATCATATATATTATTTCAGTAGTAAGTTATGCATCCCTCCTGTGGCGCTCACAAGCGACCGATCGCGACAAATGAGCATTCAAATGAAAGAGAATAGACATTAGCAGTGACTTATTGCACTATAATTTCATAAATATCTATAATTTCTTTAACAAATGACTTTAAAAAAATTGTACGAAGTGTGCGATTTGCAAACACCATTGCTGTAGGAAAATACGCTCCATAATTGCTGTCCACGGGCCGCTGTGACGCCTGTTTCATGTCATATTGACATTCTGAGGTCTTTCCTTTATCCTGAAATGTAAATAGTGTTCTATAACCATTTGGTTGAAATAAAAAATAACCTTTCTCCTTAAGTGTCTCATAAACCTATTGGGGAAAGTGTGGTTTATGAACATGCGAGATTTCTCGCACGGGCCCGCTAGTATTTAGATATTTGCCATTCACACTCCATAGATCATAATAGGAAATTCATTTTTTTATTTAGTCAATTTACCCTCTAGGTTGGTGGTTCCCACGGACTCAGCGAGGGAACTCACCACTACCGCCTCTATGGGCAGTGTCCTAGAGCCTGGAACATCTGGTCGGGAGGGATACAACTGGGGAGGTGTGATCAGCACTTCGCCCAGGCGGCCTCACCTGCAAAGCGAACAGGGGCCTCATGAGGGATGGGAAGGGATGGAAGATTCGGATGGATAGGCCAGGAAGAGGGAAGGAGGCGGTCGTGGCCTTACAGTAGGTACTGCCCCCGGAAATTGAATTATATTGAGACCACGATGGCTGTATTGGAAAATATGAGTAAAGTTATGGATGTCATAGTTATGACGTGGATACTCATGACGTAGGCACGGATGACGTATACTTCATGTAAGTAGGCTGGTTGAGCTGAGATTCTTGGTGACGTCATGATTTTGTTCGAGAAAGATCTTAGATTTACGACGCAGTCGCAGGAAACAAGGTATTGTGCTAAGGAAGAAGCTACGCTATTGGAGGAGAGACTCGAACCAATGAACGATAGTTTGGAAGGAAGGCGGAGATTGCTGAAACTACGATATTTGATTACTTTTGGCATGCAGATTTGTGGAAATCTATTTTCAGTTATGGCATTGATTTGGAATTTTGAAGAAATTAATTTGAGTTTTTGAAATTTGAAAATCCGGCAAGTATAGCCAAAGTTAAAACTTCCAGCAATGACGCAGCAACAGGCTATGGAAGGGATGGATACGCCCCTTAAGAAGTTGATAAAAGGTCGTGCACAGGAGAGAGGAGCTCTCAGATCTCAGAACTCAGATCTCAGAACTCAGATCTCATATGTCAGATCGCATATATATTTCTGGTGATATATAGTTATTTTCAAGTGATTCAGTGCAGCAAGTTGTCTTTAGCGTGGTTAAAGCCTGGCGCATCGAACGAACTCGGAGCAGTTCCATTTTACGCTGCTCGAAACTAGGTGAAGTTGAAACGCTCACATTAACGTTTCCACCAGTCAAGATATCAAGCGCTAACTTCAGCCTTTATTATAATTCTATTGGGCAGTATAACATTGAGGTGTGTAGAAGATTTGAACAATTTCACAGTTATACTTCGAAAGATATTGGAACTTTTAGGCTGCCAACAAAAGTGATTTTCTCGCCACATGAGAAACACGTTTAAAATTCCACATTATACACTACGGCTGACACGTGGAGTGCAACAGTGATATTGGAGAATACGTTTGGTATTACAACGATACATTCGACTATGGAACATTATAATCTTGCAGTGCTTTCGATGATTATAACAGTAGTTGAGATGGAAGGCTAAGGCTTTAATGCAATTGGGACATATATCATTGGAGTAAAGTAACAGCATGGAACTTCGTTAATCGTCTTTCTACAAAAGCGAGCATGTAGTGAACATCCAACTACACTCATGCATCGTGAATCCATCGCTGAATTATACCAGATAACAGTGGAAATATTTTCATACTCCACAACTATGAATATTTCTGCGGAAATAACTACAATAAACTTCATGGCGATTTCCTGCAAGAACTTCAGGGAACTTTCAAGAGAGGCCAGGGTTGTCCCGGCGCACAAGGAAGAGTTTTGCCAGAAGGATGTTTTTCGTATCCACGGAGCAGTGCAATTTCGGAGGAGGAAGCAGTTCGATTCTCCGAGGACGCTGATTCCAAATTCGAGGTCGGAGCACATCTTTACGCTGGTGAAATGGAACCAACAGCAGTTTTCTTTGAAAACTTTCCTCTAGATCTTCAATCAACAAATAAGGTAGTCGTGAACGTTTCTTGTATTATTTGAGTCCTGTAGCGATACCTGAGCAACCATTTTTCCCATATTTTCTGTCCTATCTTTTGCCCCATTTTCTTGATTGATATTTCTGTACTCAGTACACCTCGATGATTTATGCCTTTTTCTTCGATTTTTGAGACATTGCTATGTCATTGGCATACTTAATAATTTTGGATCAGTTGAGACTGATGATTTAGATTCTTTCAGTAATTTGCATATTTTTGTAGTCACGATTTGACTGTAAAGTTAACGATTTGCTATGGCAGATTTGAATTCAGACAGCGTGTCATTTTATTAAAGTAATTCTATTCAGTAAATTACTTTGACCAATTTTCTGTCATCCTCAAGAAAGAAGAATGATTAAAAGATTTTAGAGCGTTAAAATCTATTACGATATCGACGATCTTTGAAATACTAGTCGTCTTATGAACATGATTGAAACATAGACATTTATCATTGCATTATAGACAATTTTCTGAAATATGAACGTTAATTACAATTTATTGAATACACTATAGTAATGAACATTTGATAGGAGTTTTTCTCAATTATAGATTGGAACAATAATGTTTGCATTCCACAGTCTAATTGTATTCTATTCGACTATTTTGCAGTTTAGATGAACTTTGTTTGAAGATAGTATTTTTATACTGCGTTACTTTGAAGATGTTAATCTCAATTTTGATAGACCAGGCAGGAGTGTCTAATCGTATTTGCTATTAAATTTATTTGTGATTGGCAAATTTTTACTTCATATCGATTCATGAATGAAACCCACGAAGGTTAAATAATAACAGTCATTATTACAATTGATGAATATAAGAATTTTTAAAGAGGAACAATGGATGTATAATCGTTAGTTCAGTGGACGTGTAAAAGTCGCTGTTGAATAATGCCCTTGAATAATGAAGGAGGTTCCCACAATAATTAATGAAGTTGATGAATTAATAAGTGGAGGTTTTTGTGTGTAGTTTGGAAGATTTTTATGCCATATATATGAAGATATATGATGAATTTTGGGGCCAATTGTTGTGCAATTTTGTGCGTTATAAGCGAAGTATTTTCCCGCTGATTGTATTGTTCTTGTTCTTTGAAATATTATTCATATGAAGATACTGTTAAAATTAACAAGAGTGTTAAATAATTTGAGATAAAGATTTTGAATGGAGGTTACCGTCACAAATATTAATAATTATTATTAAACCTTATTAAACCTGAATTTGACAGTTAAATATAACTAACCTTCATTGGTCGATTATATCATCACGATTTGAGTAATTATCAACCGGATAAACGTGTGGTTTAATGTATTCCTTGTATAAATAATATAAACAATTAATATTGTAAAATAATTTTGTAAATATCTTTGTTAAATAATTTGAAATGATAGTGATTAATACAGGCGTGTATAAAATTTTCAATTGTCATTTGACATTGTTATAAACAATTTTATTATTGTTATAAATAATTAATGAACTTTTGTTATTAACATTTAGATTTTTTTATATACTCTAAACAAAGCAAGTTAAGCAAGTGGTTTGAACAAATAATCATGATTTGGGATTATTGGAGGAATCCACTGGTGTTTGAATGAAGCATGTAAGACATTTGCGTGATAATATTTCAGTTGAGATGTGAACATTTACGTGTTTGAAAAGGAGAGCCAAGCTATGAGGTAACACGCTTATGCTAGGGTAGAACGAACGGGAGTCCGCTTTGACCATGCAGGTGCATTGCAGCTGTCCCGGACAACTGTGTTACTGAGGCCAAGGACGTTCCATAATAGCCTTGTGGCTATAAATAAAATGTGAAGTATATAAACACGCAAAACAATTGATATATGTGTCTCATCCCAAATCCCGTTTCCATCCCCAGTGCATTATTATTTTACGTTGCTATGAGCTTGAGAAAGCTGAAACATTATATGTAGAGAATACAGGTCCTACAGGAGGACATGGTTATGTGGTCGATGGCTTCTGATTGCCACGTTTATTTTTTTATTTTTTTGTTAAATCATTCTTTATGTGAAATAAATTATTGTGCAGTTTAAAGTTTCTCGTCTTCGTTCTGGTTCATTTTAAAATATCATGGTGGAGGTTATTGTGTGGGCATACTTTTAAGTGATCCAGTTGACAACCCAGTCCCCGAGATAAATTTAAGAGGTAAGTAAAGGTAAGTATGAACCCCCGTATATTTTGGTGTGTTCCACAATAATTTCATGTTAACTATTGTGCTCTAACCTCGATAGTATCTGTCAGTGCCATTTTCATTGATGTAGCTGTGCCGGTGCGTTTGATTATTGGCAATCCGATTGAGGGGGCGGATATCTGACAGCCTACTATCCGGATATCGGGTACAGTAGGATTGGCGACCCTAAAACGTGGGGCTTGTTCTACAAAACTGGATTACCAAGTAGGATTGGCGCCGCAATTCGGTGGGGCACGATCAGCAAAACATTGGATTACCAAGTTATTGCAGTAGAATTGACACCGCAATTTTTGTGGAGTGTTCGAATAACATTGGATTACCAAGTTATCGATGTCAAAGGGATTGTGAAGACTCAAATAAAGAGGTTGATTCTTTGTTAGATGTCTTAGCCAATTGTAGAATTTGAGAGTGTGATTATATAGGAATAAATGTTGTGTTGTATTAGGAAAATTACACTCAGAAAAGATCAGATCTTATACGACTTGAAAGAGGTTAAATAGGCTGGAAACTTAGAAAAATCGCCTATGATCTGGAATCTTATTTTATTTGACCGGCTTATGACGTGTATAGTCATATTAAAGATAAAATTAAACTATATGGATTATAAAGGTAAATTATTTGTGTTAGGATATTTTAAAATGAACCAAAGAAACTTGAACATGTGCTTGAGTTTATTTCAACATGAAATGTCTACGAGGGTTAATTATAAGGTAATTATAAGTTAGATTTAAGACAGAAAATTGCTCAAATTTTATATATGGTGAAAAATGTTGCTCAGATGTTGTTATTTTGCTCTGTTTGATGTATGTCCCTAAAGCAGTTTAGTATTGAAGTATTATTGAAATGGCAGATGAAAGTCTGAGAATGATGTAAGAGGAGATGTCTGCTAACTTGAAAGCTAGCATGAATAGCAGTATGAAGCAGATGATGGAGGAGAATGCTAGTAATATGTCTGCTAGAATGGAGGAGAATTCCAGTAGTTTGTCAGCTAATTTGTCTATTAGGCTGGATGAAAGTGTGAGGGAAATGGAAGCTAGGAATACTAGTAGAATGGAGGAGAATATGAAAGTTCTTCAGACCAGTTCTGCAAACCTAGAAAATAATGTGTCGCGTTTACAGATCAGTACCCAGGGAATCGAGAATGCTGTAAGTGACATTCATAAAGATGTTTCTGATGTTAAAATTGATGTGTCTAAAGTGCAAAAAGATCTTACCATGTTGAATCTTGATGTTGCTAATGTCCGGGGTGATATTTCATGTGCTAGAGCTGAAGTAATTGTTGTAAGGAATGATGTTGCTACTGTACAGGATAAAGTAGAAGAAGTTCAAAGAGAGGTTAGTAATGTTCGAACTGATGTGTCAAATGTTCAATTAGACATCAATAATATTCATTCAGATGTTAACGATATGCAAAGCGATATCAATAAAATACAAGTAGAAGTCAATACTGTTTTTGTAGACATTGCTAAAGTTCAGACTGATGTTAACAAAGTTAGGGAGGAAATTGAAACTTCAAAAACACTTTGTACTCGTAACATTAGTGCATTAACAACTCGGTTAGTTGACGAGTCTGTCAGGACAACAGCTTCTTTAGCTGGTTTAAAATACGATGTAGAGGTCATGAGAACCCAAGTATTAGATCACAATCGTTTACTTAAGGAGGACATCGAAGTAGATATTGCAGAAATGTTAACTGCAAATGTAACGGTGTGGAAAGATGAATGGAACAGGTCAAGTGGGGAACATGTAGAACAGATTCAGGAACGAATTGAAAGAAAACTTGCCAGTACACAAGTAGACATTAATAACGAAGTAGTTCAGATTAGGAAAGACTTGAATGTAAGGATGGATTCGCTATCCGAAAAGCAGGTAGAGGATAGAACACAGATAGGTCAGGACGTGCAAACATTAAAGGAACAAATTCATAAGGTTGTCTCTGATGTTAATGAAACTACGAGCAAGCTGCAGAATTTGAAACTAGGAGAAGCTAGCATGATGGAAACCTATAAGGAAGAGTTGATTAGGAAAGTCATCACGGAAATCACAGACAAGGATACCGAAGGATTGACTGGTGAAGAGGAGAGAAATTACGTGAGAAGAGGTAACCTTAATACAGAAGAGAGAGATATTAGTCCTGAGGAACGTATATCCAGATTCAGGGAAGAAGAAGAGGATCGGAATATTGAACCTGAATGGAAGTATCGTGATAGTGGGAGGAATTATATGGATTCATATCCGAGAAATGTGACAGTCATCGGGAATTTTGAAGACAAACCTCAAAAATTTAGCAACACTGATAGTCTCACACCGATCGAATATGTCAGGAATCTTAAAGACTATTTCATAGAAGCCCACATTCCTAGAGAGAGAGAGATGAGAATCGTAGAAAGATTTCTAGCTGGAGGACCCCTCGAATGGTTTAGAGCATTCCGGTACACTTTCAGCAATTTTGACGAATTTGCAGAGGCACTGATTAAACGATTCTGGTCAATAGAAGCTCAGAATTCATTAAGAGCTGAGGTATACTCAAGGAAGTATTCAGGTACTCTTCCAACACGGTACGCTGATTTCTTCACGAGTCAACTATCACGCTTGAGATTTTTGCAACCCCCATTGTCAACAGAGCAGTTGATAGATGCGATTTCACGTATGCTGCCTGTGGAGGTAAGGAGACTGATCATATCGTCAAACATTAGAGATTTGACAAGTATGGACGAATTGTTGAGAAGGCTTGACTACACGAGTCCAATGCCAAATTTGGTACAAAAAGGTCAGAGGCACGAATTCAAAGACGTTAATACGGTCTACATGGATCAAGTGCAACAAACTGATAAGCCTGAGGAAGGAAAAACTGAAAATGTAGGTCCTCACAGGAATAATTATTTCCGCAACCACAGATCCCAAGGTTACCGTCCATATCAGCAAAGACGAGGCTGGAATAATAATAGAGGGAATTACAACAACGGAAGAGGTAGATACTACAACAATGGTTATAATCGAAATTATAACAGAAATAACCAGTACCAGAATCAGAATCAGAATTCTCAAGGTCAGGTTATGACACCCGACAAGTATCAAGAAAGAGAGAAAGAAAGTCAGCAGTATCTGAAGGAATTACGAGAAAAGGAAGCTGAAAATCAAAAAAAAAAGACAGGATGTAGTGATCGATCCTGGTCCTTCTACAAGTCAGCAGGGGAACTTTGAGATTGGTAACACAAAAAAAAACGCCGATTTCTCAACGACAGTGAGAAACCATGAATACATTGCCACACCACACCTGATTACCATTAACGAAATTTACGAAGTAACTGATGAGGATTTATTAGAAGAGAGGGGAATCGTCAAAGAGGAAAGACCATGTGCATTACCTATTATTTCTGTACTGATAGATGGCCAACAGTATAAAGCTCTTATGGATACTGGTGCAATTATTTCGATCATCTCTGATGAATGCTATCAAAGTCTGTTAAAAGGAGAAAACATGACAGTTTTACCAGTTTCTACCGTCAAAGTGAGAGGAATTTTCCAAGACAAGCCAGTGAAATGCAAGATCCAAGTGCTGTTGAACTTTGAAATTAATGGAAGGAATTATGAACAGATCTTTATTGTGGTTAACAAGATCCATTTCGATATTGTGCTAGGAATCGATTTTATATCGAAAGTTGGAGCCATTATTGATATGAAGAATAGAAGTATTAGCTTTAATGATGGGTACATGATCACAGAAGAGATCGAAGAACAGGACGTGAAAAACAGTCTGGAGATAGACCTTAGGGAAGAAATTTTAAATACCATTATTAACGACGTAGAGAATATAACAGAAATACCCAGTAGAAAAACTGAAGGATTTGAAGAAATTCAGGGGGAATTTGAAGATTTGATAAAGGAATTCCAAGATATTTTCGATGAAAAACCTGGATTGATTAAAGACTATAAGTATAAGATAAGGCTGACCGATGAAACCCCTTACCAAAAGAGAATATACCCCATACCTGAGAAATACTATCAAGAAGTACGAGGGTTGATCAGAAAAATGGAGGTAGACGGGATTATTAAAAAACAGGCGTCGTCTTACATAAACCCCATCACTGTAGTGAAGAAAAGTAATGGTCAGATACGTCTTTGTCTCGATGCTCGGACCATCAACTTGAAGATTCTTCCAGAAAATGACCGACCACCTAAGATCAGAGATCTGCTTAGAAAGTTCAAAGGGAGAGCATGTTTCAGTGTTCTTGACTTGACATCTTCGTTTTACCAAGTTCAACTGGAGGAAGAAAGTATGCAGTACACTGGATTCCTATTTGACCAGACGTCATGGGTCTTTGTGAGAATGCCTTTTGGAATGGTCAACAGTGGACCAGCACACATTCGAGCACTTGATAGCAAGCTCACTGACGAAGTAAAGGAGAATGTAATCTGCTACATTGACGATTTAATTGTATCTTCACCCAACGCCGCAGAACATTTAGTGCACTTGAGAAAGTTGTTTGAAAATTTAAGGGAGGCCAATATCAAGGTCAATTTTGGAAAATGTCAATTCTTGAAGAAGGAGATCAATTACTTGGGGCATACCATTGATAAAGATGGATATCATCCAAACATGCAGAAAGTAGATGCGATCACAAGATTCCCAAAGCCAACTAAGGTGAAACAAGTCAGAGAATTTGTAGGCGCTTGCCAATTCATTAGCAGCCACTGTCCGAGAAACTCTGAAATTATGGCTCCTCTGTATGATTTACTCAAGAAAAATAATAGATGGAAATGGAGTACCGCAGCAGACGAGGCTTTTGAGAAAGCAAAGGAGATGCTCAGAAACAACGTCAAACTGGAGTACCCAGACTTTGAGAAGGTGTTCTATATAGAGTCTGATGCATCAAGAATAGGCATTAGTGCAGTCTTATACCAAAAAGACGAGGCAGGCAACAAGCACTACATTGCGTTCACTAGTCGGAAGTTAAAGAAACACGAGGAAAATTACTTTACGACAGAACTAGAAGCGTTAGCTTTTGTAACAGCTTTGCAAGCTTGGAAAAAAATGTTGCTGGGACATAAGGTTATCATTATTACAGATCACAAAGCACTTCAGTTTATGCTGCAAACTGACATGTCTAGTGATAGATTGACACGTTGGGCTTTGTTCACCCAACAGTTTAATGTCACTATCATCCATCAGCCTGGGAAAGATAACTTACTGGCTGATGCTTTATCACGTAACCCTATCAAAAATGTGCAGATACACCATGTACAATTGGAGCAGCAAGATCAAGAGACCGTTAGGAGGTTAGCCCGAATCGGTGTGTCACAGAAGAGACACGCTCCAATCAGGAAAATGTACAGGTTTCTTAAGGGTTACATGGACAATACTGATGTTGACTATGCAGCTACACAGAGAGATTCACGACACTTTGTCTTGAGTGGAGACATCGTATGTAAGTATGCTGACTCTGCGCATACAAAGCTTCGAATAGTCGTGCCACCTAAACTTGTTGTCAATTTAGTGTGGGTAGCTTATCACGCAACTGGACATGCGGGTTTAGATAAAACTCTTGATACCCTTAAAGAGAGGTTTATTTGGACTAACATGCGTTCCAGCATCGCTAATGTCATTCGTTCATGTGATAAATGTCAAAGAGCAAAGTATGCTTCCGCTCTATTAAAAGGAAAACCTAAGGCGATGATTCCCTCTAAACCGAATGAACTCATGGCGACAGACATATTTGGTCCTTGTCCGAAGGGATATCAGGGTAATCAGTATCTGTTGGTTACCGTGGATGTCTTCTCAAAATTTGTAACAATGAGTCCCATGCAAAAAGCTAACACGAGGAACGTTGTAAGCAGACTGGAACATGCTGAATTTCCAAAAGCTGGTAAACCAGAATATATACTTTCGGATCATGGAGCTCAGTTTACGTCCTTAGAATTTGCAGCAGATATGGAAAGGCTTGGTATTAAGCACATATTTTCAAGCGTGCGATATCCGGAATCGAATTCTTCGAAAAGATATATGGCTGAATTTTCAAAATTCTGTCGAATTTTCTGTCCAAATGATCATTCTGGTTGGGTGAGATTTGTACCCCTTATTGAGGAATGTCTAAATTCTACAGTGCAGGTGAGCCCAGGAGAGGTGCCAATGAGACTTCATCTAGGAAGAAACCCAGAAAGGCCGTGGGATAATCTTTTTAACCACATTCCTAGAGATCCCGATTTAGGAAGGCAGCAGAGAATAGACAGAGCGAAGGAACAACTCCAGAAAGCAGCACAAAAACGACTGAAAAGAGTAGCTGGAAAACGTTTTGGTGCTCCCTTAGAAATTGGAAATCTGGTATTATTACGCAGACCTGTCAAGGCTGACGTGGGTAAGAAAATCTATCCCAAGTTTGGAATAGTGTTCATGGGTCCGTTCAGAATTACGAATGCTTATGGAAACAACTGTTATGAACTTTACGATGATGAGAATAATGTCGTTTATGGCAAGTTCAATGCTGGGAACTTGAAGAAATATTATCCAAGAGTAAGCCAATAATAATTCAATTTCGTGTTCAAGTGAATTGAGATATTTATAACACAGAGTTTAAAAACAATTTGCAACTGTTTTTAAAACGTGGTGAAGGGAGAATGCCCCCCGGAAATTGAATTATATTGAGACCACGATGGCTGTATTGGAAAATATGAGTAAAGTTATGGATGTCATAGTTATGACGTGGATACTCATGACGTAGGCACGGATGACGTATACTTCATGTAAGTAGGCTGGTTGAGCTGAGATTCTTGGTGACGTCGTGATTTTGTTCGAGAAAGATCTTAGATTTACGACGCAGTCGCAGGAAACAAGGTATTGTGCTAAGGAAGAAGCTACGCTATTTGAGGAGAGACTCGAACCAATGAACGATAGTTTGGAAGGAAGGCGGAGATTGCTGAAACTACGATATTTGATTACTTTTGGCATGCAGATTTGTGGAAATCTATTTTCAGTTATGGCATTGATTTGGAATTTTGAAGAAATTAATTTGAGTTTTTGAAATTTGAAAATCCGGCAAGTATAGCCAAAGTTAAAACTTCCAGCAATGACGCAGCAACAGGCTATGGAAGGGATGGATACGCCCCTTAAGAAGTTGATAAAAGGTCGTGCACAGGAGAGAGGAGCTCTCAGATCTCAGAACTCAGATCTCAGAACTCAGATCTCATATGTCAGATCGCATATATATTTCTGGTGATATATAGTTATTTTCAAGTGATTCAGTGCAGCAAGTTGTCTTTAGCGTGGTTAAAGCCTGGCGCATCGAACGAACTCGGAGCAGTTCCATTTTACGCTGCTCGAAACTAGGTGAAGTTGAAACGCTCACATTAACGTTTCCACCAGTCAAGATATCAAGCGCTAACTTCAGCCTTTATTATAATTCTATTGGGCAGTATAACATTGAGGTGTGTAGAAGATTTGAACAATTTCACAGTTATACTTCGAAAGATATTGGAACTTTTAGGCTGCCAACAAAAGTGATTTTCTCGCCACATGAGAAACACGTTTAAAATTCCACATTATACACTACGGCTGACACGTGGAGTGCAACAGTGATATTGGAGAATACGTTTGGTATTACAACGATACATTCGACTATGGAACATTATAATCTTGCAGTGCTTTCGATGATTATAACAGTAGTTGAGATGGAAGGCTAAGGCTTTAATGCAATTGGGACATATATCATTGGAGTAAAGTAACAGCATGGAACTTCGTTAATCGTCTTTCTACAAAAGCGAGCATGTAGTGAACATCCAACTACACTCATGCATCGTGAATCCATCGCTGAATTATACCAGATAACAGTGGAAATATTTTCATACTCCACAACTATGAATATTTCTGCGGAAATAACTACAATAAACTTCATGGCGATTTCCTGCAAGAACTTCAGGGAACTTTCAAGAGAGGCCAGGGTTGTCCCGGCGCACAAGGAAGAGTTTTGCCAGAAGGATGTTTTTCGTATCCACGGAGCAGTGCAATTTCGGAGGAGGAAGCAGTTCGATTCTCCGAGGACGCTGATTCCAAATTCGAGGTCGGAGCACATCTTTACGCTGGTGAAATGGAACCAACAGCAGTTTTCTTTGAAAACCTTCCTCTAGATCTTCAATCAACAAATAAGGTAGTCGTGAACGTTTCTTGTATTATTTGAGTCCTGTAGCGATATCTGAGCAACCATTTTTCCCATATTTTCTGTCCTATCTTTTGCCCCATTTTCTTGATTGATATTTCTGTACTCAGTACACTTCGATGATTTATGCCTTTTTCTTCGATTTTTGAGACATTGCTATGTCATTGGCATACTTAATAATTTTGGATCAGTTGAGACTGATGATTTAGATTCTTTCAGTAATTTGCATATTTTTGTAGTCACGATTTGACTGTAAAGTTAACGATTTGCTATGGCAGATTTGTATTCAGACAGCGTGTCATTTTATTAAAGTAATTCTATTCAGTAAATTACTTTGACCAATTTTCTGTCATCCTCAAGAAAGAAGAATGATTAAAAGATTTTAGAGCGTTAAAATCTATTACGATATCGACGATCTTTGAAATACTAGTCGTCTTATGAACATGATTGCAACATAGACATTTATCATTGCATTATAGACAATTTTCTGAAATATGAACGTTAATTACAATTTATTGAATACACTATAGTAATGAACATTTGATAGGAGTTTTTCTCAATTATAGATTGGAACAATAATGTTTGCATTCCACAGTCTAATTGTATTCTATTCGACTATTTTGCAGTTTAGATGAACTTTGTTTGAAGATAGTATTTTTATACTGCGTTACTTTGAAGATGTTAATCTCAATTTTGATAGACCAGGCAGGAGTGTCTAATCGTATTTGCTATTAAATTTATTTGTGATTGGCAAATTTTTACTTCATATCGATTCATGAATGAAACCCACGAAGGTTAAATAATAACAGTCATTATTACAATTGATGAATATAAGAATTTTTAAAGAGGAACAATGGATGTATAATCGTTAGTTCAGTGGACGTGTAAAAGTCGCTGTTGAATAATGCCCTTGAATAATGAAGGAGGTTCCCACAATAATTAATGAAGTTGATGAATTAATAAGTGGAGGTTTTTGTGTGTAGTTTGGAAGATTTTTATGCCATATATATGAAGATATATGATGAATTTTGGGGCCAATTGTTGTGCAATTTTGTGCGTTATAAGCGAAGTATTTTCCCGCTGATTGTATTGTTCTTGTTCTTTGAAAGATTATTCATATGAAGATACTGTTAAAATTAACAAGAGTGTTAAATAATTTGAGATAAAGATTTTGAATGGAGGTTACCGTCACAAATATTAATAATTATTATTAAACCTTATTAAACCTGAATTTGACAGTTAAATATAACTAACCTTCATTGGTCGATTATATCATCACGATTTGAGTAATTATCAACCGGATAAACGTGTGGTTTAATGTATTCCTTGTATAAATAATATAAACAATTAATATTGTAAAATAATTTTGTAAATATCTTTGTTAAATAATTTGAAATGATAGTGATTAATACAGGCGTGTATAAAATTTTCAATTGTCATTTGACATTGTTATAAACAATTTTATTATTGTTATAAATAATTAATGAACTTTTGTTATTAACATTTAGAGTTTTTTTATATACTCTAAACAACGCAAGTTAAGCAAGTGGTTTGAACAAATAATCATGATTTGGGATTATTGGAGGAATCCACTGGTGTTTGAATGAAGCATGTAAGACATTTGCGTGATAATATTTCAGTTGAGATGTGAACATTTACGTGTTTGAAAAGGAGAGCCAAGCTATGAGGTAACACGCTTATGCTAGGGTAGAACGAACGGGAGTCCGCTTTGACCATGCAGGTGCATTGCAGCTGGCCCGGACAACTGTGTTACTGAGGCCAAGGACGTTCCATAATAGCCTTGTGGCTATAAATAAAATGTGAAGTATATAAACACGCAAAACAATTGATATATGTGTCTCATCCCAAATCCCGTTTCCATCCCCAGTGCATTATTATTTTACGTTGCTATGAGCTTGAGAAAGCTGAAACATTATATGTAGAGAATACAGGTCCTACAGGAGGACATGGTTATGTGGTCGATGGCTTCTGATTGCCACGTTTGTTTTTTTATTTTTTTGTTAAATCATTCTTTATGTGAAATAAATTATTGTGCAGTTTAAAGTTTCTCGTCTTCGTTCTGGTTCATTTTAAAATATCATGGTGGAGGTTATTGTGTGGGCATACTTTTAAGTGATCCAGTTGACAACCCAGTCCCCGAGATAAATTTAAGAGGTAAGTAAAGGTAAGTATGAACCCCCGTATATTTTGGTGTGTTCCACAATAATTTCTTGTTAACTATTGTGCTCTAACCTCGATAGTATCTGTCAGTGCCATTTTCATTGATGTAGCTGTGCCGGTGCGTTTGAGTATTGGCAATCCGATTGAGGGGGCGGACATCTGACAGCCTACTATCCGGATATCGGGTACAGTACCATCCCGGCATTTGCCCGAAGACGAAGGTGGAAACCACGGAAAACCACTTCGAGGATGGCTGAGGTGGGAATCGAACCCCCTCTACTCATTTGGACCACCCGAGGCTGAGTAGACCCCGTTCCAGTCCTCATACCACTTTTCAAATTTCGTGGCAGAGCCGGGAATCGAACCCAGGACCTCCGGGACGGCAGCTAACCATGCTGACCACTACGCTACGGAGGCGACGGAAATTCATTAACTATAACATTTTATTCGTGTCTTGTGTTGTATTTTACAACTTATTTTTAATTGCCACTAATTGCAGGTTATATTAACTTAGAATTTTACAATTAACACTTATCTGAAATTAATTGCCAAAAGTTGTATGCTCTAAGGTATTGGTTGATATTTCTGGGTATTTTTCGGTGACAATCCTCTGAGAATACTCACAATAGTCAGCTCCCTCCAAAAAAAAAAAAAAGATTGTATATACGCCCCTGCTTTGAAACATGAATGATGACAGAGAACGGAATCATTATTCAACCCTACAGAATGAAAACAGCCCGGAGGACAAGTGTTAAAGGACCAAGAACGTACCAGTCCAAGAGATCGACGTTGGGCGTGCAGCTGTCCGGTTCGCTCATCACCCTGATGAAGTACGAATGAGTGAACTGAACCCTCGGGTCCCCTTTATATGCGTTCCAAATTTCTATGTACACTTTGAGCTCCACATCCTTGGCAGTGTACTCGTGTCTGAACCAGAACACCTGCACTGGATCTGGAATAAAAAGATTTACGTAAACTAAGTAAATGTTAATTCATTTGCCTGGAGGGAGTGTGGAAATGTACACCCAGGATGGCCGGTTTTCGAACCCACCTTGCAGTCGCGGTGTTTACAAACATAATTGAATATTGACAGAAATTATATTCATTACACGCGACGCTCGAATCCCGGCGCCAAAAGTGGGGTTGTCCACACTCTCTGCAGACGTGGTACATTATCAGTAGGGACTGGAGTTTTTGAAAATACATATGCGCATATGCAAATTCATATTTTGAGGGTTTATTGGATTATTTGCAAATTCTGAACATAACAGCATATTTTAGCATAAACAGTTGAAATTAAGTATAAGTTACTTTAAAACATCTTGAACACCTGCGTGTTGGACATCCCTTGTAAGCAACTTTCTGAGAAACAGATAACGAGATGACAGTACTCGTACTTTGCGCAATGCTGCCTGGCTATTTGAAGAAGGGAATGGAGTGGAGCATTCCTTGCACCATCTCAACAGCCAGTAGCCCGGGGTTAGTTTTGTGAGGAGTTTCTTCAGTTAATGTGTTACTTTATTCTTAGTCTGCATATCCTTAACTCAAAATGCCTAAAGAGAGGAGCAGCAGAAAGTATTTATTAAAACAGTGGGAGTCAGGTAATAGTGATTATTCAACTGACGGCAGGGACCGGACATTTATGCACTGAAAACGATTAAAGTAGACTTAATTTGTCTCCTGAAAACATTGAAAAACTTGCAATGATCTATTGTGATGCTTCTTTCTGCAGTGAATGATACATGCATAAAGTGAGCGAATAAGATTGCCTTATTGTTGCTCGCATATTTTAATCACACTTTTAAAAATTGTAATTGTTTTATAAAAAATAAGTGCACCAATGTTTTATGTAAATTACAGATGATATTTGTTATTTAAATAATTCATGTTTTTGCGCTAATGCCGAGTGTATTTAGATTAGAAACCCTGCCTCCTTTTTCAATGGAATGAATTATTTATATAATCCGGGCCGTGAAAGCCTTAATATACAGATATTTGTTATGTTCATTGTTCTGATGAACCGAAACATCCTAACGAGTAGTAGGCTAATAAATTATATATTTTTATATTGAAAGTGGACTGAAAGATTTAAGGTATCATAACAGCAATACGGACAAAGAAGAATGACCCTTGTCAAAGCATTGTGCACAGTACATCAGCATCGCTCTAAAATAACCTCATTAATAACATAAGACAGTTTGAACCGTGGAACAAAAACATTTCGTGGGCAATTGAAAACAGTATTGGACATGATTCGTAGGAGCAAGAAATACGTGGCATTTACACCATCCATCATATTTCGTGATTTACTTACCTATTTTTGTCATATTCCCTACAGATATTAGACGCATTGAACACACACCCACACAACCCATGTTAGGTCAGAGCGTGCAAGTCGTGCAGGCACGCACAATTACTTTATGCTTTCGCTTATCGGGAAAGACCGCTATTTCTCTGGATACTGAACACGCCAAGAAATGAGAAACCATGGAACGTTTAGGGAATCAAAACCAGAAACTTCCAGGCGTTATTTCAAGCGAACCATAAAATACAGGGAATGAGTTGTTGTTTCATTTGAGGGGCCATTTAGCTCCGTGTTCGTTGCACTAAAAACCCCATCAAGTTGCCTGATAACCTGTGTTATTGTAGAATCTGTAGTAGTCATCATCAAAGTCCCACTCCAGTCACCCGGGTGTGGTTTACAAGGCCCCTCCACTCTTTTCGGTCCTTCCAGTTTTCCTGTTCCATCACTTCTGCCACATCCAATCCAGCTTCTCCAATGTCCTTCAAAATTTGGTCCAACCACCTTCTTCTGGGTCTTCCAACTGGTCTCTTTCCCTTGACGTATCTTTCTAATTCCCTTCTTGCTACTCTTTCTTTACCCATTTGTAATGCAGGTGAGGATTGGGAAAGAAGCTTCAAAAGACGAAAATGGATAAAATAAGGAATGAAGATATCCGACAACAACTGGGATTGGAAAGGAGCCTGCTGGAGACACTCGAACTCAGGAGATTGAGATGGTATGGTCATATGAAGAGGATGGCTCCCCACAGGATACCTCCAGTGTACTTTGGCCAGAGTGTCCCCGGGAAGAGACCAAGAGGAAGACTCGCGGTGTCCGGACAAAACGTACCACGGACAAAACGTACCTTCTAGGTCGTTATCTACCTAAGAACGGTTTTCCCGTAATCCCCAAATATTTACGCTAGGACATAACGTACCACTTGATGTCAGACGGGCATTCCAGCTACAGGTTCATTACCACATAAACATCAGTGGCGATCACACTGTGCGGCTTTAAACATTTTGATATTGTAACATGGGGTTGTGTACAACTAATAAGGGCGGTTTATTTGAGCACTTCGACGGATGAAGTACGAATTGTACATTGAAAGTTCAAAGAGAAAGAAGAAATATGTCAAGTATGATGAACGGCTTGACAGAATAATGAAGCGGTATGAAGAGAATGGAAACTTGAAATCTTGCTTGAGAGCTCTCTCATATTCGCAGAACTTGGAATGAAACTTCACATGGCGAACTTGCTATTCACTTAGAATGAAACATCCCATGACGAACTTGCTATTCGCTACGATATAAAACCCACAAAAAACAATTTAAACTTTAAAAAATATATAAAAAACAAAGTAAAGAAAACGAAAAATGACCAGAGCTTAACCACAGCTGATTTTAAACACGCCAAAATGTTTATAAACATTTTTCCAGTCCAAATCCTGGATAAAGTGTGATGGGAATCCAAAAACTTATCATATTTTATATTAGTTTATGTTATGTTGTGGGGTGTATTTATTAATCTCATGTAATTTATTTCAGGATTAGGGCATAACCCAGCTCA
The DNA here is from genome assembly GCA_946902985.2 of Meconema thalassinum. Taxonomy (NCBI): domain Eukaryota; kingdom Metazoa; phylum Arthropoda; class Insecta; order Orthoptera; family Tettigoniidae; genus Meconema; species Meconema thalassinum. The sequence continues at coordinate 21,602,787 of OX336396.1, forward strand.
TTTGGGTGCATTCATGATATCGGCCACTGACCTTGTATTGCGTGGGAGTTCCGTTTTTTTTAATTATAGAGCGTGATGGGTGTTTTTACATATTTTATCCTGCTAAATAAACCTCATTATTGAGTGATAAACACTGTATCATCATAATTTTGAGGTGGGAGATTATTACCCCATTGCTCATTTAAGAAAACATACTGTACTGTCGGGTGTGGGCAGTGGAATAATAATTCCCCACCCCATATTTCATAAAATAGAATCCACACCCATAAAATTGTTGCATATTCCTACTCATCTATCACCCCCAATTAGTCTACAAATGTGCACAAAAGAAAAATATTTTATATCTCCAGTCTTTTGCCCTATAAAGGGTTAAGCATGCTGTGTGCTGAGGTGAACTCCTTATCACCTAAAGGACTGCACATGCACAGCAGCAAATAATACCTCGTGGTTGTTGTCGTTGTTCGTTTTATGGGGCTTAGCGCATCTGGGTACTTGGGTGTGTGTTAAATTCGTCTGATACCTTGTGTTTCTCAAGTGACCACAGTAGTGTGTTGTTACCTTGTTTTGCATAGTACAAATATGCCTTCAAACGGTTTGAGTTGAAGAATTGCATCAAGCCTTGAGGTTTTGCACGTTCAAAATTGTAGGGATAGACGACGAACGCAAGCCCATCTCCGCAATCAAAGAACATGCCAAACCCATCACCGAATTGCGACTTCTCAATGTACACTGCGAAGTAGAATGGACGAGCTGTGTAGACATCCGGATCGAAGACTAATGTTGGCGTCGACATTCGCTTGAACGGTTTATCTGTAGACACAAACAATCATAGTACATGAGTCACACTGGTTGGTTGGTTCCTCAGTTTAGGGGCTGCGACAACGCGGTCATGTAGCCCCGTGTACTTTGGGTGTGTGTACAATATGTCTGATGTTGTTGTTGTTTGAGTCTTCAGTCTTTTGACTGGTTTGATGCAGCTCTCCATGCCTCCCTGTCCTGAGCTAATCGTTTCATCTCTACATAGCTCCGACACCCTACATCGGAGGCAATCTGTTTAACATATTCTAACCTTGGTCTACCCCTACAGTTTTTGTCCTCGACCCTTCCTTCCATAACTAAGCTTGCTATTCCTGGGTGTCTTAGTATGTGTGTTATCTGTTTTTTTTTTCAATTCAAGTAAGGACTGCAGACAATAATTTCAAGTAGTTTCTACTTTTGCTTCCAAATGCTACCGTCCACGACACCTAGCTTGCGGACTTGGCTACTAGATGGCATCGCAGTCAGCACCTGACGGCGAACGTTGGAACTAATAGAGCATTATCAATTCTAACCTACAAATTTTGGCTTCACACAAGTGTAGTTAGTGGAAGGTTCCTTTTCATGCCATAAATCTATGACATGGGACCGCCGGCTTTAATTCCCCTCCGAAGGAACGCAATCCGAGGGAATTTTAACGCTCTTAAAAATCCCACGACTTCGGTCGCGTTTGAATCCGCGACCTTGGGCATAGGAGCTCAGCATGCTACCCACTACGCCACCGAAGCCGCCCTTCTCCACACTGAAAGCAGGTGCTGAAGGTTTTTCACATGGGACAAACTATGAAGGACTGCGTCCATCAAAGTGAAAAAAAAGAGATATATCCACTAGTTAGTTAGTTATTCTTGTTTTAAGGGGCGGAACTACGAGGTCATCTGCCCCTAATATATCCAGTAGTAGTGCGAGTGTATCATCTTGTAGGTTCTGAGATCAGTGTACCCTTATCGCCACCAGAAGAGTGTTTTTGTTGTTCGATGTGAGTCTTCGAACTTGGAATTATCTCTCCACTGAGAAATGTGCTTTCTTCCCGCGCGTGTACTCTTCAAGTGTCGGCAGTCGCTCGGCTGTTCAAGGAAGGAAGCTTGTGACCGTTAATCTCGTGATCCTGAGCCACGGGACCTACTTTTTACGTGGAACCCGAACCACAGGACATGGCATTTCACTTCGAAAGTCTCACATGCATTGACCGGGAATCGAACCCGGCCCATCTCAGTGCGAGGCAAACAGCTCTTCAATGAAATTAAGGATTGGGGGGCGTGGTAGCGCAGCGGTCAAGCTCTTTGCTTCTCACCAAGGCGGACCAGGTTCGATTCCTTGTCAATGCATGTAAGATTTTCGAAGTGAAATGCCATGTCCTGTAGTTCGGGTTCCACGTAAAAAGGAGGTCCCGTGGCTCATGATTGCGAGATTAAACTACAAGTTTCCTTTCCTTTTAAAGTTAGCATTTACTGTATTGTGGTCCAATGATTGCGTGAGGCGTCTTACCTGAACAAAACTACCCTCATTAACCCATTATAAATAATGGATCTGAGGGTGCAACATTAAAATTCAATTGATCATCATTCTGAACCAACTAGGGTTTGTATGACGAAGCCGCCTTGCGATTGCATTGACCAGAGCCTAAAACAGTTCTTGGCAGAAGTGCCAACTGTTTTGTCTCAGTCATCAAGAATGTTCAAGTATTCAATCCATGCGCTGGATAACGAGTAGGTTGCGTTATTGTTAAAACTCAGTAATTCTTCTAGGTGCGTGCCGTGTCTTGTGTGGGGTTTCGCCTAGGACACCAAGCTGGCTCATCAGCGGGCTCTTGATGTCCCCGCCCAGACCCCCACAGGAGAGCGAACTGCGCACTACCTCCCTTTTTATGAAGCGCACCAGCGCCTCTTTACTGTGATAACTAAAAGCTCAAGCAGCCTAGGCGAAACTCCACACAAGACACGGCACAAACCTAGAAGAATTGCTGAGTTTTAATCCACTGGCCGTGAAAGCCAATATTGTTGTTAAGTAATGACATGTTGTTTTAACAAATATTAAGCATTCATCGAGGCTGATCACAGTGAGGTTGCAAAACAAATGCGATATCACTCTCATGACGTGAAGGATTAAATAAACGTCATGAAGCCGATTGAGAGCAGAACAAAGGCTAGTGGAAATGCTCTAAATTCTATCGACCTTTAATGGTTGTCGGACCACATTCAAGACTCCACATTTTTGAAAGCAGTTAAGGTGCACATGAGAAAAGAACTTCCGGTCCTGAATTGTCTAGGGTTACGCTGTTCAAACGTCTAGAAGATGGAGATCAGCTTACAGTGTCTCTGAAATAAGATATTGATACGTGATGGAGCTCAAAGTTGTTAATGTTGCTATCATTTCCAAGCAACTTCCAACAAGTATTCAGATTAAAAGAGAACTCATTGCACAATTCAGTTTTACCGTATTACTCGATAGCCAATATTATTAACCTATTTAATGTGATGTTTCTGTAGGTAAATCGTATCCTCGAGGAAAGAGAGAAGAAGTCTGACCTATCGAAAAAATGAGGATGTGAGGAAATAAATTATCAATATGGCGAGATGATTAAAGACACCCAGGGCTTTGAATACCCTATGACCGTCGGAGATGAGAAGCGTTGTGTAACATAACCCGTTGACTGAGCCTATCAACCCGAGGGCCTTACGAGCTTTATCTGTGGCTATATGGTTCCTGACTGCATTTGTTTGGTAGGACGGGGGGGATTACCTAATCTTAGTTGACCAGAGTGTACCTAGTGCTCTAGGCACGTGAGAGTACAGAATGAATAGATAGAGAGATAGAGAGTAATGAAGAGGCCATAGTGGCTAATTTGTAGAGGCCGGCGTGCTGCCGCCTAAGCCACGGAGGCTTTTAATGGCTTCCTTATATAGTTTCGAAACCTGTTTTCTGATGCGGGCATCGATTTATTCCATGTTTGCTTCTTCATGGATTTGAGCATAGCGTTCATACCATTCTGAATTGGTGAGGGCGCGCAATGCTTTGTTTTGGACAACCTGTAGTTTCTTGATGTGTGTGGTGCTGCGTAGCCCCAGACTGGACTGGCATATTCCATTATTGGACGTACAATGGTACGGTATGCTAGGAGTTTGCTTTTGGCAGATAGTTTACTCTCGGCCTTAAGTATAGGACGGAGTTGCGCCAGGATCGCCTTCGCTTTGTTAGCGCGGGATAAGAGTTAACAAGCTACTCTCATGCTGTGTTTCCTCCATATTTATTTGATAATACGGAGGAGTTGGGAAAAAAATAGAGTCTGGTGCCTGTGAACTAGGCTCCTTGTACTTGTACTCTGCTTTCAATGATTACAAGCTCATTTTTATTTAATTTAATTTTATATGGTTTATTTTTATTCGGGAAATGATAATAATAGTTATCAATTACCCAAATAATATTTATTTTGTTTTGGTGGTAATTTTAATATTTATATTTATTTTCTGCTAGTTGCATTGCAAAAGATAAATGAGAGTAGAATATCTATGTCAGCGTATGTTCAAACAGGAAGTGCCTTTTAGGTCCTGTAAGTTGGACCAAGCGCTCTCCTGTCGATACTGTAAGGTGGTTTGAATGCGCGCTCGCCTTGGCCGGCTCTGATTGGTTGAGTGAAGCCCCGTGATTGGCTATTGCTTAATGTTGCATTTCGATTTGATTCTATTGTAAAATTGTTATTTTCAATTTGTGGGATAATTTGTTGATGTTTCTAATGATTATGGAAAGAAAATTGAAAATATAGTTTATTTGTTATGAAGTTATTGTTACGGCTGTGAGTGTCATCACTCGCCGCATGAGTCACAACTGCGCCAGGGCTGGGCTGTGTCCTGCCTCCTGTATTGCGCGCGCCTTATGCAACAGGGCTACTAAGACAAAGGGATAGTCCAGAATATTCGTGACTGGACCAGCGATGGAAACCTCGAGAAGCCGTGAACCCTGGATGGATCTAGAAGCATTTATTGAGTCACCGGCCTGCTATATAAGTGCGACCTGTCTAGCAGTTGTTGTTGTTGTTGTGTTTTACGAGCTAGTGCGAGCGATTATCTTGTGCGACAGAAGTGTGGTGACGAAGTGCTGTGCGAGTTACGAAATCCAGTGACATTGTTTCTCCAGCTTGTGGACAGCGAAATAGCCTGCAGCAAGTGATCGTAAGTAATTGTGGTCGGAGAACATAAAGGAGAGGAGCAGGTAGTTTCTGTCAAGGCCACCGTACTCATTAGGATGGATTAACTTCTGTGATCTGTTGACAAGTGGAAGGGCCAAGAGCGCTCAAGGAAGAGACTTGAGGAAACTGGAGTAAGGCTCCTAATTGCTTGTATTTGCTGACTAGTGTAATTTTCTGGCCACAATAAAGTTAATTATTTCTTTAAGCAGTAATTGGTGTTGTGCTTTGTACCCCCACCGTAATCCAGTTAACAAAAGTGCCACTAGGGGGTGGCACGTAACAACTGGTGTCAGAAGCCGAATTACGAACTCAAGCACAACACCTGACGGTCCTGGTTTCAAAACCCGAGCAGGTCAATTTTTTTAAATTTTCCTGTGAGCGCATGCCCTTTACAAGACAAACAGATAAAATGGAAGAGCAATTCGCTGCATTGCTAGAGAAGTTAAATGGCATGGAAACCAAGATGGAAGTCGGCCAGAAGAAATTAGCCAAGGACCTGAAGGATGACCTGAAGAAGATGGAAGACGGCCAGAAGAAGTTATCCGAGGACCTAACTGCCAAACTAGAAGCCGGCCAGAAGAAGATGGAAGACGGCCAGAATAAGTTAGCAGAGGACCTAACCGCCAAATTTCTGGATGGCCAGAAAAATCTGGAAGAGTGTCTGCTGACGAAATTAGAGGAGAGCCAAAGGAAATTAGAACAGGGCCTACGTGAGGAAGGCGCAGCAGTGGAAAAGAAGTTCGACGCCTTACAAGTGGAAGTTGCCGAGCTGCGCCAACGCCCGCTGATGGGGGTGGAGAAGAAATTCAACGCCTTACAAGTGGAAGTTGCCGAGCTGCGCCAACGCCCGCTGATGGGGGGTGGAGGAGAAATTCAACGCCTTGCAAGTGGAAGTTGCCGAGCTGTGCCAACGACCGCTGATGGGGGTGGAGGAGAAATTCAACGCCTTACAAGTGGAAGTTGCCGAGCTGTGCCAACGCCCGCTGATGGGGGTGGAGGAGAAATTCAACGCCTTACAAAAGGAAGTTGCCGAGCTGCGCCAACGCCCACTGAAGGGGGTGGAAGAGAAATTCAACGCTCTACGAGAGGAAGTTGCCGAGCTGCGCCAACGCCCGCCCACCGTTACACCGGGAATATCAGGAACGGGACATAGCAGAGTGACGCCCCCAACCTTCGACGGAAAGGTCCCGTGGAGCACCTACTTACGTCAGTTCGAGGCGGCATGTTCCATAAATAACTGGAACAACACAGAAAAGGCTACAGCTCTCATTGTAGCGCTGAGAGGTAACGCCCTTAACGTCCTTCAGGCCATCCCGACTGGATCCCAGGACTACGCTTCACTGATCGCCCATATGGAGTCCCGATATGGAGATAGCCATCTTCAGCAGGCCTACCAGATGCAGCTCCGGACCCGGGTACAGAAGAACGCGGAAACCCTGCAGGAGTTCGAGATGAACATCGCACGCCTCGTAAGGCTCGCCTATCCAACAGCGCCGGCCGACTTCCTGGAACAGATTGCGACGCAGACCTTCACCGACGGGTTTCGGGACCCGGACACTCAACAGGCGCTGCGACTCGCGCGCAATAAGACCCTGGCAGATGCGCTGAGCCACGCACTTGATTTCGAGACGGCAAAACAGGCATCCAGAATGCACGCGCGGGTGCGTCAAGTGGACGTCGACGAACCAGTAAAAACCAACGAGACCAAGCCCCTGGCCGACGAATTAATGGAGGCGCTAAGTCGTTTCTTCGATAGTCGCGGCACCACCAGCAACGACTCAGCCGGAAGGCAACAGGAGAGGCGGCCCGGAAGAGGACTACCGACCTGCTGGACCTGCGGTAAGAAAGGCCACCTGAGCAAGGACTGCGGTGATCGCCGCCGCCGAGGGTATCCGACGGGAAATCAGTCGTCTGAAAACCGCGCGACCCAGGGAAACGAGTATTAGCCAGCCTTGGGGGGGGGGCAAAGGTTGGCTTGTGACAGTCGTCAAGCCCCGGCAGTCCAGGTTCGTGTGACGAAGTTACGGAGGGACAATAGCAGCCTGATGGTCGACGGAGTCGTCAACGGAGAGAGCTGGCCCATGCTAATCGACACGGGAGCATCGAGGACCATCGTCAGTCCCACCGTGATCCCGAAGTGGAGAGTGCAACCCACACAAAGGAACCTCCAGCTAATAACCGCGACCGGAGAGACCGCACCGGTACATGGCGAAGCATCACTGGAGTTCGTCATTGGTCGACGGGCGATAAAGCATCCAGTGCTTGTGGCTGACGTATCAAATGAAGTGATCATCGGACTGGACTTCCTGGACCAGAACAACATCATCTTGGATCTGAGTACCAACACTCTGCACTTCGGAGGTGAGGAACTTGCTTTGCAACCTGCGCACGAGTCCATCACCGCACGACGAGTAAGGCTGAGAGAAGACGTCATCGTTCCCGCCAGGATGGAGGTCAGCGCTGCCGTAATTGTCGACGGAACTGCTGAGGGAGTGGCGGCTGTCATCGAGCCAAAATATGAGGACATCCAGACAAAAGATTGCTAGTTGCCAAGACTCTCATCAAAACGACGTCTCGGCCGTACGTCCGCCTGTCCAACCTGAACGACTACGACATTACGGTTCACCGGGACACCAACCTAGGAGTCTGCGAGCCCGTTACCTGGATTGCCCGCATCACAGATACGACGGACGGGCACCTGCAGACGGACAACCGAAGAAGACGCGCCCTGCCAGAAGGACGACAGAAGCTGTACCAAGGATCCCAGGACCATTTAGACGAAGAGCAATCACGCCAACTTCAGGACCTGCTACGCGAATTCCAGGATGTCTTCTCCGTGGGGAGCAAAGACTTCGGCAGGACAAGCTTGGTCCAGCACAGAATCGACGTGGGGGACAGCGCACCGATTAGGGCCCCATTCCGACGTGTCTCGCTCGCCAAGCAAGCCGAAGTCGACCGGATGGTAGAAGAGATGAAGGAGCAAGGGGTGATCAAGCCATCACATAGTCCTTGGAGTTCTCCGGTCGTGCTAGTGAAGAAGAAGGACGGTTCCACCAGGTTCTGCGTGGACTACAGGCGGGTGAACGACGTCACGAAGAAGGACAGCTACCCTCTACCCCGGATCGACGACACGCTGGACACCATATCAGGGTCAAGATGGTTCTCCACCTTGGATTTGAAGAGTGGCTACTGGCAGGTGGAGGTCCACCCTAAGGACCGCGAGAAAACGGCGTTCTCTGTGGGCAGCGGGCTCTGGCAGTTCACCGTCATGCCATTCGGTCTGTGCAACGCCCCTGCAATCTTCGAAAGGCTAATGGAGTCCATTCTGAGGGGACTACACTGGAAGACCTGCCTGGTATACCTAGACGACGTCATCGTTCTGGGGAGGAGCTTCGAGGAGCACTACAGCAACCTGAAGGAGATCTTGTTGAAGCTACGGGCTGCCCAGCTGAAGTTAAGCCCCAAGAAGTGTCAGCTCTTCCAGAAGCGGGTCCAGTACCTTGGGCATATCGTCTCCGAGGAAGGGGTGCGCACCGACCCAGAGAAGACCGCAGCTGTGAGGGAGTGGCCAGTTCCGAAGGACAAGTCCCAACTACGAAGCTTCCTGGGACTCTGCACTTATTATCGTCGCTTCGTGAGAGGATTCGCCGACATCGCCAAATCTTTACATCGACTGACTTAGAAGGACCAACTCTTCACGTGGACAGCAGAATGCCACAGTGCCTTCGAACAACTCAAGCAGGCTCTGTGCACCGCACCTATTCTGGCCTACCCCAGACCTGGAACAAGGTTCATCGTCGATACCGATGCCAGCGACTTTGGCATAGGGGGAATCCTGTCGCAAGTAGTGGACGGCGAGGAGAGAGTAGTGGCCTACTTCAGCAAGGCCCTGTCAAAGCCAGAAAGGAACTACTGCTTCACCAGGAAGGAGCTGCTCGCCATCGTGAAGACCACTGAACACTTCCACAAGTACCTGTACGGGCAGGAATTTCTCATCAGGACCGACCATGCATCCCTGCGGTGGCTCCTGAACTTCAAGCAGCCCGAGGGTCAACTCGCGCGGTGGTTAGAGAGGCTTCAACAGTACAACTTTGAGATTCAGCACAGGAAAGGCCAACTGCATTCTAACGCCGACGCCCTGTCACGAAGACCGTGCCCCGAACTCTGCACCTTCTGTGCCCGAAGGGAGGAGAACACCGGGATTCAGTGCCGACGGACTACTGTGGAACTTCAGGGGAACTGGAGCCGCGAATCTTTCACGCGGGCACAAGCAGAAGATGATGACCTGGGACTGATAGCCGAATGGAAGAGGGCCTGTGTCCCCAGACCCGGGTGGAACATTGTGAGTGACTGCAGCCCAAAGTGTAAGTCCTACTGGGCACAGTGGGACTCGCTGATTGTAAGGAATGGCCTCATCTGCCGCGCCTGAGAGAGCACCGACGGGAAGACATCTCGGGAACAAGTCGTCGTTCCAAAGGCTATGACGGACGAAGTCCTGAAGGAAGTTCATGGAGGATCATCTGGTGGACACCTAGGGATAAAGAAGACCCTGGAGAAGCTGAGAGAGCGGTTCTACTGGATCGGATGCCGAACAGACGTGGAGAAATACTGCGCGAGGTGCCACGATTGCGTAGCCAGCAAGGGCCCAGGACGAAGACGACGGGGTCCACTGAAGACCTACAACGTGGGCGGCCCCATGGAGAGAGTGGCCATCGATGTTGCTGGGCCATTCCCGTTAAGCGAGGCAGGGAACCACTACATATTAGTCGTCAGCGACTACTTTACCAAGTGGCCGGAGGCGTATGCGCTCCCTAACCAAGAAGCCGCGAAGATTGCAGAGACCCTGGTGAAGGAATTCGTCAGCCGGTACGGAGTACCCCTGGAGCTGCACTCCGACCAAGGGAGGAACTTCGAGTCGCAGGTGTTCCAGAACCTATGCCAGCTGCTGGGAATCCGGAAGACAAGGACAACGCCGCTACACCCTCAGTCCGACGGGATGGTAGAGCGATTCAATCGCACCATCGAGAACTATCTCCGAATAGTCGTCAGCGAGCACCAGAGGGATTGGGACAAACATCTTCCACTATTTCACCTGGCCTACCGCGCCGCCGTGCATGAAGCCACCGGGTGCACACCAGCCCGGGCCATGTTTGGGAGGGAGCTCCGTCTACCTGTCGATCTTGCCTTCGGCCGACCTGGGAATGATCCGATCCCGGTAAGCCAGTATTGTCAAGAACTGGTCGACCAACTGGAGGACGTACACGCGTTCACAAGGAGGAAACTACGGATCGAGACCGACCGAATGAAGACCCGATACGACCAGCAGACTGATGCCGGCGGATTCCACGAGGACGACCTGGTCTGGCTCTTCAACCCATTGCGGAAGAAAGGCCTGTCACCCAAACTGCAGAAGTCCTGGGAGGGCCCGTACCGAGTCGTGAAACGGATCAACGATGTCGTCTACAGGATCCAGCGGAGCCCGAGGGCGAAGATGAGATGAGATGAGATCGCCTGGCAGCCTACGGAGGGACACAGACGGACCAATGATTGATCGGGACGATCAGCCTTTTTAGAAAGGGGGTGGTGTTACGGCTGTGAGTGTCATCACTCGCCGCATGAGTCACAACTGCCCCAGGGCTGGGCTGTGTCCTGCCTCCTGTATTGCGCGCGCCTTATGCAACAGGGCTACTAAGACAAAGGGATAGTCCAGAATATTCGTGACTGGACCAGCGATGGAAACCTCGAGAAGCCGTGAACCCTGGATGGATCTAGAAGCATTTATTGAGTCACCGGCCTGCTATATAAGTGCGACCTGTCTAGCAGTTGTTGTTGTTGTGTTTTACGAGCTAGTGCGAGCGATTATCTTGTGCGACAGAAGTGTGGTGACGAAGTGCTGTGCGAGTTACGAAATCCAGTGACATTGTTTCTCCAGCTTGTGGACAGCGAAATAGCCTGCAGCAAGTGATCGTAAGTAATTGTGGTCGGAGAACATAAAGGAGAGGAGCAGGTAGTTTCTGTCAAGGCCGCCGTACTCATTAGGACGGATTAACTTCTGTGATCTGTTGACAAGTGGAAGGGCCAAGAGCGCTCAAGGAAGAGACTTGAGGAAACTGGAGTAAGGCTCCTAATTGCTTGTATTTGCTGACTAGTGTAATTTTCTGGCCACAATAAAGTTAATTATTTCTTTAAGCAGTAATTGGTGTTGTGCTTTGTACCCCCACCGTAATCCAGTTAACAAAAGTGCCACTAGGGGGTGGCACGTAACATTATGAATGGTAATGCTGTGTAGTCCTTGTAAGACTCCGTCAGCTACCATATTTGCCAGGATGAATTTTAATGATTATTCTTATTTAATTTGAAGTGATTTTGAGAAGTAAGAAGGCCATTTGAATTTAAAGGAAGGGAGAGGGGAGGGGAGTCAGAGGGTGTGTAAAAACGGCTGTCCCCGTGGTGTTGATGTTTAAATAGAAAAGGTCCTGGGTTTAGTATAGATGTTAAGTTTGTATAAATTGGGTTCCTTCGGAGACCAGGGCACTGGAGGGGAATTATTTTATGTTAGTTTAAAAGAGCAGTGGTTATGGAAGCGAAATAATATTTTGAGGGGTAGGTTATGGTCTCAGGTCCACAGCACGTCATCCCAGGTGAGTAGGCCATGGTCCACTCCCCTGTCAGCCGCGCCGCGTGATCCCATGTCCTAGGTTTGGTTTAGATTGTGCGTGGATAATGTTTTTGTATACTAAATGTCTGGGTGCTCTAGTTGTTGTCTAATGGTTAGAATATATTTAGGCCTGCGTTTTAGCCTTTGGAGAGGGTCCACCTGATAGGCTCCTAGTTGTCTAATGAGGAAATTGGGATTTGTTGCTGTTTTTTTTTTTTTTTTTTTTTTTTTTTTGTGGTACAATTGGTGCATTGTTTGTGTCAGGTAATCTAATAGACAGGGCATTTTAGTTTTTTGATGTAGGTAGTGAGTACTTTTCCTCCTTTCTTCTTTCTTAGGTTTGGTGGCATTGCGTAATGTTGTGGTCAGGGAACTTACCACCCATACTGTATTCACAATTCGGTCCGTGATAACCGTCTCCACACTTGCAGAAGTAGGCTCCCCAAACAGGGACACACGTTTCCCCGGGCCAGCAGGGGTTGCTCTTGCAGTGATCTACCAGACTAGGGCGCGTGTAAGAGTTCTCGACACAGTCTTTCTGTTCGTAGTACTGCTTATAACATTCGCACACATAATCAGCAGTAACCGCGCCTTGCGAGTCTCTGACGGGCTTGCAGTAGCCGATGTATTTACACGGGTTCTTCGTCACGCAGATGTGGTTAGGAGGTACGTCGCTGAATTGCGCCACTCTTGTTAGATTGTGACCATTCCAAGCCAGGACCAGTAGCAGCACAACTGGAACAACAAGTGGGTACAGTCACTTTGATGATGATGATGATAATTGTTGTTTTAAGGGGCCTAACATCTAGGTGATCGGCCCCTAATGGTTTGGTGATAGTGAAAGATGAGATGAGAATGAAAACTATAACTAATACTAACTACAGACTTACATACTAGAAGAAGAAATGGTAAACAAATAAAGGATAAGGCAAATAAAGGACAGAAAGAACAGAAATGCCCTCAACCCTCGAAGATTGAGGATTGAGGGATTTGGAGGGAAGGAGAGCCATCAAAGGCAGATAGGAAATGGAAAGGGCCCGCCCCAAAGTCAGAGGAAAAATGGAACAAAACGGACCCAGCTCAGGAATCCCTCAGGGTCACCAACTACTAAACTCTCCAACCGTGAGCCCTTGAGGGTGTAGCACTATACAGGGTGCACCAGAAGTGGTGGGGCTACACACACCCTGCCCCATTGAGGGCCTTGTGCAGAAGGCAGGAGATAACATGAAAAGAAAAAGAAGGCTGACCCCTCGAAGAATGAGAGTATCAGGAAAGATGAGACAAGGGCCAATTAAGGCGGGAAAGCGAAAGACTCCCTAGGCCTCGGATACCCTAATACCGTCGGGGTCGGAAGAGAACAAGAGTTAACCAAGAGAGGTCGACAAGAAAGAAGACGGAGAGGAGCCCGGCACAAGTAAGGGGAAGCAATGCCGGACTCAGCTGGGGTCCCTTGGTCGCCAACCCACGACCCACTAGATGTGAGCCCCTGGGGGAAGTCACTTAGACTAGTAGTAGTAACGAGTAGGGCTAGTCACTGAAAATAATGGCAGTAACAACAAGTAAGGCTAGACACTGAGACTAAAAAATATATAAAACACTGGAGCTGCTTGGGTTCCCCAAGGTGCCTTAAGGCACAGCATTCCCCTCAATCCATGTTAGAACATTTCACTAAACATTCTTTTTACAATTTAAAATCCAGTGGTATTTTCTTATCAGAAAAGTCAGGTGTTGGCACTCTTGTAAATATAATGTTGCAATATGGCCACAGAATCAGCAATGATACCCTCAGCAAGAGCGATCAGGTTATTCCTTTCTATGCAGAGCTTCTGGAACAGTTCCACAACTTCTCGATAGATAGTGCACCTGGCACCAAACAGCATTCCTCGCACATTGAAGGTGTGATTCCTGTACCTATCTCCGTCTTTTTTCCCGAAAGTACGGAACGCAATCTTCATAGATGGCTTTTTTTCTCCTGGTCAACCTCTTTAACCTAATCTGGTGCATTCTTCTCGAACCGAATGGTTGGATCAAGAATATAGGCTTCATTAGATGTTTTCTTAAATGCAACTATGTCAGCAAAACGGTTTCTCCTTTGAGAATTTAGAGCATGCTCCCCAAAGTTCAGTCCTAGAGCCTCTTCTCCTCCACAATTCACTACGGTATAATAAATATCATCTTTATGCAGATGATCTCCAAATATATTGCCACACTAGTATCACGATATATCACATGCAATAAAGGATATAAACACAGAACCCCATCAGCTTAGTGCATACGCCAGGGACAACTCTCTCCTCCTCAATCCTAACAAGAGAAGTATGAGGTAAGACAGGTCGAAACCTGTCTTGAAACTTTGTGGACGCATTCGTTGTACGATAAGAAGACAACGTGCGGAAACTCAGCCGCCAGATTGAACTGCAAGGCTCCGAAATCATGTGGTGAATCTCTTATATAAATCAATGGGAGGTAGTGAGTACCGTACATGTTGGAAGGGACAGCCCTGACCGCCCAAGCACTCAAGGCCGGTGGGAAGCAGCCGCACGCTCCAGTCAGCACATACGCCCCAACTCTCTACTACTCTGAATGCCACAGGGATGTCCAGCTCATCCAGCCGTCATGTCTGCGTACCAGGATGTCAGGTACGATTTCGGAGCCTTGCAGTTCAATCTAGCGGCTGATTTTCCACACGATGTCCTCTTATAGTACAGCGATTGCGTCCACAAAGTTTCAAGATAGGTTTCGACCTGTCTTACCTGACAGGCTACGTCCCTTGTAAAAAGACGCAAACTATCGTCATCGGCTCTCGTAAGTAACTAAACTCATTATAAAACAACTACGTTTCGCTTCCGGTAACACTGAATACAATCACCATTCCCTTTAGTAAATAAGTAATGAACCTTGGTTTGACCTTAACGGAAACTCTAGACTGGTCACCACATATAATAAATACACGTAAAAAGATGCACCCACACGTGCGCCATAAGAACATTTTACCACTAGACATTAAGATTAAACTCATTCAGACACTAATACTACCAATAATTCTAGACTACTGTGACATCGTTCTCGTTGACACGACTCATGGACAAACAATGAAACTCCAGCAAGCATTGAACCCATGTTTTCGGTTTGCTTTTAATCTAAGCTACGATGCCCACGTAACCCCAAGCTACCGTGCTCCTTCTTGGCTTAAACCTGATGAACGCCGTAAACTTCACTTATTGACATTCATCTATCGATTTCTGCATGAAAGCACCCCCATGTACTTGTCCTCATATCACAACCGTAACACTGGATCTGGCTCTACCCTCGCCATCCCTGTCAATCACTCATCTACGACTATGTTCAGCCCTTCTTTTGCGGTAGCTGAGTCTCGACTATGGAATTCAACTCCTGCCGATATCAGAAATTCTAAAACAATAAAGACATTTAAGGCCGCATGCTGAGATGTCCTGTTGAATACTGCTGATTGATCCTTGTGAATCGTGATGGATGGAAGAACGTGTGACTGAGCTAGGATATTATAGAAAGGTTTGTAACATTGTGATTGTTATTATTAATATGCCACATTCATTTTTTTAGCGTATGTATTTTAGTGCCGGGAGTGTCTGAGGACATGTTCGACTCACCAGTTTTGTAACTGCTTCGAGACGGACACCCAATGGGTGAGCTACAAATACCGTGGGGAAGGAAAGTTGGAAGGGAAGGTCGAGGAGTTGGAAGGTAGCGGCTGTGGCCTATAGATAGGGACCAACCCCGGCATTTGCCTGGAAGGAAGATGGGAAACCAGAGAAGACCATCTTCAAGGTTGCCGGCGGGGGGATTCGAACCTCCTCGCCTCCCGGATGTGAGTGACTGCCAACAGTCATGCCGTAACGACCGCGGCTAACTCACACATTCATTAATATTAGTATTTAACATAATTAATTTACTCTTTATTGATCATCAAAATGAACTTGTAAGTTTTTTTGTTTTTTTTTTGTTTTTCAAAAATTGTTTCCTTTGTATCGGTACCATTTTGAAGGGTTAGGAGGCCCATGAGCCCTAACTTCGCAACTACTCATCATCATCATCATCATCATCATCACAGCCTCAAGGGTGTAAAAGCTTAATTTACGCTGACGACCTTGCTCCTTCTGCCCAATCAGAACAGTTTGAAGTTGTAGAGCATACACTCAGTCGTGCTCTCGAACAGCTTGGTACTTACTATGAAAGGAACAAACTCATGCCCAATCCTAATAAGACTCAAGTATATGCCTTCCACCTGAAACATAAACAATCTAGTCGGAAACTTGAAATATTCTGGAATGGAATGTTATTGGATCATTGCTTCCATCCCAGATATTTAGGTGTCACCTTGGACCGTACACTCACATTCAAGGAGCAGTGCTTTAAGCTAAAAAAGAAGGTCTCTTCGAGGAACAGCCTCCTCCGTAGACTGGCAGGGACTAACTGGGAACCCATCCCCAAACGTTAAGGACAACAGCATTGGCATTATGCTACTCAGCAGGATAATATGCCAGTCCTGTGTGGTACAAGTCAGCCCATGCAAAGCAAGTGGATGTAGCCTTAAATGAGAGCTGCAGGATTATTACAGGTTGCTTGAGACCAACTCTCATCAATAAAGTGCACTATCTTGCAGGGATTGCTCCACCTGATATCAGAAGAGAAGTGGCTGCAAACAACGAAAGAAGTAAATCATCTGCTATGACCTCACACCCACTCTTCGGATATCGACCTGCTGAGATGAGATTAAAATCGAGAAAGAGCTTCCTAACAACTACTCAACCATTACAAGGAACAGCAGCAACAGCTCGAGTTGCTGTGTGGAAGGAGAGGACCAGCAATCTGTCCGAATGGATGGAACCAAAGGAATCTCTACCTCCTGGTCACATAGAGAACTGGCTAATCTGGAAGTCCCTGAACAGACTGAGGGTGGAAGTTGCAAGATCCAGGGACAACTTATATAAGTGGCATTTTCTGACCAAGACAGTCCTGTGTGATTGTGGCGCAACCCAGACAACTCAACACCTCTTCTCCTGTCCATTGTGCCCGCACAGCTGCACAATGAATGACTTGACTGAAGCTAATTCAAGTACTATCGAAGTGGCTAGGTTCTGGGCAGAAACCGTTTGAAGTCGTCTGTTGAACACATACTTGTGTACTTGTGTGCATTTTATGTTTTGTACTTCTGACACGAATAAATAAATAAATAAATCATCATCATCATCTTCTTCTTCTTCTACTACTTAGCGTCATCCCGTAGCAACGGGGTCCGCTTTTTGGATCAATGCACGCCATTTCTTGCGATGTAATGCTTCGCGCGATTTTAAGTTTTTTGTTCGTAAATCTGCGTTAATAGTGTCCAGCCACCGCAATGTTGGTCTCCCACACTGTCTCTGGCCGTCGACCGTTAGATGGTAGGCCGAGTCGATGACTGAACTTCGTGGTGCACGGACAACGTGTCCATACCAACGGAGTCTCCATTCCTGCATTTTCTCATTGATTGGAGCCACGGAAGCCTCCGTGGCTTAGGCGGCAGCATGCCGGCCTCTCACCGCTGGGTCCGTGGTTCAAATCCCGGTCACTCCATGTGAGATCTGTGCTGGACAAAACGGAGGCAGACAGGTTTTTCTCCGGGTACTCCGGTTTTCCCTGTCAAAATTTCATTCCAGCAACACTCTCCACTATCATTTCATTTCATCTGTCATTCATTTAATCACTGCCCCAGAGGAGTGCGTCAGGCCTCGGCAGCCGGCACAGTCCATATCCTCGCCGCTAGATGGGGGCTTCATTCATTCCATTCCTGACCCGGTCGGAGACTGGAAGCAGGCTGTGGATTTTTTCATTGGAGCCACGCCAGCTGTATGTCGACTCGCTGCTTTAACCAATTTCGTCCTTGAATTGGTAGCCCTTGTTCTCTTCTCACTTTGGCCGGGCGAGACGATCGCGCGTCGCTTGCGGGGACACCCTAGCACAGGGGTTCTCAACCTATGGTACGCATATCCCTTAAAATTTCAGGCCATCCTTCTACTCGATCCACATGCGCAGTGAGCTTCGTGCCGTGACTACTGTGTGAGTTATTTACGGCGCGTGTATTTGAACTCCACAAAGAATTGCATATTTTCTTTACCGAGCACAATTCTAATTTATCATCAGTACTCAATGACTTTGGTTGGCTTTTAAAATTGGCCTATTTAAGTGATATTTTTGAAGAAAAAAATGAACATTTGGAATAAGTGTATGCAAGGTAGTGTTTCTGATATGTTCTACTGTATGTTGAAATGAAAACTAACGCAATGATTGCAAAAATCACCCTTTGGGAAAAGGAACTGAAAAACAACTATATTTTGTTTTATTAAAATATCTTGCCTTATAAAATTACAAAGGTTAAACCATACTAACTAAATACCTTTTACATTTTTAATAACCATTTTTACTACTTAAGAAAGGTTAGTAGGGGGTACGCAGGATGTTTAATTTTTTTAAAGGGGTACGATGGTTGAGAAAGGTTGAGAACCCCTGCCCTAGCATTTTCCGATAATTCAACTTGTGCCATTGATCCATGAGTTGCGACGATGATAAACCGACCGGCCTGTCGCCCGGGCCTGTCATCGGGCATTTTAACGCTACTGCCAGCATATAATTCTATAGAATGGGATACACACGCCGTCAATTTCCGTTTTCCAGCCTAAGCCGGGTCGGAGCCAATATGACCCCCCTCCACTTTACTTTGTCTGCCCACCGTCCTTCCTCAACTACTGAACTCCTCTCCACACTCGCACTGTCCTTTACCAAATCCATCCACTGTGCTCTAGGTCTTCCTCATCCTCTCTTTTCAGTTATCCATCTCACCATCACTTGTTTCGGCATTCCATCATCATTCATCCTTTTCACATGTCCATACGATCTCAGCTTCTGTACATTCACTTCCTTTCCAATGTCTTCATTTCTCACTCTATCTCTCTCCCCTCCTAGTCTTCTGTACCATACTCGTGAGGAATTTCATTTCGGCTGCCAGCATTCTACTATCATCTCTCCTCGTCATTATCTAAGTTCCTGCTTCATACGTCATTATTGGTAAGTTATAGGTCTTCTACATCACTTCTTTAGCCTTCCAGGTTTAAGCGGCCTCGGTGACGTAGTTCGTAGCATACTGAGCTTCAATGCCCAAGATCGCGGGTTCAAACCCGGCCGAAGTCGTCGGATTTTTTAAGAGCGTTAAAATCCCTCAGTATGCCTTCCTTCGGAGGGGAAGTAAAGCCGGCGGTCCCATGTCATAGATTTATGGCCTGTTAAAAAGCCTTCCACTAATTACACCTGTGTGAAGCTAAATTATAGGTTAAACATTTGAATAATGCTCTTAGGTTCCAACATTCGTCGCCAGGAGCCGACTGCGGTGGCGTCTAGTAACTGAGGTCGGAACTAGTAGTCGTCGACGGTGGCGTTTGCCGGCAAAAGTAGGAACTACTTGAAAATTCAATGTCGGCAGTCCTTATTTGAATTGAAAAAAGATAACACACACTAATACAGTTATCACAATTAATACCGGTTATCAGACAGATTCTACACACACCCAAAGTACACGGGGCTACATGGCCTCGTTGTCGCAGCCCCTAAACTAAGGAACCAACCAACCAGCCTTCCAGATGTGCCACTACTAAAGGCATAAAATAAACAAATAAATCCCTACATACTATAGAACAAAGTCCCCGATTCTTGGATGTAACGAGTAATCTCCAGAACGGTTGATGCGGTTTTCACCATTCAGTAAAGGATTTCTCGAGGAAGGTTTCTGTAGGAAAACATTCATTTATGACCAAAGGAAGCCGAGCAGTAACGATTTCAGTGAATTGAGTCGAAGAAAAATCTGCAGTCCGTGCGCCTTTTAAGCTTACGCTGGGTAAACCGAAAATAATATCTATATACTATGAGTGTAAGGAATGTCCAGCATGAAAAGTTCTACAAAAAATTCCGCTACAGCATATCTCTATCTTCACTACATCGCCCACTATACGGGGTTTTACGTTTCCATTTCTTCCAACAATCTCCATTAAGTGGAAATTTAAATCAATAGCTTCGGAGAGAGTTTACTAGTTCAATGCTCAAGGGAAAACGACTACAGTAATGTCGTATATAAGGAAATCTTATAAGTCCTCGGTTAAAAGTAGCCTATCACCTTGCATTCATAACTGTTCCCGGGCGAAGCCGGGGCGGGCTACGAGGGCTAGACACTGACACTAATAGTTTGGATGAGTTTTGGCAGGTGATGTGAAACAAATTACTTGTAATATTGTGCGAGTCCTTATTTATAATTCGGTTTGTTGGTTCCTCAGTTTAGGGGCTGCGACAACGCGGTCATGTCGCCCCGTGTACTTTGGGTGTGTGTTGAATCTGTCTGATAACCGGGGTTAATTGTGATGGCTGTATTAGTGTGTGTCATCAGAATTTAATTCAAGTAAGGACTGCAGACATTGAATTTTTTCAAGTAGTTCCTAGTTTTGCCACCAAACGCCACCGTCAACGACTACTAGTTCAGAACTTGGTTACTAGATGCCACCACAATCGGCTCCTGGCGACGAACGTTGGAACCTAAGAGAGGTATTCAAAGTTTTAACCTATAATAATTTAGCTTTACACAGGTGTAATTAGTGGAAGGTTCTTTAACATGCCATAAATCTATGACATGGGACCGACGGCTTTACTTCCCCTCCGAAGGAAGGCATACTGAGGGATTTTTAACGCTCTTAAAAAATCCGACGGCTTCGGCCGGGTTTGAACCCGCGATCTTGGGCATAGAAGTTCAGCATGCTACCGACTAGGCCTACACCACCGAAGCCGCTTTTTACAATAAATTCAGAAAATTAGAAATTATGAAACAATATAATAAAACGATCAACTGGATATTCTCTGAGACTCCTTGCGGTTACTAGCCTAACTGCAAACAGTTCTTGTTGTCTTATTTTAGGGGCCTTGTAACATCGAGGTCTTGGAGCCCCGTATACTTGGGTGTGTGGGTGCGGAATTTGCTGCAAAGAATCAGTGAATGTATTTCACTACTGGATTGCTACTGTTTTATTACACAATCAAATTATCATATTTGAAAGCTATCATAAGGATGAATCCTGGCAGCAAGAGATTGGTTGGTTCCTAAGTTTAGGGGCTGCGACAACGCGGTCATGTAGCCCCGTGAACTTTGGGTGTGTGTAGAATCTGTCTGATAACCGGTGTTAATTGTGATGACTGTATAAGTGTGTGTTATCTGTTTCTATAGCTTGCCACGGTGGATGAGTGGATAGCGTGTCGGTCTACTAACCCCAAGATTGCAGGTTCGTTTCTGGCCGTAACAAGTGATTTTTGAAACGCGGCAAAAATACGACACGCATGCCATACAATGTTGGCATGTCAAAGAACCCATTTGAATTCAGTAGGCCGTGTTCATAATGGAAAAATTAATCTCGGGAGTTTCCGCCAACACAAAGTTCCTCAATTCTCTTCTAGAAAGCGCTGTAATGTCAAGGAGCTTAGATATCTAACCTCCTTGATTTTCATAGCGTTCAAAGGAACAACGAAATTCGACATGCAAGCTACCCTCTGGGTGTCAAATTACAAAGCTTGCAACCGGCATCCGAGGCCATACGATATTATTATTATCTGTTTCTATTTCAAGTAAGGACAGCAGACATTCAATTTTCAAGTAGTTCCTACTTTTGTTACCAAACGCCACCATCAATGACTTGGTTACTAGATGTCATCGTAGTCAGCTCCCGGCGACGAACGTTGGAACCTAAGAGCGTTGGTCCAATCCTACGTATAATTTAGCTTCACACAAGTGTAATTAATAAAAGGTTCTTTTACATGCCTTAAATCTATGACATGGGACCGCCGGCTTTACTTCCCCTCCGAAGCTGAGGGATTTTTCACGCTCATAAAAATACCAACGACTTCGGCCGGGTTTGAACCCACGATCTTGGGCATAGAAGTTCAGCATGCTACCAACTACGCTGACAGCAAGAGACTTAGCCTATTTACGAGGGGTCGATACATTCTCGTTTCCTTTTTATGAAAGTACAGTAGTTAGATATGTTTCAAGAAACATGAGACTAGCCTATTATCCTTACTCTCCAGAGCAACACACTGGACATCGTGATCATTCAGCCCCGTGTACTTGGGTGAGTGAGGAATACGTCTGCTAACTTGTGTTACTGTAGTAATGTGTGTATTTATAATTCAGGTGAGGATTGGACAGGAGACGGTTGTGGCTTTAAGTTAGGAACCATTCCAGAATTTTCCTGTAGTAGAAGTGGGAAACCACTGAAAACCACTTCCAGAATGGCTTACGTGGGAATAGAACACACCTCTTCTCAGTTTTGCCTCATGAGACCCCTTTGCAGCGCTCCGACCAGAATTGACACTGCCGTACATCGAATGTGGACCTCCGGTGTTGCAGCCAATAATGCTAGCCGCTACGCCACGAAGTGCTTGCCACGGTCGGTGAGTGGTTATCGTGTCGGCCTACCAACCTCAAATTTGCAGGTTCGCTCCTGGCTATGATAAGTGATTTTTGAAAGGCGTCAAAAGTCACGGCATGCATGTCATACATTGTTGGCATGTTAAAGAACCCATTTGAATTCAGCACGCCGTGTTCATAATGGCAAAATTAATCTCAAGATTTTCCGCCAACACAAAAGTTCCTCTTTCCTCTACTAGAAAGCGCTATAATGTCAAGGAGCTTAGATATCTAACCTCGTTGACTTTCATAGCGTTCCAAGGAACGACTAAATTCGACATCCAAGCCGCCCTCTGTGCGCAAGTACCAAAGCTTGCACCCGGCACCGAGGCCATACGATATTATTATACCACGAAGTGATCAAGTGCAAGTCGTCACTTGGATTACTTTCAGTAGGCCTATATGTCAACTCTACCCTTCCAGTGCTTTACCCTAAACCAGAATAAAATTCCTTGCCAGAAATCGAAATGGAAATCGAACCCAGCCCTCCGTGGCGGCAGTCACTTCACTACCAAGAGGGTCTACAGTACTAACAAGATGCGATTATTAGAAGAAAGAAAAAGGCAACGATGGGATATTGGCTTGCACGGCCGGTGAATTAAAACTCAGCAATTCTTCTAGGTTTTGAGTTTTAATTCACCGGCCGTGAAAGCCAATATACCATCATTTTGGAAGCCTTCATAGGGAGGTTGAGGCTGCTTGAGCTTTTGGTTCTCGCAGTCAAGTAGTGCAGTTGCACTCTATATAAAGGGAGGTAGCGCGCAGTTCGTTACTCCTGTGGGGGTCCGGGCGGGGACACCAAGAGCCCGCCGATGAGCCAGCTTGGTGTCCTACGCGAAACCCCACACAAGACACGGCACAAACCTAGAAGAATTGCTGAGTTTTAAAAAGGCAACGATTTACCTCGGTTTCTAAGGTCAGGAAAATCTCAAATGGAACACTTAAAATTTGAAATCGCAGGGGTACTTTAAACTATCGATAGCGGTCGATAGTTTGTTTTCACTACTCTCTGGAGCGTCCGGGCGTAAAATCCATCTGCCACATAGATAACTCATCTCACCTCTCATCCCTGGCCCCATAAACACTAACAGAATAATATGGTGTGGGGCTTCGGTGGCGTAGTTGGTAGCATGCTGAGCTTCTATGCCCATGATTGAGGGTTCAAATCCAGCCGAAGTCGTCGGATTTTAAGAGTGTTAAAAATACCTCAGTATGCCTTCCTTCGGAGGGGAAGTAAAGACTCCGGGCCATGTCATAGATTTATGGCATGTAAAAGAACCTTCCACTAATTACACTTGTGTGAAGCTAAATGATAGGTTAGATTTGACTAACACTCTTAGCTTCTAAAGTTCGTCACCAGGAGCCAACTGCGGTGGCATCTAGTAACCAAGTTCAGAACTAGTTGTCGTTGACGGTGACGTTTGGTAGCAAAAGTAGCAACTACTTGAAAATTGAATGTCTGCAGACCTTACTTGAATTAAAAACAAATAACACACACTAATACAGCCATCATAATTAACACCGGTTATCAGACAGATTCTACACACACCCAAAGTACACGGGGCTACATGACCGCGTTGTCGCAGCCTCTAAACTGAGGAACCAACCAGCCAATGTGGTACGGGTCCAATAGTTCAACAGCCAATGGGGCTTGGTCTATCAAGCGACAGTTGATCAGTCATTGGGCCCGCAGATTGCGGGAGACGCGACGTGTCCCTGCCTCATTGAGACAGCTACTCAATCGTCCTCATGAACTCCGTCCCAGCCCTCATGTCAGCTCAAAAATCCCTGAAAGAGTCGAGAACCAAACACGAGGTCTCTTAGATGCTACCCCCTAATTAATTGGTCAGAAGAGGTACTTTTCCGTTTTCACAACTTTTACAAGGCAGATTACTGGAAATGTATTATTTATGGGAGTCGTTATAAGTTCATTTCAATTTGCATTGTCACTGTTGTACCGGAAATATTTATTTTATTACGTAAATAAATCATTTTCCTTCTTGTTCATTTGACGACCGCCGCTATGACACACTGACGTCCTATATTACTTCATACCCGTTGCCAACATGCCCGATACAAAAAACACCACACGACACGTGAATAAAGAAATAAAAGGAAAAACCATTGACCTGGATAAAGATTATTGATGCGTGACTACCCCCAATGTGCGTGACAAAAACCAGGGGGGGGGGTTTATATGGTGGCGCTGCAGAGTAGGAGAACATGTGTATAAAAAATTGTACGTAATGAAATTGGCCAAAATACCTGTAGTAATGGTATCTGGAGATGATATAGGCTAGTAATATATAGATGTTTACTCGTCCGCTGCCGTAGACCCACCAACCCGCCCTAATAGGAACACGACTTATATAGTTGAAATTGCTGGTCTGACGGCCATCTTTGTGATTGTTTGTGAAGGAATCCATATTGCCAACCCCACGCATTCGGTACTATATCGCATCCGGCAGACCAATGGTTTTGCCTAGACCAATATTTTCGTCCAGACCAATGGTGGCCCGCAGGGTCACGTTAGCTAATAAATAACACCCCTGGTTTTTGTCACGCACAGTGGGGAAGTCACGTATCAATAATCTTTATCCAGGCCAATGGTTTTGCCTTTTATTTCATTATTCATGTTGGCAACGTGTCGCGTAGCTTGCCACGGTGGGTGAGTGGTTAACGTGTCAGATTACCAACCCCAAGCTTGCAGGTTCGCCCCTGGCCGTGGTAAGTGATTTTTGAAAGGCGACAAAAATCACAACATGGATGTCATACGTTGTTGGCATGTTAAAGAACCCATTTGAATTCAGTAGGCCGTGTTCAATGGCAACATTAATCTCGGGATTGTCCGCCAACACAAAGTTCCTCCGTTCTCTAATAGAAAGCGCTGTAGTGTCAAGGAGCTTAGATATCTAACCTCCTTGACTTTCATAGCGTTCAAAGGAACGACGAAATTCGACATGCAAGCTGCCCTCTGGGTGTCAATTAACAAAGCTTGCACCTGGCACCCGAGGCCATACGATATTAATATTAACGTGTCATGTGGGTATGGCGTAATTCCTGTGTGACTGTAAAATGGCCGACCTTGTTCAAATGAACACGACCAATAATGCTTTATTTACGTTAAAAGTAATTATTTCCGGTGCAGCAGTGGCAATTGAAATTGTGAAACCATCCCAACAACTCCAAGAAAGGTATGAAAATCATAAATAATATATTTTCAATAATCTACCTTGCTAAAAGTTACGAAAAGGGATGTTCTCCTAATCTGCAGAATTAATGTTTATATTAGCTAACGCGGCCCCCAGGACCGCGCTACCTAACCATTATTGTTCTAGGCGAAAATCATTGGTCTGCCGGGTGCGAAATAGTACCGAATGCATGGGGTTGACAATATGCTAAGATGCTAAAATGGCTGAGTCAGCTGGAATTTTACCTATATACGTCATGACCATATTTGTGATGGTCGGGCGGGTCTCAGACAGCGGAGGAGTAAACATCTATTACTATATCATCTCCAGATATTCTCACGACAATTAATTCAGGTAATTTCGGTAATTTCAGTACTTCAAGAATTTTGGAGCGAAAAGTACCTACCTCTTCTGGACTCTTACCTGCGTGCTATAAATAACAGAAACTACAGCTTTCTAGCGAGAATAGCACAAAATGTTGCTGAAACATTGGTTATGGTCGAATGAATGATTATCTTACCTATCTCACGGTTCATGTCTTGCTGATATACACTCAGTTAATAATACAGTCTCCAACCACAGGATATACCACACGATATGGGGAAATAATGTGTTAACAAGATACAACAGAATCCAATTGTTCAAGGAGAAGACTCGATTATTGTGACTTCACAATACAGTATATTGTTTGAAGGCACTGCCGACTCGATCCGACGATACGCTTTGTTCCGTACTGCCTTGACATCAGACACAGCACTTATCGTACATTACCCTTCCTTTAATTTTTCCTTGGAATGGCTCATCCAGCCAAACAACAATATTTTATTGTCTTTTTTGTCAGTTATAAATGACATATTGTTGCGTAGGATCATAATTTAACGCCAAGAACAAACAAAAAGAATGAGGTTAGTCTGGCAGTGCTAAATGAGAGACAGATACTTCGCAGATGTTATTATGTTGCTGATTTTAGGGAGGGGATGTGGTGATTCAGCGATCAAGCTGTTGGCCTCTTACCAAGGTGGATCGGGTTCGATTCCCGATCAATGCATGTGAGATTTTGGAAGAGAAATATCATGTCTTGTGGTTCGGATTCCACATAAAGACAACAACGGTCACGTAAAACTACAAACTTCCTTCCTTTTAGGTAGATTTCATTAGAAAGCTAACTATTGCAATGGGTCCCATGTTTGGACTTCCGGAAAATTTCGACATATCTTCGCGTTTCACATCCCCCAGACCCCAAAACCACCGTCAGTTCAAAAGTTTATATATAATTTATGTATATATATCAGTTTCTTGTGGACACGATAACTGCCGTAATTTTGCACCAATCACTTTGAATTATTTACCGAATATGTATACCTATAAAATCTCGGTCGAGTTCGTTACTGGGCTAAATCGGTCGAAGGGGGTGAAAATGGGGGGCTTTTTTCGAAAAAGTGAAATATTGCTATAACTCTCTTAATATGTGACATATCGAATCCGTTCAACATTCAAACTATGTGTCGGATAAAGCCCAAACATTTATGTTTGAAGAGTTTTTTTATAGCACCAACCATTGACCAAAGGGGTGGGAAAAAGTGGGTTTTTCGGGAAACATTAATCATATCTCTCTTAATAGGCACAATATCAAAACCGTACAAAATGGACAATATTACCTTAATAATTACCTAAAACTTTTGTCTGAAAGAATTTTTGATATGACCCACCATTACGCCAAGGGATGAGAAAAATGATTTCGGAATTATAAGAAAATGCCAAGAGCTATCAGAGGTTGCCATGGCAACACTACTAAATTGATGAGGGATGAGCCATCAGACGTTGCCATGACAACGCACTTGCACGAGATCAGATTCAGTATTTCCATCTGACTAAGTGGGAAGCGGCTTCGGTGACGTAACTGGTAGCATGCTGAATGTCTATGCTCAAGGTCGCGGTTTTCAAAGCCGGCCGAAGTCGTCGGATTTTCTAAGAGCGCTAAAATCCCTCAGTATGCTTTCCTTTGTAGGGAAAGCTCCAACGTTCGTTGCGAGTTGCTGGTTGGGGTGGCATCTAGTAGCCAAGTTCACAGCTAGGTGTCGTTGACGGTAGTACCTGGCAGCAACATTAGGAACTACTGCTTGAAATTGACCGTCTGCAGTCCTTACCTGAATTACAGACTAATACAGCCATCCCTAAGTACACGGGGTTACATTGTAACGTGTTTTACGAGGGGTTTTTATGCCACTGGCATAAGTCAGTAGGAAGCCATTCTATATTTATTTACGCGGCAAATTGTTCAGCCAAGAGAATTTTTCATGTTAATTTATTATTATTATTATTAACTTATTATTATTATTAGTATTATGGTATTTTTGGAGCATTTTATAAAATTATAAGCATATAGATAGGTTTTCTATGTCTTAGAAAACACTATCAAGCAAATTATTACGAACGACATTATCATAGAAAATTATGTGATTACGGAATTTTACGGAGTTTCGTCAATCAGGGTATTATGAGAGAGATGACTCATTGGGAATTCAGATACAGGCTTAGTCTTGTCAAGAAGCATGTCGCAAGTCTGGGTTGCAACGTCAAGAAAAGGCGGATAGTATGGAACGGCAATCGACTTTACCCTCCCGCCGAGTGTAATGAGCCAGAGGTGGGGAAGTAGCGCGTGGGGAGCAGCCAATCAGTGGAGACCACGTAAGCTGGATGTCGGCACTGGAGTGGGAAGCCGAGGAGTGCATATATCGTTTGGCGCGCCGTGGAATAAGGGACAATCTGTGTAAGACTTGACCAGTACGGTTGCACGTGTGAGTCGCTCCGATGTTCCGTGGAGTGGAGGACTATCTTTGTAAAACTTAACCAGTGTGGTTGTACGAGTGTTTGGCTCCGATGTTCGGACCATAGAGTTATCAAATCTACCAGTATATCATCAAATATCGAAGAAGATGACGGCGTCCAGGAAACAGTGGGAAGCTTTCTTCAACATCCAGTACGAGGGAAATGCTTCGGCAATTTCCAGTGGTAAGCGCGAATGACGCAGAATTACTCAATCTCTCGTTTCTCTTTGTTTTAAATTCAGTATTTCAGTAACTTCATAGCTTGGGAATAAGAGTAAAATCAGTAATTTATCCGACTCCGTTCTCACGTAATTCTCTATCGGTAATATTAAAATCGCAACGCTCCAATATATATATTTTAAACTTTTTATTATTATTAATTTTGCAATACTTGTTTTATACAATAAATTCATTTCTTTTAACAATGCAATCTTTGCTTTCAGTAGGTAGCATTAGATATAGAACAATTCCTTCTCCTGATACAATTGTTGTTGGGTTAATGATCAAATCATACCACGATCTGAGTGAATAGAGTCTTGAAGGTGATCTGCCAGAGCTAGACGTTGTTAAATACAAATTTAGATTTCAACATTGCGTTGAGGTCTTGGCGCCCATTAAAACAACATAGCTTAGGCAAAGGTCAACAGTTACATTTATCACCCAACAGTTAGGGGCAGTCAACCCGTTACACTTGCCGCTGAACGAGGAGCGAAGCCAAACCGTTACATTTGTCGCCGACAACTAGGGGCTGAAAACCTAATAACATTTGTGGAAGGAGAAGGGTATATATTTCTGTGCCTGTATTTTGGGGGGTTATTTGTCTTTATCAGTGTATATCATTATGGGGGATGAGAAAGAAAAACAGATGAGGTTACGTAGTGGTCATCAACTGGAGAGTGATGATACGAGCAGTATGTAGAGTGATGGTAGTACCGGGGTAGCGGAGGTAAATCCCGATACTGGAACAGGGAGTGTAGGCGGCCAACCAGAATTAAAAACTTTACTTCTCGAGTTCATGTATCAGAACAAAGTTAGTAGTGATGCCTTAAATGCAAAATTAGGACAGAATAATGCAAGATTAGAACAAAAAAGTAGGGAAAATAAAGAGAGTAATAGGGAATTGAGCGATAGTTTAAATGCTAAACTTGAACAAAACAGTAGGGAAAATAGAGAGAGTACAGAAGCTTTAAATAAAAAATTAGAACAGAATAATGCAAAATTAGATAAGAACAACAAGGAAATTAGTGTGAAAATGGAGCAGATTAGAGGAGAAATCAGAGGAGTAATGGAAGAGAAGGTTAAAGAGATCATTGCAGATGTAGACAAGAAATTAGGAAAAGTACAGGAGGAGTTGGAAAGTAGAATCAGCACACAGGCTGAAAATTTAAAGGAATTAGTTAAATTAGAAACACTGCAGGTTAAAAAGAAATTGGGGGGGGGGGGGGGGGGAATTGACAAGATTCAGGTATCAACTAAAGAGGTTAAGGAACAGCTGGGGGGTAGAATTGAGAAAGTCCATTCGCAAATAGTGGCAGAAGTAAATGATTTAAGAGAGAGTAATAGAGAGAGCATTAGCAAGATTGAGGAGAAACAAGCAAAGCTATATGATAAAGTAGAAGAATCAGAAGGAAACATTAAATTAACAGTAAACAGTATTGAGAGGAAGGCTGAGGAGAAAATCGCAGAATTAGAATTAAAATTAAAAGCTAGGATCAGGCAAGAAAATAGTCAGAATAGGCCAGTTTTTGTGAATAGCACACACAGGGAGGTAGAACTGGGTAAGTTCAGCAATCGACAGGGGTGCCCAATGGAGTTCATGAATACTATAGAAAATAAATTCGGGGAGAGGTTGGAAAATGGTAGTATTGAGTGGTGCCAGGTAGTTGAAATTTTAGAACAAGTGTTTGTGGGGGAAACGAGGAATTGGTTTGCTGTCTACAGAGACAAGTTTACTGATATTAATGACTTTAAAATGAAATTCTGTGAAAAGTTCTGGAATGAAGTTATTCAGTCGCAGCATCGTGAGGGAGTAGTGTGTGGTAAATATAACCCTAAAGGAAGCTCCACCAAGACCGAATACTTTTTAGGGCAGGTATTAGTGTGTAAATATCTGGATGGCTTGAAGGAGGAAAGTGATGTGGTGAGGTTGCTACTTAGGCACTTTCCCTATAGGATCAAGGAGGCTGCTTGTATCCAGAATGTAAAGACAATATCACAAGTAGAAAATTTGTTAAGCACATTTGATGCACTAGGGAGAGGGGGTTATGAGGACAATTTCAATAGGAACCAGGGTAATAATAATAATAGGCTTAATGAAGCCAGGCATCAGGAAGTTCAAGGGAACGGTGGCGAAGGGGCCAACGCTCAAAATAGAAATAATAATAATCAGCTAAATCAGAACAGAGGAAATGGCTATGGTAATCAGTATCAAGGGAGGAACAATGATTTCAGGGGAAATCAAGGGAGGAACAATGATTACAGGGGAAATCAAGGGAGAAACAATGATTTCAGGGGAAATCAAGGGAGAAATTATAATGACAATAATTACAACCAGAATAGGGGTCAAGGAAGAGGACAGCCTAGTGGTAGTAATATACAGCCAAACAATGACAACACAGCCCAAAACAACCAGACCAGTGCAGTAGTTAGTAGTACTACGGCCAGCTGTAGCGGTTCTTTAAACGCGAACCAGGCTGCGAAGTAAGGTCAGAATCTCAGTCTGTAATATGCCCTGTCCATACAATTATACAGGAACCCTATGACCTAAATGTAAGAAATGAATTACTACATGAACTAAATGATGAAGGTATTATTCAGGAAGTGGTTAGTAAGAGCCCCATAGTTAAATTTAACGTGTCCGAGGCGTACACAGATGTTTTAATTGATAGTGGTTGTATGATGAGTTGCATAAGTAGTGCATTTTATGATAAAATGAAACGAACTGGAGTAAATTTTGAGGAGATGCCAATTAAAAGCACTTTTGTTATCACAGCTGTTGGGAAGAGGTCTAAAGTAATTTCTAAGCAAGTTTTAGTAGACATTAAAATTAATAATCATATAGAGAAGCAGATTTGTCTTGTAATTCCAAATTTAGTATTCAGTGTTATCTTGGGTTCAGAGTGGCTAAGTCGAGTGTCTGGTAACTTATGTTATGATGTAGGGAGTTTGAAATTTAAATGGGGTGATTCTGAAGTAGAAGTAGCGTTCAATGACCATATTCAGAGAAGTAGTATTGTAGGTGTAATTAGTACTTTAAATGAGATATCGCCAGCCGTAGAGCGGGGTTCTCCATGTTTTGTGGGAAGTGTGATTACGAACGGTAGTCTAGAGGAGTCGTTACGTGATGCTGCATTTCAGGGAAATATAGAGGATGAACAGTGTGTTCGGCTCTATGATGTGTTATTGTGTAATAGGAGAGTTTTTGAGGATCGCATTGGTATGGCCAATTGCTATACACATTCATTGAACGTTATTGATAGATCAGTATTCACAGGACATAGATATCCTGTACCTTTCGCTTATCAGAGTGCAGTTGAGTCACAAATTAACCAGATGCTTGAAGATGGGATTATTGAGCACTCTAACAGTTCGTATGTTAATTCTTTGATCACGGTACCCAAGACCGACGGCACAGTTCGTATTTGTTTAGACGCTCGTTTGGTTAACAGTAGAATTAGTTCAGATCAGCTGAAATCTATGTCAATAGAGGAATTAATGCAAACATTTGAGGGGAAGAAGTATTTCAATTGTGTAGATTTCAGTTCCAGTTTTTGGCAAGTGCCACTTATGTACGAAGATAGACCATTTACAGCTTTTAGTCATAAATATAACCTTTATCAATTTTGTAGAACACCTTATGGGCTAAAGAGTAGTTCAGCAGCTTTAATTAGGGCTTTAAACATCGCATTAGGGGATGATACAGGAGAGTTTGTAACCATTTACATTGATGATATGGTAATTAGTTCACGCAGTTTTGAGGAGCATCTACGCCATTTATATATAGTTTTTCAGAAGTTAGATCAGGCAGGATTCACTTCGAAGCTGTCTAAGTCGTCATTCTGTCAGTCAGAAGTGACATTTTTAGGTCATAGAGTGTCGAGTAGAGGTGTTACACCAGAAGAAAGTAGGGTTAGCATGTGTGGACAGTAGCAACAGGGCATCGATACAGACACTGAGAAGTATGCTAGTGGAGCAACGTGATGACATTAAGTATGTGTCATAAAGTGAGGATGTTTAGCTGGCGAGTCAGTCTATCAAATGAGTAAGTGTGGTATTTGGTGCGTGGGAAGATATGGTCTTCCAGGCAGGCGTATCAGAAGTCACACAGGGGGGTAGTGTGTAAGTAAATGAGAGTTTTTAAGGTACAGGGAAATATGACGGAATTGTCGGATGCTCTTGAGCACTAAAATGTCTCAATACACCAAGGCCAGAATTTGGTAGCGCTGGTGAATTCCCATTTGCCTCCAAGAGATGGGTGAGCGCTTGGACAGGGTATTTTTGCTTAAGGCGTCCACGAGGCAAAATATGGGCCATCAGAAGGCGAGACAGTCCTTCATGAAACTCATACATAACAGCACACGTGATTTCTGTTTACGGCCTCGCCATGTAAGATTTGTAAGTGTGTAATTTAAGGTAATTTGTACAATGGTATTATTTGTGTGAGAAGAACTGGTCTGAGTTGAGAACTAGTATTAAGTAGAATATGGTCTACGGGAACTTATCAAGACAGGGCGATTACGGCACAGAAATATTTGGTGTTATATGTAATGCGCATTTACTGTTTTTTTTTTTTTTTTTTTTCAGAAATCAATATTAATTTCGTCTGTTATAAAGAGAGATTAAGTATTATGGTCACGATGCGCTGCCACAATAGTGTGATCGTGTGCTCAGTGATAAGTGGGATTAAATTTCACAATTAGGAAGGAACCTCCAGTGAAATTAGGAAGTTCTAGGGAGATATACATATATCAGAACACCTTGATGCGTGTGATGTGACATCTCATAGACATAGTGCTCACACAGTAATTATGTCTATTTTTCAAACATAGAGAAATTTGAGAGGCGGAAATATCCGTGGAACACTATTCTATATGAAAAACATTGGACTGGTTGCAAAGTGCAATCCATAGTGACAACAAACTTTGACGCAAAGTGCGTAAAGAAAAATTATGAGTGTATATATCTGTAATTTAGGGTGATCTCATTTATGTAATATGTATTTTGGATGGGGATTATTAACGTGTCTGGGATAATCGGATAATGGACCGTCGTCACGGTAAATCATCCGATGATCCGAGGCGAATATGTAACGTGTTTTTCGAGGGGGTTTTATGCCACTGGCATAAGTCAGTAGGAAGCCATTCTATATTTATTTACGCGGCAAATTGTTCAGCCAAGAGAATTTTTCATGTTAATTTATTATTATTATTAACTTATTATTATTATTATTATTATTATGGTATTTTTTGGAGCATTTTATAAAATTATAAGCATACAGATAGGTTTTCTATGTCTTAGAAAACACTAACAAGCAAATTATTACGAACGACATTATCATAGAAAATTATGTGATTACGGAATTTTACGGAGTTTCGTCAGTTAGGGTATTATGAGAGAGATGACTCATTGGGAATTCAGATACAGGCTTAGTCTTGTCAAGAAGCATGTCGCAAGTCTGGGTTGCAACGTCAAGAAAAGGCGGATAGTATGGAACGGCAATCGACTTTACCCTCCCGCCGAGTGTAATGAGCCAGAGGTGGGGAAGTAGCGCGTGGGGAGCAGCCAATCAGTGGAGACCACGTAAGCTGGAAGTCGGCACTGGAGTGGGAAGCCGAGGAGTGCATATATCGTTTGGCGCGCCGTGGAATAAGGGACAATCTGTGTAAGACTTGACCAGTACGGTTGCACGTGTGAGTCGCTCCGATGTTCCGTGGAGTGGAGGACTATCTTTGTAAAACTTAACCAGTGTGGTTGTACGAGTGTTTGGCTCCGATGTTCGGACCATAGAGTTATCAAATCTACCAGTATATCATCAAATATCGAAGAAGATGACGGCGTCCAGGAAACAGTGGGAAGCTTTCTTCAACATCCAGTACGAGGGAAATGCTTCGGCAATTTCCAGTGGTAAGCGCGAATGACGCAGATTTACTCAATCTCTCGTTTCTCTTTGTTTTAAATTCAGTATTTCAGTAACTTCATAGCTTGGGAATAAGAGTAAAATCAGTAATTTATCCGACTCCGTTCTCACGTAATTCTCTATCGGTAATATTAAAATCGCAACCCTCCAATATATATATTTTTTTAAAGTTATTATTATTATTAATTTTGCAATACTTGTTTTATACAATAAATTCATTTCTTTTAACAATGCAATCTTTGCTTTCAGTAGGTAGCATTAGATATAGACAAATTCCTTCTCCTGATACAATTGTTGTTGGGTTAATGATCAAATCATACCACGATCTGAGTGAATAGAGTCTTGAAGGTGTTCTGCCAGAGCTAGACGTTGTTAAATACAAATTTAGATTTCAACATTGCGTTGAGGTCTTGGCGCCCATTAAAACAACATAGCTTAGGCAAAGGTCAACAGTTATATTTCTCACCCAACAGTTAGGGGCAGTCAACCCGTTACACTTGCCGCTGAACGAGGAGCGAAGCCAAACCGTTACAACATGACCGCGTTGTCGCAGCCTCTAAACTGAGGAACCAACCAAAATCTCTGCGGGAGATATAATTTTGCGTGAAGAAGTAACAGACCGTTACATAGTTACACATCAGTGTCGAAACCTTGCATAAGGACAGTGTGACCACAAGTATAAAAATGGACCCCAAATGACAAGAAGATTACCGTTCCCATAAGACAATAAAATGTTTAAAATAAGCATAAAATGACGAAAAACAAAGTTAATTAAGCTCCAATTATAAAATACCTTCTCGCAATAAATGAGGTCTGATCCTTCTACGAAAACCTGCATATTCTGCCTATTTTCGCCTATCCCCAAGTTTGTCCGGTGAAATCTACCTCCGCCTTCCGGCGTGCCGAGAGGACTTTTTTTAGGGGCTGCGACATCGTGATCATATAGCCCCGTGTATTTGTGTGTGTGTCGAAATTGCATGATAACCTGTGCTATTGTGATGGCTGTACAAGTGTGTGCATTTGTAAATTGGGTAGGAACCATCCCAGCATTTGCCACAATGCCCTCGGTAGGAATAGAACCCTCCTCCTCTCAGTTTTGCCTCACGATGCTGAGTGTACCCCGTTTTATCCCTCACACCAGGGCCGGGAATCGAACCTCCGAGGTGACAGACAAGGCTGTGTGACGCATCAAGTCGACTGTAACAAGATATTCGGGTGTTACTTCAAGCAAGGGTAAGGACACTATGATGCCCAAGTGACCTAAGCCACTCAGAATGCTATTGCAGCACGGCTTCGAAAAGTAAAGATCTGAATGTTTAAAATCGGCCGGAAATCGAACCCGTGACCATGAATCGAAATCATGAGTCGAACACTGCCATTGATCCTGCAAGTAAGTCATACAGTCTTGATCAGTTTAATGTATAATGGCTTAAGTTGAAGAGGTAAAGCACTTTTGTTGAACAATAGTAAATTATTGTTATTGTTACAAGCAGAAAGGTGATGCGTTTACAAAGCTTTGCTTCTCGTGGTGAATCAGAATCACAATGCGGCTTTACTGTAAATCAAGGCGATCTACAGTGGACATGATCTTCTCACTGGGTCTGTTTCAAGAGAAATGACGTGAGCAACAGAAAGCACTCTTCATCGCATTTATTTATTTGGTCAAATATTCGAATTAGTAGAAGCGGGCTCTTCTGATTGATTCTTAAGATCGGTTGCCCTCATAGTCATGATAGTCTCCCTTCATGAGAACATGCAAGGAACAGTCTTTTCAATCAATAGTGGCGTAAAGCAGAGCTGCGTATTGGCTATCACACTCTTTGGCATCTCCATTCCATACTCCTTCATTAGGCTTTCGGAAACAGCACTGAAGGTGTGTTACCTTCACACTAGCATTTACGACAATCTGTTCAATAATGCCGGACTCAAAGCTTAACTCCTATTATGCTGATGATGCAGGTTCTGAAGGTCATGCACAACACTAGCTTCAACACCTCTTATAGAACGACTATCACTCGCTTGCAATGAGTTTCGTCTCACTGTCAGAGTGCCAGTGCAGGACAGTGATCATCAGCTGTCCATTCCCATCGACAGAAAACTCCGAAAGTAATCGATGATTTCATTCACCTAGGGTAGTTCAACATTATTTTATCTGGATTCCAAGAACACCAATAGAATTCCAAGGGAATGATTGCGATGTCTAGGCTGAAGAACAGACTGCTGACAGTGAACACCAAAGTGCGGGTTTACAATGCATGTGTCATCACTAGACTGTTTTACAGCAACGAGGTCTGGACAACCCTCGCCAGACAATCAGATTTCATCTCCGCTGTCTGAGGTGGATCCTAAGAAAATCATGACGAGACGAAGTTCCCAACACGAATGTCCTACAGTTTGCAGACATCTCCAGTGCGTATGTCTTGATCACTCAAAGACGGCTAAGATGGCTGGGTAATGTACGGCGAATGGTTGGTTGGTTCCTTAGTTTAGGGGCTGCGACAATGCGGTCATGTAGCCCCGTGTACTTTGTGTGTGTGTAGAATCTGTCTGATAACCGGTGTTAATTGTGATAGCTATATTAGTGTGTATTATCTGTGATTCAGGTAGAAGGACTGCAGACGATCAGTATTTCAAATAGTTCCTACTTTTGCTACCAAATGCTACCGTCCACGACACCTAGCCGTGGACTTGGCTACTAGATGCCATCGCAGCCAGCACTTGGCGATGAACGTTGGAACTAATATAGCGTTATGAAACTAACCTACAATGCAAATTTTAGCTTCCACAAGTGAAGTTAGTGGAAGGCTCCTTTTCATGGCATAAATCTATGACATGGGACCGCCGGCTTTACTTTCCCTCCGAAAGAAGGCATACTGAGGGATTTTAACGCTCTTCTAAAATCCAACGACTTCGGTCGGGTTTGAACCCGCGATCTTGGGCGAATGAACCTCGAGCAAATACGTAAGTCCTTGTTCTATAGCGGGCTTGTGGTTAGCCACATCTTCGCTTCAAAGCCGTTTGTAGAACAGACTTGAGTAAAGCTGGTGTGTCCCTCAGTGACTGGGAAATGAGAGCTTGGTGGCTGGCTTAGCAAAATGGGATTAATATTAAGAGTGAAGATGTGATGACAAGTATCTGACACTGGAGATGTCTGCAAGCTGTAGCTGTAGGATATACGTGTTGGGAACGTTGTTATCAGTAAGATCCTCGTGAGACAGCGCAGATGAAAGCTGGTTTGTGTGTCAGAAATGCAGAAGAGAGACTATTACTCTCTTTAGCCACTCAGGACGCGGCAGGATCCGAACCAGTGTGCTACACCATCGTTATACGAGACGGAAGGATGCCTAATAATAACGTTAACGTCAAGAAATACCTCCAAGAAATGGGCTTACGACCATATGACGCGAACAAACGATACCTCTTCCGGACAAGCATCGTGACTTTTGGGACTTTCCGAGATGAGAAATGGACAACCGGTGCAAGGTGGTCGGATGATTGCCATGCTCGACGCAACAAGCTAATGAAAACCTACTGGATCAATCGTAAATTGAATTAACGCCAGAATGTATAGTGGTCCCTAGTTGGCCGATTATAATAATGACCTTAACCTGCTAGAAGCTGCCGACAATACTCATCACTCTGTAGAGGAACCCAAAGATCAGGAGAGTACACGACTGGTCAATGAACAAAGGCACACCGATCTTCCTTCAGATGACTAAGATGTAAGTATATCCTCGGAAGCACTCGGAGAACCAGTGCGGAAACAACTCGAAGATGAATTTGGGAAGGCTGTCATCGAATTTAAAGGGACTGATCCAATAGAGCATCCCATAATCACGAACCAACATTGCTGTAAGGAGCTTGCTGTTGTAACTATGAAGGACATTCGTTTTAGCATCTGTCCCGGAAATAATAGCCTATTGTTTGAACCATGTTGAGACTGCAATTTTCGCTGGAGTGATAGCTATGACACGAGTAGCAGGAGGTAGATCATGGCGACCTAAATATACCTCAGGTGACAGATGAAGATGCCAGCTTGGGAGATAGTCAGGGCTGGATTTACCAATAGGCCCCATAGGCCCCGGCCGAGGGGAGCACCACGCTGAGGGGCGCAAAATTATTCCGCAATTTGTTTTGTCAGAAAATTTCCACAAAATGTTATAGACTACAATACACGTAGCCTATTTCGTATAATTTTATGATTTAAATTAAACTTTCCAAAATTTGGACACTTTTGCAATTTATATTGTGGCCATCATTTTCCAGCAAATGTTTTGCAACAGCAGGTTTTGCGACTTCAGCTTTAGAACAGGAATGCTTTATGATTTATTAGGAGAAAATGTAAGTCTTGAATATTAATATCAGTTGTATGATGCAGTGTGTAGGCTATGTACAGTGTGTAGTGAGTCTTAAATGGTATATCATCATATATATTATTTCAGTAGTATAGATCCCTCCTGCGGCGCTCACAAGCGACCGATCGTGACAAATGAGCATTCAAATGAAAGAGAATAGACATTAGCAGTGACTTATTGCACTATAATATCATAAATATGTATAATTTCTTTAAAAATTTACTTTAAAAAAATTGTACGAAGTGTGCGATTTGCAAACACCGTTGATTTAGGAAAATACGCTCCATAATATTGCTGTCCACGGGCCGCTGTGACGCCTGGTTCATATCATATTAACATTCTGAGGTCTTTCCTTTTTCCTGAAATGTGAATAGTGTTCTATAACCATTTGGTTGACATAAAAACATAACCTTTCTCCTTAAGTCTCTCATTATAAACCTATTGGGTATAATAATAATAATATCGTATGGCCTCGGTGCCGGGTGCAAGCTTTGAAATTTGACACCCAGAGGGTAGCTTGCATGTCGAATTTTGTTGTTCCTTGACTATGAAAGTCAAGGAGGTTAGATGTTAGATATCTAATCTCCTTGAACACTATAGCGCTTTCTAGTAGAGAAATGAGGAACTTTGTGTTGGCGGAAACTCCCGAGATTAATTTTGCCATTATGAACTCGGCCTAGTGAATTCAAATGGGTTCTTTGACATGCCAACATCGTATGACATGCGTATCGTATTTTTGCCGCCTTTCAAAAATCACTTACCACGGTCAGGGGCGAACCTGCAAACTTGGGGTTAGTAGACCGACACGCTATCCACACACCCACCGTGGCAAGCTACCTATTGGGTAAAGTGTGGTTTACATACGGGTCCGCTAGTTTAAAGTTATTTTAATATCTTGTTGGCCTATTTATATACAAATTTAGAAACAGTTGATTCTCTCATTATTTTAATTTATTTAATTGATTTTACTTCACAAAGACAATTCTGAGGTCTAAATTCTCCCTCCTCCACGATGGTGTGAAGATGAGGTGGCAAAATCCTGCGGGCCTAGGAGCGCATAACATCTAAATCCGGCCTGGAGATACGTTTACGAAAGTCTGCTGTTGAACTCGGAAGAATTCATCAGTATGTCGCAGGCAATAGAAGTAAGAAGGTTGTTGAATGTCTTCGAATGTTGATCCATACGAAGAGTAAATATGCAAGGTACGAGTACAATCCCCCAAACTGTAGCCCCCTTGAGATCCTAGATAACAGCTTGAGGCAGGGGCACAGATATAGAGAATAGAATGAATGAAAGCAACAAAACAAGCTATTTATTACCAATAAGAAACACTTCTGTAGAGTTCTTGACGATCCTGAAACACAAATGGGCAGTTACCGCAAAAAAAAAAGTAGTTCCGTGAAGAACTATACAGTACAGCCTATTTTCATATATCCTACTTATGTTAATTGCCTCTATCAACATACACAATGTCAGTTTGATTGCTGTAATAGATTCGTAGATATTGAGAACCGACTAAATATTGCGGATGGTCGCCATGTTGGATCTTTATATATGTAGGTCTTAGAGTTATGTACTGTCACATGAAGATTATTGTGTACGTGTAGTATCGCATGATTAGGACACAAGAAGTATCAAGGAGATTTTAAAATTTCGCACAGTAGCTATCTTGTGGTTATGGAAACAATTGAAAAAATTAGATGCCAGTGAATTAACATTTGTATAAGGATTTACTGTACCAAGTGTCACTGCCCTCGGATGGGTAAATTGCGAGAAACGACCATGTGAAAATTTATATTTCGCGTCACCGCCATGTTGGATTTGTGATCACCAGGTTATTGAAAGTCCTATTGGTGAACTTATGTTCATAGCCCCTATGAACATTAAAAAATTCAGTTTGATTGCTGTAATAGATTCGTGGATATTGAGACCCATCTAAATATTTCGGATGGTCGCCATGTATAGGCCATAGAGTCATGTACCATTAAAGGAAAATTATTGCGTAGGTTCATTATTCAAACTTTCACTTTGATCGCATGATTACGACAAAAGAAATAAAAACTTAATTTTAAAATTCGCACAGCTGCCTTCTTGAAGTTATGTAAACAATTGAACTAAATTAGATACCAGTGCATTACAATGTGCATAAGCATTTGCTGTACCAAGTGTCATTGAGTTTCTATCATTAATTCGCGAGAAAGGTATATTTAAAATTTCCAACATCGCTTGGCCGCCATATTCGTTTTGTAATTAACCGGTTTTTGAAAGTCCTATAGATGAACTTACGGTAGTGCCCTTTATCTCCGTACAAAATTTCAGGGTGATACCACTAATAATTTCAGAGATATAGAATCTTCTTCTTCTTCTACTTCTTCCTAGCGTTGTCCCGCTGGTGCAGGGTCCGCTTTTTTGTTCATTGACCTCCATTTTGTCCGGTTTTGTGCGTCAGCTGGATTTAGGCCGGTAATTTTTAAATCACCATTTATTGTGTCTTGCCAACGCTGCTTCGGTCGTCCTCTGGGGCGTAGGCCTTCAACCTCAAAGTGAAGGACAGAGTTATTAACAGTATCAGGCGCTGCACGCAGGGCAGAGATATAGCATGCCGGTGAAATATTTCGCACCGCCGCCATCTTGAGGTTATGTAAACAATTGAACGAAGTTAGATGTCAGTGTTGATGATGATGATGATAATTGTTGTTTTAAGGGGCCTAACATCTAGGTTATCGGCCCCTAAGATGTCAGTGTATTAAAATGTGTATAAACATATTCT
Organism: Meconema thalassinum; assembly: GCA_946902985.2. Classification (NCBI taxonomy): domain Eukaryota; kingdom Metazoa; phylum Arthropoda; class Insecta; order Orthoptera; family Tettigoniidae; genus Meconema; species Meconema thalassinum. Next base: position 21,644,235 of record OX336396.1, read on the forward strand.
GTACCAAGTTTTATTGCGTTTGGTTAGTTAAATCGCGAGAAACGACTATTTAAATGTCGCAACTTCGCTTGGCCGCCATGTTGGTTTTGTAGTTACCAGGTTTTCAAAAGTCACATAGGTGAACTTCTAGTAGTACCCTTTATCACCGTAAAATATTCCAGGGTGATATCGGTAAAAGTTTCGGAGATATTGAATGCTGGTGAATTATTTCGCACAGCCGCCATTTTGAATTGGTGAGACGTTACATAATATAAAGGGCACGGTCGGGGTCTTCCGGAATAGTGCTTATCGAGTTTCATTGAAATCGCTCCAGCCGTTTAGAAGTTATTAGGGGGGGGGGACATACACCATCACACACAGATAGACACACGGACAAAAGGTGATCTCATAAGCCTTTTTTTTTTCATAAATGAAAATAGGCTAAAAAGAACAGGTAGAGAACTTCAGGTCTTCCCTAAGGTCTAATGTTGGAGATTATAACTGCAGCGCTAAATGGATTACGGAGGAGGAGGAAAAAATGTCAGAAATTGACACGATGAGTTACTCTTCTGTATCAACAGAAGATGTGACCTGTAGGGTTATGGAGACTCAAAATTTGAAAGCAGTAGGAGCAGACAACATACACAACTTTTGGATCAAGAGTTTTAATTGCTCTCACGAACATCTTTCCCGCTGCTACACAGATTTCATCCGAAATCTACAGTTTATCCCCTCTTACTTTATTCCAGGGAATACATTTCTTCTGCCAAAAAGTGAGAGAATCCGTGACCCTTCCAAATATCACCCTATCATCTGTCTGTGCACCATATATAAGATATTTACATCTTGTATTGCTCGTAAGATTCATGAACACATAAATTTTCAGAACATCCTGGTTGAGGAGCTTAAGGGGTGCATGAAGAAGTCCCAAGGTAGCAAAGAGCAACTTGTAATCGATGCAGTTAGTATGGAACAAGCAGGAATATGATGCGTAACCTATACATTACATTTATTGATTACAATAAAGCTTTTGATTCGGTGCCATATTCCTGCTTAATCCATACCCTGACGATGTATAAAGTAGATTCTGCCATCATTATTATTTAGTCTGCAACATGTGGTTTCCAATGGGGGGGGGCAATTTATTAATGTCTCATGGAGACTCGAGTATGGAATCAAGATTTATTCAAATCAAAAGAGGTATCTTTCAGAGTGACAGCTTCCTGAACCCTCCGTGGTTCTGTTAGGCGCTCAATTCGCTATCATCATTACTGACAATGCAAAATATGTTTTCTTCAATTAAGCACCTTGCTTTAGTGAAATAGAATATTATCTTCTCATTTGATGTGCATGGCTGACATCAACCTATAGGGAAGACTTCGCTAACTCCGCAGTACTTGAAATATACTTGTTCTACAGAGATACCCCAGCGCAAGAGACGAGTTCAGTGTTTAGTCAACTATTTAACTTCCCTTGGCTATGAATCTCGAAACGACAAATGCTGCCATCTGGTGGTAAAATTGTGAAAATTTGTGTTGTATTTTGTTTGTGAAATATATATAAAATCACTTGTTTTTCGGTGTTTCATTTATGTGATAGTGGTACTAATGCACCATAATAATATAGACTTTTCATATTCCGGATAACAAGGTACCGTAAATTTAGCTCAAGTACCACCATAATCAAGCAGAAATCCCTAATGAGTTACTAAATTCAAATCTCTTCGATGATGATATTTTAAGTATTAGCTAATTCAGACAACCCATCCCAGATTACATTTTAGGAACTGAATGTATGCCACAAACATGTTGTAATTTAATTTCCATGTTAATTTTTTGAAACCCTTTCACCTAATTTATCATCAATCCCTTAATATTGTGGATTTAGCCGAGTCTCCACTATGCATCCTCTGAGAAACATATTGACAATCTAATAACTGCTTTATTTTCTCCTGAATACCCTTTGGGTTAGATAAGTGTCGCACCTTCACCATTCGGCAGGGAAAATTAGAGGCCCGAGCATTTCAACTTGATGTCGGTTGTTTCAATAAGCATATGGAATGTAATAGGACCTACAAATATCTTGGTCTCCTGCAATCTGCAGTAATCATTTTGGTCATAAAGGCATTAAAGATCGAACCGTATATATCTACAATCAACGCCTTAACAGGATTTAAAATCATGTTGAATGGAAAGAACACCTTCATGGCTATCAGCACCTATTCTATTGCTGCTCTGACGTACATTTTCGGTATTATCAAATGGACACACACAGACTTGACGTTCCAGTGTTACCCTAGAGTTATCTAGCCGTCAGAAGGAAAATCACTTTCACTAGACCAGGACCTTCTATACTACCGGACCTGACACTGCAATCCAAGATGGCCGCCGTAGTTGGTGGTCGGACATCAAATGCATGACGTGTGTCAGAATCCAACACAACACAAAATAACATCATGACGCGATTTTGTCTGCTGTTAATTCATTTTATGGGCTTGGGACATCTTGGTCATCAGCCCCGTGCAGTTGGATGTGGGTTGAATTCCTCCGATTATGTGATGACTGTAGTAGTGTGAGTAGCTGTGTAAGGGACAAGGCATGGGGAGGTGCTCCGGGAGTTAAAATAAGGTACTACCGGAGTTCCATCAGGAAAGGAATAAAATAAAATAATGTTGAGGCCCACAGGAGAGATCTGTAGAATATCTTGGCTGAGTGAACAGGGAAAGTTGTAAATGTTCCTGTAGGAATTTCAATCTCTTTTTAGTAAGTTACATATTATTCAGGGCCTGTTTGCCATCTCTTGATGAATGCAGTACATTTGCATTTTTCTGTTGGCACAGGCTAGAGTAAAATGAGGCTTTTCACCGATGTCTCAGTCTCACTCATGGCTGTGATTATATGGAAGCTACTGAGGTATGGGTGGTGCTTAGTAATGACATTCAGGGCACAGTCAGTGCCTGTGGATGCTGTGAAAGGTTCTACTCATAGGGTTAGTACTGCTGTACTGACTCAGTGAGGAAAACAATGACAAACTACCTCATTCCTCTTCTTGCCTAGTACGCCTCAATATAGCGCTGCCATGGGTTTTTGTGGGCATCTACCCACATAACCTAACGGCAGTGCCTTTTGAGGATCCTGCCAGCCTTCGGGCTGACTACCTAACACTCAGACATGAAAATGAAAATCCACAGCCTGCTTCCAGTCTCCGACCGGGTCAGGAATGGAATGAATGAAGCCCCCATCTAGCGGCGAGGATATGGACTGTGCCGGCTGCCGAGGCCTGACGCACTCCTCTGGGGCAATGATTAAATGAATGACAGATGAAATGAAATGATAGTGGAGAGTGTTGCTGGAATGAAATGTTGACAGGGAAAACCGGAGTACCCGGAGAAAAACCTGTCTGCCTCCGTTTTGTCCAGCACAGATCTCACATGGAGTGACCGGGATTTGAACCACGGGCCCAGCGGTGAGAGGCCGGCGTGCTGCCGCCTAAGCCATGGAGGCTACCTAACACTCAGACTTATTATTCTTAAAAATAAATGTGACCAACCAGGTAGTGTAGTTCTTGGTTGTCACTTCTGGGGTCCAAATTTGATTCCTGACAGTCAAGAAATCTTAACTCTAGTCCGAGGGTAAGAACGGGGTAGACACAGCCTAGTGAGGTAAACCGGGAAATGTTGGGTTCGATTCTCCGCTTAGCCACCCAGCAAGTGGTTTACCATGGGTTCCCACACATACTGAATATAAATGCCTAGGTAATTCCTATCATAAGGTCACGACTGCCTCCTGTAAATCCGTCAACAAGTAGGCTAGTCGTATTCATTCATTCCTATTCATAAGATTAAATGGCACTCTGCCCAACGCATGACGTGTGTCAGAATCCAACCCAACACAAAATAACATCATGTCGTGATTTTGTCTGCTGTTAATTCATCTTATGGGCTTGGAACTTCTTGGTCATCAGCCCCGTGAAGTTGGGTGTGGATTGAATTCCCCTGATGGGAAATTAGAAAATAGGCACCAATGGCTTATCTTTATAATAATTGGATTTACATCCAGTCACACAACAGTTTCAAGGCATATCACCACAATTTTAGCATAGCCTTCCGCATCATTGATAATGGAACGGAAAGCTCTACCACCTCTAGAGAGAGAGCCGTCTACAGGTTCACAAAGCTCCCATTTGGTCTAACGTGCAGTCCGTTTCTACTATCGGCTACAATCAGAGAACTAGCAGCTATTCACCAAGCCCAGTTTCCTATCGCCGCATCGCTCATAGATCAAAACACCTTCATGGATGATTTCGCTTCAGGTGCAGATGACGACAACGACGTAATTGCACTATACTACGAGCTCGTATCCCTCATGAGGCAAATCCAGCTTCCACTTGCTAAATGGGCAACAAATTCATTTCAGCTAACGGGCATATGGAAGGCAGAAGGACGAAAGATCTCACACAATGCTCATGTATTGGGAATTTCCTGGCACACAGATACTGACACGTTTTCTCTCGCCCAACAGGAAGTTACAAGCAAATTGGAAACAGCGGTAGCAACTAAACGGACTCTGTTACAGGCCACTGCTAGTATCTACAACCCCTTAGATTTGATTTCACTGGTGTCAGTAGTGGGAAAAATTCTCTTCCAAGATACCTGGACACGCGGAGTTGCATGGGATGACATCTTGCCTCACGACCTGGCAACTCGCTGGCGAGACTGGTTGTCCACACTACCTGACTTGTAACGCATCACCATACCAAGGTGGATAGGAACATCAAATAAAGTTAAATCACAAATACATGTCTTCTATGACGCGTCGGAGAGATCGCACGGCGCCGTTCTGTACATGAGAAACACCCATCACAAGCACGCCCAAGTCCATCTGATCTGCAGTAAGAGCCGACTTGCGCCTTTGAAGAAGGTCACACTCCCTCGACTTGAGCTTCTGGGTGCGTTAATGGGGGCAAGACTTCTCCGTTACTACTGTAAGGCAACACATTTAAATATCAGGGAGGCTATTCTTTAGAGCGACTCATCAGTTACACTAGGATGGATAAGGAATGACCCAAATCGTTGGAAAACGTTTGTCTGCAACCAGGTGACTGAGATTCAGGCCTCCACAACTCCATCACAGTGGAGACACTGCCCTGGCAAGGATAACCCAGCCGACCATTTAACAAGAGGAGTAAGAGCAGATAACCTGAACAAACTGACTGAATGGTGTAGCTAAACTTACTGCGAACTAACTCCTACTGGTAGATTATTAAAACGGGATCCACACCAAGTACGTGATAAGATAGATATCCTTGAACCAACAGGTGTATAATTGGAAGAGAGAACACTGCAGACAATTTCAAAAGTAGGTTATGTTCCTACGTACGGTAATCAATTTTCAGATCTTCTTAGACCTTAAATTGGAATACGTTAATTATTACTATGCTTGCTCATAATAAATTACCATTACTAATAATTTATAAACCGTTAAAAAGAATAATAAATAGACCAAACTTACCCACTGATTGGCAATAGTATTGATGGCATCACAAGCGTAACAGAAGTCACCGGTATCTCGTACTTATGAAGCACTAATGCAGACATTTACTTACACGAACGTGTAATAACATTAAGCAATAATCAGTAAGCACAGATAATCAAGGGAGACGATTCCTAACCGAAATTCACACCACTATCACATCGTAAACAAAACGACTCAACTTATAAACAAAGCATGTAATCACCAACAGCGACAGCCATCTTTCCTGTGTCCCGCCGCTAGTGTCAGTAGACAATCACAGGCAGCCATTCAAATTGTTATGTCACGACAAATTGAGTTTCGTTCACTATGTCGCGATTTAGCGAACAAAACTCTAGCCTAGCACTGAAACGTCAAGTCGGAAGTAATGATGACTTTACTATAGACCTCGTGCGCATGGCGATATTTTACCTGCTGGCGCTCCTAGCGGCAAGTCTCTCAGAACATTCATGTGGCGAGTGTGTGTACTGGATTGTGCGGGAGGATCAAGTGTGGGAGTGAATGAAGCAATTTTAAGCTGAAATGTCGTCGTCCATAGAGGTTCGCGTGGGATTTCAGAAGATTCGGTGGGATACGTCGTATTTTAGAGCTTCTACGCTAAAGAAAGGCAATCAGCTCAATGAAAGTAATCACATGTTTCAGATGAAGGAACGATTGGGAGAAGAAATATACAGCTTCTTTTACAGAGAAACGAGCATTAATCAACCGCCTTATGCTGTTAAAATTAAGGTAATATTTACCTTTCTTTTTGGTCCACAAATCATATGTATATTTATTACTTTATTAATGCAGCCAATGGCCATGCACTTTTCTTTTCAGGACGGGTCAGGGAAGGGATATTGGAAGGAAATCGGCCGTGAACCTATTGAAGGGAACCGTTCCGACATTTGCCTGGTGGTGAAAATGGGAAACCACGAAAACCATTTTCAGGACGGTCGAGGTGGGATTCAAACCCACGCTCTCCCGATGCCAGCGAGGCACGAGGTAGCGCTTTAGCACTCTCGACCACCGCGACCGGTGAGATATGGAAGAGATAATGAGCAGAGGGCACTTCAGGAATTCTGTTTATCGTCCCAATGTATATTTAGACTCTTAATTTTAAACATAACTTCATTATATATATTTCCCGTATCAATTGCCGTTGTTAATTATTTTTTCATTAAATAATGCTAGTCTTTTTTGTAAATATTTAACAGATCGATTGCAACAGGAACATTCAGTCAGCCGAATGTGAATGCAAAGCAGGCCTTTCCAAATGCTGCAAGCACATTGCTGAGCTTTGCATTTATGTTAATACAGAGAGAGATTCTTCGAAGACTTTCTTCCTGCAACAATGGGAGAAACCTAAGAATGTTATCGCGGAATATTCTAAAGGTGAACATTTAGGAGAAATGTTCATGGATAGATTAAATAAGCGGACAGTTTGTAGCGTGTCGGAAAGTGTGGGATTAGGAACATTCACCAAAACTGAACTATACGAGAAAATTAAAAATATAGACTGTGCTTTTACAAGAATTTTGAAGGCCGGGTGTGAAGATGAATCCATAATTATCTCCACTTCTAATGTTGAAGCTATCGTGGATGATGCTGTAGAACAGAGCGAAACAAGAAGCCGCAGTCCTGTGACAGTTAAACATAACGCCGAGTGCAGCAAAACTAATACGCAGTTTGAAGTAACATATTTTCCTTGTCAAGAGTACAATTATGATAAACAGAAGGTAACAACGATAAGAGGATACGAAACACTGCCAGCTTTACACCCGCTATTTCAACAAGATTATGTTCGCTTTCTTTCACTGACCGGTATCCACAAAAATAAATCTTCTTATCCACAAGGTCCACATTAACACTACTGTCTTGTTTTAAACAAGTGTCAGTCATTGTTTGTTTGTTCGCACGGGGCATTGGCAGATTTGCCTGGACTTCTGCTTCGCAATTATTTCTCAAAGAAGAAAACAATATGTTCACCTCCGTCTTGTCACTATATACGGTCACAATATCCGTCTGTGTGCTCGCGTCACTGAATGAACCATACTCCATCACACTTCCTTCACCCCCGTCATTTTCATGCCTCATTTTTCGCCTCTTGTATCTCGCAGTTAAATTACTCTACTGCCCTCTCGTTGCTGGTGCTGATCTGATAAATGTGGCTTCATTTAGAGCCTCGGTACGTAACCGGGACTGTCAGGGTCTCTTGTCGATGTTCCGTTTATAAAATGCAGACTACAAACACGTGAATTATTTGTAGGATGCCATGGTTTACCATCACTCGTGTCCCGTTTTAAAGCCTCAGTCCAAGCGTTCCTTCTATGAATGTGCTGTTTATTGTTTGGGAATACGAAGAACGTCGTCCCAGGCGGACAATTTCTGTAGGAGTAGTTACATCCAACCACAGAACAATTTGTTTTACTCTTTGTAGAACTTTCTTCCATTTCGAACTCTAATTCGCACCTCAACAAACGCAGCCTGGTAATCACGTTGCTTCACTTCATTGACAAGCGCCACATGGACTATTCGAACGACTTGCCGCCAGAGCCCAGCAACATCCATGCGCACGAGATCTATAGGACACATTCCATCTTAAAACATAGCACAGATATCTCCATCCTAAGTCAGCTGTTGAACGTCAGAGAGGTGAACCAAGGCTTACGGACATTATCCATGAAAAGGAGAAATAGCGACTTGTACAGCCAGGCGGAGAAACGTACGGGCACAATACATAAGGGAAGGATTCTTTTTTATGAACACCTCACAAGCAGTAGGTTGACCTACACATTTACATTGCCACGTTGAAGTCCATCACAAAATGGGTTGAAGAATCAAGAAAGGATCTCCAAGAAGTTGGAATTAATCCAAAATATATCAATTTACTAAACAGAACAGCGTTTCGAACGAGGATTGATCAATTCAAAGGGTTTCAGAAAACACCCCAAATCCCAAGTTCATCTGGTCTGAATACAGAAGGAGGAGACTTAGCGACCGTATGAAGACATTCTGGGAGGAGAAAGAGAGATTGGCAAGTCAGTCGATTGTTTACCGCAGTTCTAAATCAGAAAAGGAAAAGGAGAATAGTAACAATACTATCAGCAACTTGCAACAGATCTTTTGAGTTGGAGCCGTTTAGACGATTTGCACTGCCACCTATCAGTGAATCCGGAACTCCAGTGGGCGACTGTGGTTTAGATTTAAATAATATTGTTTCGTAATCAATAATCGCCGGCCCCGTGGTGTTGGGTAGCACCCCTGCCTCTCACCCGGAGGCCCCGGGTTCGATTCCCGGCTCCGTCAGGGATTTTAGAAACTGCCGTGGGGGCCGGAAAGGGGGTGCACTGAGCCTCGTGAGGACAATTGAGTAGCTGTCTGACATTGAGGCAGCGCCCCGGTCACGAAAACCAAGATTAACGTCCAAGGGGACCCGACGCGCTGACCACGCGTCACCCCAATATCTGCAGGCCAAATGGCTGGGCAGCGGTCGCTTGGTAGGCCTAGGCCCTCATGGGCTGTAGTGCCAGGGGTTATTATTAATATTATTATATAATCAAATCATTAGTTTAAAATGGATAATGAAGCACCAAAGAGTTCGAAATAAGGGTCTAGTCATCACGTTTGTAGATTTCAAGAAAGCATACGACAGTATCCATCGTGAATCATTACTGAAAAGCCTTAAAGAATTTGGCTTACACCAAAAACTCGTTAACCTCATTAGTATGACTTTTAAAAATACGAAGGCAAAAGTTAAATTTAGAGGTGAATTATCAGAATCATTCACTATAAGAACTGGACTCCGACAAGGAGACGGACTTTCACCATTGTTGTTTAATTGTGCATTGGAGAAGGTTATGCGTGAATGGAACAAGAAATGTCAACCTACTATCAAGATCGGTAGAAATATTAAGCTCAATTGCCTTGCTTTTGCGGACGATTTAGCATTACTTGCTAAAACAATAGTAGAGGCTAAATTTCAAATTGAATGTAAACAACTAGAAATTATAGCAAAAAAATAATAATGGGATTACAAATTTCATTTGAAAAAATACAGAAATGATGCCAACTTTTAAAGTTGATCTACCTGTCGTTCAACTGAACAATAATAAAGAGATTAAAATTGTTCAGAAATTCAAATGAAAAAGAAGCAATAGAATACAGAACAACTAAATTTAAACAAGCACAAAGACTTACCTGGCCGACCTATAGAAAGAAATCTCTTTCGATAAACGCTAAGCTGAAACACTATAATTCCATAGTTAAACCAGAGGCAACTTATGCTAGTGAAACTTTATTCAAATTGAATGTAAAATCTGCAACAGTCAAATTATAGAAAACTGACAGAAGAATTATTAGAACAATTATTAACAAAAACACCAAGTTGATGGACAGTGGAGATTGTTGCCTAACAACATCGTCTATCGTGAATGTTAATCAGTAATAACTATCATGCGTTAAAGAAGAATTTCCTTTTTCTATCACATATCAAGACTGCCAGAAACCAGGATATTGAAACAACTATTTGATTACTTTTTGAAAAATAAAATCAATAATAATTGGTTCAAAGAAGTTCAGGATGATTTGGAAGAATTGGGTATAACCCGGCAACAAATCAAAGACAGAGAAGAGAAGAGGATTTTGAAGAACATAAGCATAAGTCTTAAACTAATAACAGTTGAACGGAAACAATATACGGTACTATATCGGACACACAAAGGGTTTCCAGGTCGGAGAGGATGAGAAAGTTCTGGGAGGAGAAAAATAAGAAATTTACTCAAATTTATTGATTTAAGTGCTCTAGTGTGGGCGTAAAATATATAAATAAATAATAATCAATAATCATCAAATGTGATACGAGAGATCTTTCATGAGTGGCCCCTCCCCACAATGTGGACACATCCCACAGCTGACAATGAGAGAACAAGCTCACTGCTTGGGGCAGGCAAAGCCTTGAACTAAACAATTCTTGACGGGAATAATATCTGTGAAAGGTCATTTTATTTCAATCACCTACGTGGGGCTGCATCCAAGGCGACATGTTCTGTGCATGTGTCAAGCAAGTCGTTGTTGTTGCTGCTTATCTATACCACCTCGTGGTGTAGTGTTCAGAGGTCCGAGTCGATTCCGTGCTCTGCCAAGGATTGGAACGGTGTGTGCTCAGCTTCGTGAGGCACAGCTGGGCTTAATTGCCTCCTTGCCCATTCCAGAAGCGGTTCTCCGTGGTTGTCCATTTATTCTCCAGGCAAATGCAGGATTGGAACCTCCTTCCCAATCCTAGCCTCAGTTTCAAATTCTGAGAAGGGAAGACCCCGCACTTTGTACCTGTGGAGCCGTTTTCACCGTGGCCCACATTTTAACTGAGTGCGTGGATCTTGCTGACTTACGAAGAAACCTTGGTTTGCAGAAGACACTCAAACTTATATTAGCCGATGACGCGGTGGCTGCTGATCGCGTTATCCGCTTTGTAAGTGAGAGTTGGTTAGAGCCAGCAATCTAAATTTTCCAGTGTAAATTGACTCAACGACTTGTTCGTTTTTGAATGATAATTTTTTGTTTTTCCGTAATATTTGTTAATTTTTATAATTATTATTTTTATTTAATTTTTTGTTTTATTAATTTTAGTCTTTTCAAATTTAGGTGTCCACCTGTAAATGTTAAATTCAATTCGAAATGTGTATTCTTTTATCTGTGTTAATAGGGGCTGATGACCTCGTAGTTCAGCCCCTTAAAACAACAATAACTAACTAACTAACTAACTAGTTTCAAATTCGCACACCTAAGTTCACGGGGATGAAATAATTACGAAGACTACGCCCCTAAATGAAACAAAGAAGCTGTAGTGTCCCGGGAGTGTGAACTGGAACTGGCCATCTGAGCCTCGCGACAAGGCCAATGACCTTGCACTTTTCGCTACTTCCCGGACGTGGGCTGGCATTAAAGTGGTCAGCTTTCCCTTTCATAACGACACCTATTAAAATGTTAACATTTATTTTTCTCTGTGTTTAGTAATGAAACAGCTGATGTCTCATCTTTGTGGGTTGTGAATATCATCAAATACCAAACTACGGAATGCCAAAAAGGGACACTCGTCATCAAAATAATTGACGACAGCCATGCAGTGGAGTTCCTAGCGACTTGGCCTTGTGGTACTGGAAGTTATCGGTTTCATTGTTGAAGTCATTCAATTACTATGAAACTAAACCCACACGATTTTCTTGCTATAATGTACACTGCGTCAGACACAGTCAAAACAGAGTGAAACGCTACATTGTTTAATTTCAATATCATGTGGTTGCCTCTGCAACTCGTCGCCAATACCAGATCGATCTCCTTGCACTGTTCAGATGGTATCGACTCATTTAGGATCACTGATGTCCCTACTTAGGCTATATCCGAGGGACTGGAAGACAGAAACAACCCTCAACTAGCAACAAATACGTTATTTAAGGTTAGTTAGGGCTTGTGAATTGTCTGCGTATGAGTATTATGCACTGCGAATCATAACATACACACTAATTAACCCACGAAGACTGGCGCTTGGGTATTTTCGATCCGAGGCTTAAATAAATAAATAAATAAATAAATGAATCTAAAGAGGATCAGCCGCTATGCAACTGAAAATTCTCTTGCCATCAACCCAATTAAAACACAAGCTATCGTAATAGGGCAGACTAAATTGCTTTTCCATTTATACAGTAGACCGCTTTCCTTAATTCAACTTAATGGTGTTGCTATCCAATTCTCTAAATCGGTAAAAAGTCTTGGAGTCACACTAAATGAAACTTTGAATTGGGATGGGCACGTTACTAATACATGCAGGAAAGTTTACTCGTCACTTCATCCACTTAAGATTCACCAGTCCGTTCTACCCCGTAACTTGAAAATAAAACTCGTCCAAACCTTGATACTCCCTATATTTAACTACTGTGATGTTGTATTAGTAGATGCTACCGGAGAACAAAACAAGAAACTTCAGAGAGCTTTAAATTCCTGCATTAGGTTTATTTTCTCCTTGAAATTTTCCTCACACGTGTCTCCTTTTTATGATCTACTTTCCTGGCTAAAAGTAGAACAACAAAGAAACCTGCAAATATGTACCCTCATTTATCGACTTCTCAATGAAAGTACTCCTCACTATCTCTCTTGTAATTTTCGTTTTCTTTCTTCCTTTCATGATCGTCACACGCGATCTGGATCTATAATTGCAATTCCTCTACATCATTCATCTGCCTTCAGTAACTCTTTTCTCGTGTCGGGAACTAGAATTTGGAATAATTGTCGTCTCGACGTTAGAAATTGTACATCCCTAACAACTTTCAAACGTGCATGTAAAGATTTCCTCTTGAATTCGTAGGCCAACTAGAACAATTTGTGTATGAATGTGTGAGTGAATGACCATAGTATAATTTTGTTAAAAATGTATGTCATTTAAATTGTATAGCTTAGTTAATATCACACAGTCGCCAATTTAATTTAATTTAATTTAATTCTAGTATTTAAGTTTTCCTAGTATTTAAGTTTGATAGGTTAAGTGTATCCTATTTGTGTATTCATGTAAGTTGCACTGAGTGTGGTTAAGTGTAAGAGAGGGGCTAGAGCCCGAACTTCGCCACAATAAAGGCACCAATAAATAAATAAATAAATTTTGGTCAGCCCATATTTCCTGTCGCGGGCGCAGTCAAATTGGGCCAGTTAATTACACTGATAAAATCGGACAGACTTTTCTGGCCACAATGATCTGCCCCTTTGATAAGACATAGTCCAATTCGGCCAGTGATAGCTCATTAGCAAACTCCCTTCTCTTCCCCCACTCTGCAGCCAACACATACCATACTGTTCACATGTTCCAACATTTCGTCATTAAACTGTTGGAGGGGAGGTGGCTCTCTGTTTGACGGTCCCAGGGGTGTCAATTACTATAAATTCACACACTCTATGTATGACCTAGCGTTCAGGATATGGTGACAACTATTGTATGTGGAGGAGCTTTATACAAGGAATACGATATGTCCTCAATAGTTTCACAAATATGGACATCCATGAGATTGTGTTCGATAAAATGACAGCGTTAATATAACATAAGTGCAAGCTCTAATATTTTACCCGATCTTCATTGCATACACTAATGAATGAACAAAATTAATTTTTAATAAACCAAGTGAACAATTTTCATTGAATAGCCTAACCTATTAGATGAAATTAAAACATACTTAATACCAGTAACGTAATTAACAGTTGGAGATTCATTTTAAGGGCTGGGGTAGCTTGTCAATCAGCCCCGTGTTCTGAATTTTTAATTGGTGTAAATTATATTTATATACTAATCAAGGGTCGCAATATTATTTAGCAATTATATTTCGACCACGCAGCCAGACTGAAATGGTTTTCCGTGCTTTCCTATTTTCAACTCTATACAAATTAAGGAACTGGCCCTTCCAATAGGCCACGGCTACTTCCTTCCAACTCCTTACTTAGGTTCATTAATTTCTTCTCTCAGTAGCTCATGTCGTGAGGTCGGCTCCAGGAAAGGCATCCGGCCGTCAAAGAAACCACGTTCATGGCACCTAATTCCCGGCGAGAAAAGGGTAGATATCCCAAATAAATTCTTCCTTATAAATTCTCTTAGTGATGACTAGAGGGCAGATGCTGTTGAAATGTCATATGTTTCCTTTTCAAATTACAGTAATACGACGCCCATTGCCGTAGAAATACTTTCTACGCAGTAGCGAAGGGGAATAACACACGCTCAATTCAACATTATTTTATATTTTTGCCATTTTATGATTCATGCATTTTAGACAATTTTACGACAATATTTACCAATATGATATTCTTTTACATAAATTTAATGCATCGTATATTTTTTCTCATACGATGAAAAATGTTAAAATACTCTTCATAGGCTAGTAAAGCGACTTGTTCGGGGAATGTAGTTAGTTTTGTAAATGATTAGAAAAAAGAATCCTACGACTGACACGAGTAAACGAGTTGTTTTAAGTTAAATGAGAAAAGTGTTCTACATAATTTAAATTAATTCCAAAGTATTGCTGTATTAAATTACTCCAGCTAATCGTTTTTTCTTTTTGTCTATCCGGGAAGTTGGTTTTAGAGATTTTAATTAATATGGTTCAAAGAAACACTAAGATTAAGAATGACATTTTAACTGCCATTTCCTTGTTAAATTCAAGTATATATTTATGAGAGTAGGTAATTTAGTAGTTAATAAAACAGGATTGCTTCTATGAATCCTCAGTAAAACTGTCGCCATATTTCAGTTTGATGGAATAGTTTCTTTTAAAGTCGTTTACATTCATTTTTGTAGTATTTTTAGATGTAATTTCACTGAGCATTATATGTCCACCTCGCTACGTAGTGGCTGCCACCGTGGAGGCCCAGGTTCGATACCCGGCTCTGCCAATAATTTTAATTCTGGTTTGAGGGCTGAAACGGGGAACACTTAGCCTCGTGAGTTAAAACTGAGTGGAGGAGGGTTCGTCCCACCTCCCCATTCTGGAAGTAGTTTACCGTGGTTTCCCACTTCTACTCCAGGCAAATGCCTGATTGAGTCCTGACTGGATGCCACGGCTGCCTCCTTCCCAATCCTCATCTAAATTACAACTACACACAATAATACAGCCATCACAATAAGACAAGTTATCAGACAAATTCCACACACACAACCAACTACACGGGGTTACATGACGACGTTGTCGCAAAGCCCCTCAATGAATCAACAATAATGGTCTAACAGACCCGTGGTTGGGAGGACCCAAACATCAAGCCGACTGCAACCCAGCTCATAGCCTACAAATTGTGGGGAACGAATAACCTGCGCGACGACACCCTTAGCCACATCACCTCGATTTTAGGTCATGGGGAACTACTTCTCATATCAAGCATGTACTTAATTGTCCTGATGAGGCTGAGTGTACACCTTTCCTTCTGCTGTTGCAGTAATGAGAAGAGGCGGGTTTGATTCCTACGTCAGCCATTCTGAAAGTGGTTTTCCATGGTTTCTCATTTGTACTCCAGGCAGATGCCTACATTGTACCTAAATTTAGGCCATGGCGCCCTTCTAACCATATCCTATCCAAATTACAAGTAGTTTACACAATAGTACGCTACAGCAGTTACAATAACACAGATTATCAGACAGATACAGGGTGAGTTAGCCGTGGTCGTTACGGCATGACTAATGGCAGTCGCTCACATCCGGGAGGCAAGGAGGTTCGAATCCCCCCGCCGGCAACCTTGAAGATGGTCTTCTGTGGTTTCCCATCTTCCTTCCAGGCAAATGCCGGGGTTGGTCCTTATCTATAGGCCACAGCCGCTACCTTCCAACTCCTCGACCTTCCATTCCAACTTTCCTCCCCAACTGTACTTGTAGCTCACCCATTAGGTGTCCGTCTCGAAGCAGCTACAAAACTGGCGAGCCGAACATGTCCTCGGACACTCCCGGCACTAAAAGCCATACGCTAAAAAAACAGACAGATTTCACACACACCAAAGTACACAGCACATGATCGCAAAGTCTTCAAAATGAATAAACGACAAAAGACACCCCTTTCCAGCCCTCAAGTCAGATCTTAAGTATGACTGGCTGCGTTGCTCACTGGTAAGGATCTTGCCCACTGTGCCCAAGGCTGCAGGATTGAATCCTGGCGCAGACACTTAGCATTTGTGGGTGCGTAATTGCGATGGCGCTGTGTCAGTAGGTTTACTGGCACGTTAAAGATCTTCGGGACAAAATTCAGGCACCCCGGCCACAGTGGTTAAAAGAGAGAAGAACCAATAACATTATATATATCTTAATTTTATGGCTGGAATCTAATGCAGAGCCTCCTCGGTAAGAGAAAAGTGTGCTATCCATACACCACGGGGGACAATAATAATTAAAATAATAATAATAATAATTAATAATAATAATAATAATGTAACGGGTTTAAGGTAACTTTTAACTGATGTGGCCTTTTAAAAGAATTAGGCATAATGTTTGTTTCTGTGAATTGTGCAATTTGTACAGCCCTGCATGCAGAGTGTTTACAGGAAATTCTGCAAGAACAAATAAGTTGTCTTCTTTTGGGTTTTCACAATGGTAGTGGTGGGGGATGGTAGGGAGGATAAGTTTAACGGAAGAACCAGAATTGGCCTGGGGCAACTGGCCAAAAAGGACTGTGCGATGGAATGACAAGATAAGAAAGATCCACTCGGAAGATTAGCTGGCCCAATTCGCCAACACCCCCTGTCGCTCACAGTACCTTCCTTCCTAGCCTTGAACTTTAACCTGCAAAAGAAACAAGTCCATAGCCTTTTGAACACTCAAGTTATTTCTATAATATTTACGGTTGGGTCAGATTTACCCATGGCGCCAGTCCTCGCGTGACAGTATTCGGCTTACGTTAGTTGGAAAAATTTGTAATAAATAAGGGGGAAAATCCACCTATTTTGATGCAGCACAATCACATAGCTCACGATATTGTTCATCCATGTTTAAGAGTCTACGGACACCTTGGTCATCAGCTACTTTGGTCAAAGAATCTGAGATGACTGCTTTGCCGCCATTTATTTATTTATCGTATGGATTTTAGTGCCGGGAGCGTGCGAGGACATGTTCGGATCGCGTGAGTCTGTATCTGCTTCCAGCGGACACCCTTAGGGTGAGCTACAAGTTCCGTTCAATTTCAAGTAGTTCCAACTTACGCTACCTGATATCAATGGCACCTAGTGGTGAACGATGGGAATTTGATAGAGTGTTCCGATGAAATCTAACCTAACAATTTAGCTTTACACAAGTGTAATTAGTGGAAGGTTATTTAACATGCCATAAATCTATGACATGGGGCCGCCGGCTTAACTTCCCCTCCGAAGGAAGGCATACTGAAGGACTTTTAACGCTCTTAAAAAATCCGACGACTTTAGCCGGGTTTGAACCCGCAATCTTGGGCACAGCGGTTCAACATGCTAACAACTACGCCACCATTATCAAGGCCAATTATACAGTTACGAAAATTATTAGTCTATCATTTTTCTGCATGTTAAATTTGAAATATAGAAATAAACCTCATTTGATATTGGGAATAGTTCATAGGAAGACACCAGGTGTAAAATTACTACAGTGGAACGTGGCTAATTCGAACTTCCATAATTCGAAATCTTCTTTAATTCGAATTTTTCTCTCGGTCCCTAGCATTTTATATACAATCAATGCTAAAAAATCGAGGTTAATTCGAATTATATTTTGGATAATTCGAAGTTTTTACGTGTAAAAAGCTGATCGGACGAAAATGTCTCAGTTTGTGGTTAGCTGACCGACGCAGAAATCATCGCCGATGTACTGAACTCCGGAAAACAAGATGGCGATGAACTCGTGGAGGAAGTTCCCGCGTGCAGCCCAAGCAACAAACCACATCACAGAACTTAGGCGTTTTTTAGAAAGTAGAAATGGCGTAAGTGATTCTGTTTTCCGTTCCTTAAATTTGTTAGATTCTTTTGTGATGGCCAAGAAACTTAATTGTAGGAAGCAGGTAAAAATCTCAAACTTTTTTTGAAAAACAGTAGATTTCTCTAAGACTTAACTAGATTGCTGGATTACTACTGTCGTTAAATAGGTGAACAGTACATTTTGGTTTTATTTTATCATTTGAAACTTTTGAGGTTAATCACGATACAGTCATTATAAAGTACCGTTGTCTGTTAATCAGCTTTGTTGAACGTAAATCATTATGTAAACGTAATACAATATATTTTCTCTACCCTTTTGAAAGAACTTTCATAATTCGAATTTTTGGATAATTATTGGAATATTTTTACTGGTCCCTTGAGGTTCGAATTATCCAAGTTCCACTGTATATTAAAATCCGTACGAGACCGACAAAAAGGGAGTGACACACTGCGGGTCAAAATGGCCCGGCGCCAGTCTGCGTGTGATAATCTTCACGCCTGTTCTCAAGAGTTAAACACGCTACAAGCTTGTGTAGTCAGATAACCTCAACACAGTGATCAGGATCTGATGATGACCGCGTGAAGGTCGAAACGCCCCATTACAACAGTGACCATAACTAATACATGTTATTATTTTCCAGGAATGTTATTTACTTATTATTCAAATACAGTAAACCCTCCCTAAACCGGACCCTCTATATACCGGAAACCGGGAGAAACGAAAATCAAAATTCGGAACGGAGGTATTTCCTATGTAAAATAACACTGTAAAGCGGAAAACTGCCTAACGCGGAAACGGGAAGAAATTCCGGAACTGTAGGCGTAAATAACCTGACTAAGACGGGTTATCTTATCCATAATACAAAGCTACGTACAGCACTAAATTTTGAGCGCGACTGTACTTGAACCAAATTTTTAGGAAACATAAACTTCTAAAGGCATTCAAAGTGCAGCAGCTGTGAATTCATGGAAGAAATGGACGACGATGATGAACGCAACGAAAGGGAGGCGGCTTCGGTTGCGTAGTTGGTAGCATGCTGAGCTTCTATGCCCAAGATCGCGGGTTCAAATCCGGCCGAAGTCGTCGGATTTTTAAGAGCGTTAAAAATCCCTCAGTATGCCTTCCTTCGGAGGGGAAGTAAAGCCGGCGGGCCCATGTCTTAGATTTATGGCATGTTAAAGAACATTCCACTAATTACACCTGTGTGAAGCTAAATTGGATAGGTTAAGAATGTAAACAACGCTCTTACTGTAGATTCCTACGTTCATTGCCAAGAGCCGACTGCGGTGGCGTCTGGTAGCTAAGTTCTGAACTAGTAGTCGTTGACGGTGGCGTTTGGCGGCAAAAGTAGGAACTGTTTGAAAAATTCAAATGTCTGCAGTCCTTACTTGAATTAAGAACAGATAACACATACTAATACAGTCATCACAATTAACACTGGTTATCAGACAGATTCTACACACACCCAAAGTACACGGGGCTACATGACCGCGTTGTCGCAGCCCCTAAACTTGAGAACCAACCAACGAAATGGAGCTAAAAGTACACACTTATGGAGAAGCACTATCTGCAGCTTCCAAGAATGTTCCAGAACTGGAATTAATGCTGGATGCAAACGAGATCTTTCGACGTTCTCTTGTAAAGAAGTCGCGACAATGCACTTTGAAAACATGTGGAAACAAAGAAACGAGAACAGAAACTGAATGTTTTGTACTTAAGTTGAAAATACAGTGTGATACATGAGAATCCTAATCATTTTTTTAATTTACAGAACTATATTTTAAATTATGTAATCCTGTGCGATAATACAGTATTTATTTGTAGTGCATTTTATGTTATTAACACTCAACCCTTTATAAAACATAAACCTGTCAAAACGGAAAAATAAATCCGGAAAGATTGCGTTCCTCTTTTGGCAGGTTATACACGTTGTTCCTCGGCCAGTCATTGGTCAAATTCGTGTTGACCGATTGAAGAGCCTGTAGCAGACTTCACTCTTTCAGGATGCTTAGCATCTTTTCCCGACGTATTTTATCGTACGCCTTCTATGAAACACAACTGTCTATTACTTTCGCAGCATTTTTAAGTAACATTATGGGGTTTGAAGCCATTTTCAGAGTTGCCTTAGTAAACAAAAGATTGGTGCTTTTCAGTCGGTCAACACTAATGTACCCAAAGGAGTTGGGTTATACCCTAATCCTGAAATAAATTACATGAGAATAATTAATTTTGGGTACATTCCTGTTGACCGACTTAAACGCACCAAAATTATATTTTTATTTTTAAGTAACTTGATCCTGATATTCACGTTGTGGTGTCAAGACCCATCCAAAATGCGCGGTCGTCTCCCTGTATACTATGGGCACCATACACAACACGCATCAATGTAATAGCCAATCAGAACTGGTCATAAACTGACGTCACGTTGTTGTTGTTCTGTGTTGTGTGCAAAGAGGATATAAGTGAAGTACCTTCACAAACCGCACTTTTTAATCTTCAATACAGGCGGCTTCGATGGCGTAGTTGGTAGCATGCTGAGGTCGCGGCTTCAAACCTGGCCGAAGTCGTCTGATTTTTAAGAACGTAAAAATCCCATGTCATAGATTTATGGCATGAAAAAGGACCTTCCACTAATTACACTTGTGAGAATCCAAAATTTGTAGGTTAGAATTGATAACGCTCTATTCCAACGTTCGCCGCCAGGTACTGACTGCGATGCCATCTAGTAGCCAAGTCCGCAAGCTAGATGTCGTGGACGGTAGCAAAAGTAGGAACTACTTGAAATTATTGTCTGCAGTCCTTACTTAAATTAAAACAGATAACACACACCCAAAGTACACGGGGCTACATGACCGTGTTGTCGCAGCCCCTAAACTGAGGAACCAACCAACCAACTAAATATTCAATCTAT
This sequence comes from Meconema thalassinum, assembly GCA_946902985.2. Lineage (NCBI taxonomy): Eukaryota > Metazoa > Arthropoda > Insecta > Orthoptera > Tettigoniidae > Meconema > Meconema thalassinum. Next base: position 21,665,083 of record OX336396.1, read on the forward strand.
AACAAAGAAATTAACTGGGATCATTTAGCCATGACCTTAGGTAAGAAAATGAACGATTATTTGCTTTATGGAAATTAACATACTTGAGACTAATAACTAGCTATTTAATTTGGATAATTTTAATGCCACCATGAAGGCTGCTTGGATCCTCAAAACGCTCCACCATGAATCACTGGAGTATATACATGGCTTCTAGAAGTTTCTCCGGATTATCCCAATTAGGTAATGCGGGCCACTGGAGACAACCTGGCTCATTTAGGTTATGGACGGGTATTTAAGGCCGGATACCCTTCCTGACGCCACGTGATTTTACAAGTAAACATTCCACCCCAAGTAGTCAGAACTCATGACCACGATGTGTCGTATCGACCTCTCCCAGCACCCTGTGTGTATGCTACTGGCACAGCACTCACGCCCCAACAGTTGCCTAGTGGGATACCTCACGGAGTAAGTTGCAGCTTACTCGCTGGAAAGATCGCAGCATAGATTCCCCTCATTGAAGTTGGATTTGTGAAGGGCAAGAAATGTGTGTTCGTAAAACAAAATTAAATCTCAGTCACAGATTCTGTGCCAGATGGCAGAGGAAATACATAATATCCCTTCATTGTTAATATTGTATCTACACTTCCAGCGACACAACATTATGCCCACTCCTTATTAATCACGTTACCAACGCACAGTGGGTCAAAATAGAAATCTAGGAGGACAAAATTATTTATTTTCATAATTAAATTAAAAATAATTAAAAAATCAAAATTCTCATATAATTGCCGCTCACTATTCTGGGATATAAACGCATCTTAGTGTAAATCTGTCACCACTGTTAGAGCAGTCTGAATTGGAGGGTGAATGTAAGTGGCTGTGGTTTGGTTGTCTTTGTGGTTAGTGTGATGCTTTAAGATGGAACATGCAGCTGAAGGTATGATCCTTGTAACATGTTTCAGTTATTAATGGGCGTAATTGTAATTTTAGCTATATTTGCATTATATAATATTTAACTATTATATTTAAAATTATATTTTCACTTAGATTTTTAGTATGTCGCGTCACTTGCTATTTAATGTTAAAATGTAGATAAAGTCTTGTAGTTTACGCGTGTTATAAGATTTTCTGCATCTTTTTGCAACTTACTTAGTTATTTTGCGTATTAAAAGATGCCACGCAACCAATTCTCACACGTTTACAACTGTTTGAAGCACTGGGTACGACGATTATGTCAAAAGTGGAACTTTGTGACTTTGTTAAAAGTAAATTAGGGGTAGAAGATTGTTCTGAAGAGATAACTGAATGCTCTATCCAACTCCTAGTCATAGACAATTTCTTGCATGTGTAAACGTAGCTTAAAAAATGCCTTAACTTATGTTTATTATGAAGTAAACAAATTATATACGTTGCTTTCACGTTAAATTCATGATTAAAACGTAAAAATTATTTTGTCCCTCTAGATTTCGATTTTGACCCACTGTGCATTGTGAAAACCCAAAAGCTAAGACAACTTATTTGTTCTTGCAGAATTTCTGGAATTTCTTGTAAACACTCTGCATGCAGGGTCGTACAAATTGCACAATTCACTGAAACAAACATTATGCCTTAATTCTTTTAAAAGGCCACTTCAGTTAAAAGTTACCTTAAACCCGTTACTTTATTATTATTATTACTATTTTAATTGTTAGTGTCCCCCGTGGTGTAGACTTACCGAGGAGGCTCTGGATTAGATTCCAGCCAGAAACTTAAGATCTATATAATGTTATTGGTTTTACGTCCCTTTTAACTACTGTGGCCGGGGTGCGATGAACTCCACGTGGCTGTTAGTTTCTACTACCGGATGCCCTTCCTGACGCCAACCTCACAAGAGGAGTTAATAAGAGATTAAATTAATGAAAATTCAATTTCAAGTAGTTCCAACTTTGGCTACAAGATGCCACTGTCACTAGCGGCGAACGTTGGAACTGGTAGAGCGTTTCTAAACTAAATAACCTACAAATTTAGCTACACACTACCAATTGTAGTGGTAGGTTCTTTTACATGCCATAAATCTATGACATCGGACCGCCGGTTTTACTTCCCCTCCGAAGGAAGGCAAACTGAAAGATTTTAAAGCTCTTAAAAATCCGACGACTTCGGACGGGTTTGAACCCGCGATCTTGGGCATAGAAGCACAGCATGCTACCAACTACGCCACCGAAGTTGCTTTTCAAACCACCAGTTAATTTAATGTTAGGCGGCTTCGGTGGCGTAGTTGGTAGCATGCTGAGCTTCTATGCCCAAGATCGCGGGTTCAAACCCGGCTGAAGTCGTCGGATTTTTTAAGAGCGTTAAAAATCCCTCAGTATGCCTTCCTTCGGAGGGGAAGTAAAACCGGCGGTCCAATGTCATAGATTTATGGCATGTTAAAGAACCTTCCACTAATTACACCTGTGTGAAGCTAAATTGGATAGGTTAGGAATGTAAACAACGCTCTTAGGTTTCTATGTTCGTTGCCAAGAGCCGACTGCGGTGGCGTCTAGTAGCTAAGTTCTGAACTAGGCCTAGTAGTCGTTGACGGTGGCGTTTGGCGGCAAAAGTAGGAACTATTTCAACAATTCAAAGTTGCAGTCCCTACTTGAATTTAAAACAAGATGTTCAGGAAAGAACATATAGCCTACTTTCTCCTAAATGTATGGGTATAGTTATAACTCTTTGTCTTTATCATCCCCTAATTTCTTCCAATTCGAAGTACAAATTGGCACACTGGATTTGAGGAGTGGCGTTCAAATAATTTACCCAGGCATTTTGCAATTTCATCAGTAAACACTCCAAACAACGTAGGTATTCAGTTTATTAACACCGACTACTTACAATAAATTAAACTTCGTTGCTCTAAACGTATCACTGGGAGAAACATATTTAATATAACTATTACTCAGCTAATTTGTAATCGCGCACGGCTAACGAGAAAGACAGGTCATGGCGCGTAAACCAAACCCTTCTGTGACGTAGGCAATGTACCGGTACTGCTTGATGATGCTTGTACATTTAAGTCGAGAGCAATTCATAAGCAGCAGAAATGCAATATTTTATATCAATCTTCATAAAATGGACGCAGTTTAGATGTTCCGTGTGCTTTCAAACACGATAAATTATACTGTATAGGTTTGCAAAACTACGCCTATTGAAGTTACTCCTTACAAAAATCCACGCGAACTAGGATTCAAGGGTTCGTTGTGTCTTTAATAGCTGCAACGAACAGGCTACATTAAGTCGAGTTGTAGATTCTGTGACCTTCGTTGTGAGTTAAATTATGTGCACATTAGTATAATTAGATCAAAGAATCTTGCAGCACAGTATAGATATCATTAACTTATTGCTGTTTCAAGGGGCGGAACATAAATTAATTCGTTTATAGAAGAGATCTGCGGAATACACTACCCACCGACTAACGACTTGTATCAATACCTTCTATGAAGACAAGTGATAAATGAATACCAACGTTTATACAGGTTCAATGATGTAGACAAGATGACTAGGTACCACACTGGCAGTAAAACGAAGACCAGGCAGTGGTGCAACAGAACTACATTGCTGACGTCACGAAAACTCACCAGAGCCAGTCATTCTCGTTGGCCGTGATAATCGCGCCTTATCTTGGGGTTGTGTACCCTCTATCGGCAAAAATAATAACCTTCGCAATTATACTGTAGACATGGGTACACTAACTGGCCGGTAGAGAGCATAGCTCGCATCTACAAGGTTGTGGTTACCAATAACATAGTTCAAGTAATTACTCTTAGATGTCACTCCGGTGGTGAATGTTGTTTTAATTATATATATTTTTTCCATTTCAAAATGCACCATATAATGCTTTATTTTATAACGTTTCAGTACTCAAGAAATAATAAATATAAAAAAAAATCAAGAAAAAAAGTCTAACTCTGATATAATTTGAACCACGGCCAGCCTGATGAAAGACTAACGCGCTGACCACTCAGCCAATCGTGCACACTCTAATAGATCGTTAGGAACCAATACATATACCACGTTATAGCAAATTATGAATTGGACTAAATGTTTTCTTTACTGGAGTATATTTTAAACCGAGTTCATTTCATAGAAAGTTCATATATTTGTTACCACTAGCCTATATTGCATGCAACATAGTGAAATTAATAAAATAAAGGTCAGAACGAGAGATCAGCTGCCATCTTGTCAAATAACCGAGACGACTCAGCTTTTTAAAATCACTTCTAGACTATAATATTAAAATATAAACTTTTAATTTCAAACGGGCCACGTCGTTTCAAACAGATTAAACGATTCTTGGTTCGATAGTCGGAACTGGTGGGTCCCATGTTATGGATTATAAAGTTTGCATAATTCACACGGCCGCCATTCTGAAATGGTACGGTTGATGACCTCGTAGTTTGGGCACAGGACGCGCCTCATATGAAGGAACGTTGTTACCAAATTTGGTAAAGATCCGATTATTAGTTTGGTTGTAATGCACTATTACGTTTTGACCATTTGAGTGGCCGCCATTAAGTTTTGGTAAAGATGGCGGCAATATAAAACATGACACTGAGGTGCCCTTTGCCAGTGCTACCTCTGTACCAAATTTCGTTCAATTCGGTTTCACCGTGTTCGAATTGATAGGGGGGGACAGACATTCAGAGTACACACACTCTCTCTCACACACACACACAGACTCACCCACACTCATACACACACACAGACAGACACACAATTTTTTGCCCTGTAGTGATCTCATAAGTCTACTTTCATTTTTTGCAAAAATCGAAAGTAGGCTAAAACAGATACACTCACTAATACAGCCATCACAATTAACACCGGTTATCAGACAGATTCTACACTCACCCAAAGTACACGGGGCTATATGACCGCGTTGTCGCTGCCCCTAAACATAAGAACCAACCATCCTTAATTTAATGTCATGTTTGCGGTTATCTGCTAAAATTTGACTCGAGATAAAGCACATTACTAGTAGTATTTTTCAATAGATTTGAGGTTTTCCGTTCAAAATACACATATTATAACCCCCCCCCCCCCTGCCCCCTCCCCCATTTTTAAAAGGATGACATGGTTCATTACATCACAGTAGAAGTGAACTAGGGCCTCGACTGGCATTTTGTTTGGTAGAGCAGTAGTTTTGTTGTTTCCTCCGAGATCCCATCTTCTGTTTCATTCCCAGCTGATCCTCTTCACGTGCCTGTTCTCTGGTGGCGTTGGTAGTGGCATCCAACCTAGGCCTAGTAATGACCTCCAAACGGCAGGAAATTAAGTTCAAAGGACGTTCATACTTCTACGTGACCGTTAATTGTACCTAGGAGGAAACAAATTAGCCATTGTGAATCAGTTCAAAAATCTGGGCATTTGCCTTCGAACTACACCGACCACCTGCTCTTTAGAGAAAAAGCAACAGCAGCGATTAGAGCTCTTAAAGACCTTCCAAACCCCAAAAAACTGTCCCTGACCACTGCAATGAAACTCTTTCGAGCAAAAATAATACCGCGTTTGACGTATGGAATTGAGCTTAAATGGGATCAACTGGAAGTGAGTGATCTAGAAACTCTAGAGAAAGTGAAGTCCTCTTTCCTCAAGAGAACACTTGGTGTCTTGAAATTCACTCGATCGAGACTCGTATATATACTATCTAAGGAAGACTATCTGATACGATACAAGAGATCAGAAATAGGATGTTTCTGCCATCAACGACCACTTTCCAAGACACTATAAGCAGACGAGAACAAAAAAGTGCAGACATTTGTTGGGAATTTTACAGCACTGATGCGATAACGAATAGAAGCTGGACTCAGACTAATTACGAGTTGAGACTTGTTATCACCAGGTTTCCATCATGCGGTCTGCACCCATAAGAAATTTCATCAACCTTGTGATTCGTGTGAGTGTGGACTGTGTAATGTTCGGTGTGACAGATACCACTTGCAATTTTGCAAAAAAAAAAAAGGGATCAAAATCACTGTGTGATTATGCTAAACAAATCTAATGCTCATTGTTCGCAATTCTTTTAATAATAATTAATTGCTAGTTCCGAAGCCTTGGAACCCGATCAGACATGATTCAAATTCTAGAAGTCGATCCGCTTTGGTGAGAAGAAAGCAGCTTGACGATCACGCTTCTTTCAAGTTATAACAACGGATGATTGAGACTGGTGGTTCTGAACCACACATCGTTATAACAACGGATTATTGAGACTGGTGGTTCTAAACCACACATCGTTATAACAACAGATGATTGAGACTGGTGGTTCTAAGCCACACATCGTTATAACAACAGATGATTGAGACTGGTGGTTCTAAGCCACACATCGTTATAACAACAGATGATTGAGACTGGTGGTTCTAAACCACACATCGTTATAACAACGGATGATTGAGACTGGTGGTTCTGAACCACACATCGTTATAACAACGGATGATTGAGACTGGTGGTTCTAAACCACACATCGTTATAACAACGGATGATTGAGACTGGTGGTTCTGAACCACACATCGTTATAACAACGGATGATTGAGACTGGTGGTTCTGAACCACACATCGTTATAACAACGGATGATTGAGACTGGTGGTTCTAAACCACACATCGTTATAACAACGGATGATTGAGACTGGTGGTTCTGAACCACACATCGTTATAACAACGGATGATTGAGACTGGTGGTTCTAAACCACACATCGTTATAACAACGGATGATTGAGACTGGTGGTTCTAAACCACACATCGTTATAACAACGGATGATTGAGACTGGTGGTTCTAAACCACACATCGTTATAACAACGGATGATTGAGACTGGTGGTTCTAAACCACACATCGTTATAACAACGGATGATTGAGACTGGTGGTTCTGAGCCACACATCGTTATAATAACGGATGATTGAGACTGGTGGTTCTAAACCACACATCGTTATAACAACAGATGATTGAGACTGGTGGTTCTAAACCACACATCGTTATAACAACGGATGATTGAGACTGGTGGTTCTAAACCACACATCGTTATAACAACAGGGAAGACTCACTGTGTTGCTTCTATTTATTTAAATGTCGGCTATGTTCAGGGGTGTGCAAATTATTAGGCTCGACTCCACTTTCCCAAAATAACATTTATACTTTTCACGGCTTAATGAACTAAATATGTTTACAAGGCGGTGAAATTACTTCCAATGATTAACCAAGAGTCTTAATTATATTTTCTTTTAAGAAAATCAAAGTAAAGTGATTTTTAGAATTTCCACAGAGGAACTTTGCTACTGCGAAATGCCACACGTTTTGTTTCGATTACTTCACTCTACTTTTCGTGTGAATTTAGAGCTGAGAGGTTTTGAGTGATTTCAATGATGATCCGCTCTTGAACTATTCAAAGATGGATTGAAATCACCTGACTTAGAGGGTTGGTTGGTTGGTTGGTTGGTTCTTAAGATTAGGGGCTGCGACAACGCGGCCATGTAGCCCCGTGTACTTTGGGTGTGTGTAGAATCTGTCTGATCGGTGTTAATTGTGATGCCTGTATTAGTGTGTGTATCTGTTTTAATTCAAGTAAGGACTGCAGACAATCAATTTTCAAGTAGTTCCTACTTTTGCCGCCAAACGCCACCGACAACGACTACTAGTTCAGAACTTAGCTACCAGACGTAACCGCAGTCGGCTCTTGGCAACGAACCTAGGAACCTAAGAGCGTCGCTTACATTCTTAACCTATACAATTTAGCTTCACACAGGTGTAAATAGTGAAAGGTTCTTTAACATGCCATAAATCTATGACATGGGACCGCCGGCTTTACTTCCCCTCCGAAGGAAGGCATACTGAGGGATTTTTAATGCTCTTAAAAATCCGACGACTTCGGGTTTGACTTAGAGGGTACATTCCAAATTCAATGTAAAAATAGAAAACGTGCCAAGCTCCGGTATCCGTCGGAATACTCAATTCTGAAAGTTTCCAGACACAATTCCTTATGGGAGAAAACATTACTAAGTAGGGTTACAAAAGATGCCAGCAATTGCTCAATAAAATGATTTTGAATAAAGACTGGACTTTATATCATTTTAAATGCTACAAATGCTGAAAGGCTGGAGGCTTCGAGCGAGCGCGCGGTGAAAGGAGGGAGCTGGCTGGATGACGTCACGCTCGCCGTCTCGTAACTCCAGAGCTCACCACCAGTAAACTCAGTACACATGCACTAACCGGTACTATGACGTCACACACCTCAGTGCATTCTCGGTACATTTCGAGACGTTGCCGTAACGTAAGGACGAAGTCGAGTAGATCATTTAATAGTACGAGCCTATAATGGCAATAATTAAGACACGAGTATGTTTATAAAACGAGCGTATGTGAGTTTTATAATTTCCATACGAGTGTCTTAATTACCATTATAGGCGAGTTGCATACGACTGTTTATGTTCGAACATAAATATTCATAAATATCTGTCGAGATTTCGCCGGTTTTATGTACTGAACAGAGCGCATGAGACGCAGAGAATGCCTTGTATTTGACCATGGCCTCCTCGATTACCCTACTATGACACTAGGCCACGCAGTGAAATTTAAATTAGAAGGCCGTGGAACTCAGCGCATCAAATTATCTAATTGGTCAAACAACTGTTTCTTGAGCTGTGATTGGTGGGAGAAACTGTTCCATAATGAAAAATAAAGTTATAATGACCACCATTATGATTCAGTTTTCTGACATATAATAGTCAGGGTCGAAGATAAAATGATAAAATAGTGACTCATTTAAATTCTTTATTTGATTCTAATAATTTGCACACCTCTGTAGTTGTTCCATGGTGACTCCAATTAGGCAGCCATCTTATGTATAAGTGATTACAATTTAGAGGTGAAAGACTAAATATGAAATGGTCTACAAATAATAAAACAAAAAATTAAATAAAACTAATAATTATAATAATAAAGAAAAATTTCTTTCGAGAAAACGAAATATATGACTAACATCCGTGAAGGTCCAGAATGGTTGTTCACAGACCATGGAAAGATTCGAAGAGTCAAGAAGTTTAAATACCTTGGTGAAGTAATACGAGAGAATGGGCTAGAACAAGAAGCGACCAATATCCGCATCCTGAAACTAGAGCGAGCCTTCCAACTGACTAAAAACATCTACAATAAGAAGATGCTGAGTATAGGAGCCTAACTAAGCCATTACTGCACTGTTGTCAAACCAAAAGGTTTATATGTTTCGGAGACCCTAGTGTATGAATCGGACAGGACAAGTCAATCAGCTACTTGAAAGATAACGCAGAATACTACGGAAGATCTTGGGCAACAGATGGGTTGACGGACTGGTTCGACTGGTATCAAATAAAGAAGTATACAGCAAGATGGAACCGATAACAGCAACAATTAGGAAGCGAAGATAGCTGTTTTATGGGCACATCTTCCGTATGAATAACGACCGGCTCACAAAGAAAATCTGGAATGTTCTTAAACCGAAGATCTCCAAGTTGAAATGGTTCCAAGAGTGTGAGAAATATATGAGACAGGTGGGCATTGCGGAGGATAAAATCAAAGACCGGAATAGTTTCAGAAGGATGGTGAAAAGCTATTAGGGTTTTATGGTGGAGGCGGAACCCAGAAGACGGAGAGGCCCTTTAACAGAGGAGCGGAAGAACAAGCTGATAGATGGACTCAAGAGATACTGGCAAGATGTCAAACGAACAAGACGCAGATACAAGTCGACAGTAAAAAAAAAAAAAAAAACGGAAAATCAAAGTTTCAGAATTCAAAAAAGAACAAGTCTTTGAAACGGAGTACACTCAGACTCGTGAGAAGAGGAGGGTTCGATTCCCCCCTCAGGCATCCTGGTAGAGGTTTTCAGTGGTTTCCCCACTTCTACTCCAGGTAAATGCTGGGATGGGTCCTAACGTAAGGGCACGGCCTCCTCCTTCCCAATCCTATACCCAATTTACAAATACACACACTACTACAGCCATCACATTAACATAGGTTATCACAAATTCGAATCACACCCAAATACATGGGGCTATACAATCACGTTGTCGCAGTCCCTGAAAAAGCAACAACAACATGGACAGCAATTAAGAGTGTGGTTAAAAGGTCTAGCCGGTAGGATCGCCACTAGCGCTATTGTCCATCTGTCTCAAGGCTAGTAAACTACAGAGGTTGCCTCAATAACGAGCTCTTTGGCGAGGGGATCGCGGAGGGAAGGGAAAGGACGTGACGTCACACGTTTCCTCGTAGCGCGCGAGGCGCGAGATATGCAAGGAAAGTCAACATTCCCACACATTATATTGTCTGGATTGCAGTGGTTTAAACACGTGTTTTAAGCCCTTTTGTTTATAATCATGCCAGGCCAAAGATGTGCTGTGGTAGTTTGTCACAGTTATTATAAAGTTGGAAATGACGTGTCGTTTTTCACGATGCCTAAAGACGCATGCCTTCGCAATCAGTGGATTGCTGCATGCAAGCGAAAAGATCATTGCAACCCTCAAACAAGTAGGATATGTTCCCTCCACTTTAAGAGTGAAGACTTCGAATTAGACTACAGGGCCGAATTGCTTAATATAAAGCCAAGATTTCCAAGGAATCTAAAACCAAATGGTAAGTGAGCCTAGCTGGCCTACTCTTAAGGTTTGATAACCTGCTAGGATGATTTTAAAGCTGTTTTTGAGATATTTCGTACATGTTATCAGGGGTGTATATACATTTTTTTCGAGGGGGGGGGGGTGACTATCGTGGAAAATTTTGAGTACTTAATGAATTTTCTATTATAGCCTATGGAGTATGAATGGAAAATATCTAAATGGGCTACTTTTCAATTTATTAAGCAGAAAGGTTAACTCTCATTTTCTTTTCCAAATTGATAATTATTTCTTAAAAGTAGACTACTGTGAAATACATTGTATGTTGTACCCAAGTTGGCTTTTTTCGGGGGGATCTGGAGCCCCCTCAGCCCCCCAACCCTTATATACGCCCATGCATGGTATTTTGATTTTGGACAAGATGGAAAATTTCGTGAGTAATTCTCTTTGCATTGGTAAAAATCTTTGCAAATATTCCAGAAAGCAGTCATCATTTCAATAAAATCCCTTCGACTTCTGTACCAAGATATGGCCCGTAGGCATAATACAAAGTACATTCTCACACATAGGCTAAATCAAGATGTACTGGAAAACCTCTTTTCACAATTGCGAACCCGTGGTGGCTTACACGATCATCATTCTCCCCTTGACTGCATTTACAGACTGAGGATGATTATTTTAGGAAAACATCCTGGAGTTGTTCAAAAGCAAACAAACACTGCTGATCCATATTCAGATGAATATGTAGCTGCTAAAGCACTAAACAAAGCTGGCATAGTGTCGGAATCAAGTAACGTGCTTCCAGAACCAACCTTAGGGAGCAATGTGCAACCAGAGTCCTTCATTGCCAATATCATGAAACAAAGTGAGGAAGATGGCAAGGCTTATGTTGCAGGTTTTGTAGCCCACAAGTTCCAAGATAAATTTCCACAACTTGGGAACTTAACCTACGGAATGCAAACTCAACACGATTATGCATTACCAACCTGGATTAAACACTTGTCATACGGTGGTATGACCGATCCCTCAGAAACTTGGCTAAACCAGTTCCGGCACATTTCAGCAAAATTCGTCACATTTCACGGAAAATACGGATTTCAACGAGGCAAGAACGTTCTAAGAACGGCAGATTTTGTGTCGAGAGAAGTTCCTGACATACCGTCTGGTGGGGGTGAGGCAGCTGTGATAACAATTTTCTTTATCAGATTGATACATTCCAATTCTATCTTGCATAAGAAGTGGTTATTGGAAGTCACTTAACACCCACGATACTACTTCCGAGTCTAGGCGAATTTCCAAGAAATTCAAGAAGATCACAACATAAGTAAGTAGGCTACATTCAGTTATTTTATCACCCATTTATCAATAATTTCATGAGAATAAACTGTTCTTTGCGTACTCAACAGCTGATGTTGACAGTTTCGTTACGTTCCCCACATGGCGCGTTTGGTATCTTGTGACGTCATCCGCCTTGTGAGCGCTGATTGGTGAGTGAAAATTGAGGCAACCTCTGTAGTTTATAAGCCTTGCATCTGTCTAATATAATGCCGTTTCCGTGCCGACTAATTGTAATTTGCGATACCGCCGAGGAGCGGTGCTGCACTAGTAGGTCACAGGATGTACCAACAGAGAGCAGCCTTGAGCGCTGGACCTGCCAAAGGAACGCGCCCACATCATAACGGTCTCTGTGAGTATTGTATGTAATGTTTGGGCGTGGCTTGGCTCTAACTTTCAACAGAGATATCAAAAGTATTCGTGACAAATAAAGAGCACTATGATCATCAGAAACCATATTCTTGGATTTAATGATAACCTCGAATTCCAAAATGAGTGTTAATTTGTATTGGCAACTCAAACTAACACTTGGGGCGCTGCGGTCGTCTGGATAAGTAGGGTAAAAATACTCAATAACACGCGTTTGATATGGAACACTTTTATATTTTTCGGTTATAATCAGTAAATGTGGTCCCTAAAATAATGACAGTGTTATTTTTGATTGTATATATGTATAACTGTGCGATACACGTGATCTAATTTGTGTGTTCCACGGGATTTTATGTGTCATTTGCATATTATCAAGCATCGGTTGTCTGCTGGTATTTGTTTTTGAGCAGTTCGAGTCATGGCGCTGTTACGTTTAAAAGCTATATTTCAGTTTGCTCACTGTACCATAGACTGTAGAAATTATTTGCTGCTTGCTAGGGCGAGGGATGCGTTTAACTTGTATTAAAACTCGGGGGACACAGGAATTGCTTGATTTGGATGGTTAGCTGGTGGGTTTGGTGTTGAATATCGGACTGGTAGCAGGGTCTCGCAGAGTAGATATTTACCCTGCGGAGTCAAATTAGGCCTATATGACTCGCAGTGCAATGGCTCGGATATCGCAGAGCGAGGTGATGGCGGTTGGTAGGATAATTGGAAATGAACTAGGGAGGGGGAAAAGGATACCTGACTGATGAAGCTTGGCTGTACTTGGCTGTCTTGGAGCGGCTTGGCTCGGCGTAACAGTAAACAACCCGTCCTGTCGTCTGTGAGTGTAGTGGTGAGTGGTCCAACCCGCTCCTGTTGCCCGTATTTATTTGGTATCGTCACCTTTCGGCTATTGCTATTTACATCTTTTGGAAAGTGATGAAAACTTATATCCGCAGCCCTCTTATGCATCGACTTACAGCTGTAAACTGAGCAATATACTTTGCTTTTACTAATTTTACACTCCATCAACGAGTAAAACTTATTACTTATGTATAAAGACACGAAGAATTTACCTCGATCTGCTTACGAATACAAGAAACCATATACAAACAGTCACCACGTGACAAATGTACCCTACTTGGTAAGTTTCTCATTTTTACCGCTAGATGTCATATCAGATAGCTGGAGTTGCCAATAGTTTTGTGACATATTACGACCATAGCAGGTTCGTTTCGAATTTACTTGAGCCATCGCCGTCTACAATTCTCAAGCCATGGCATTACGTTTGGCAACACCGCCCATCTGTCATCTGGGAGGCCTAGCGCAAGCACATGGTAATTGCTAACACTGCGTAAACACACAGATTTAGACGCCAAATGTTTCCGAAAATACAACATAACATAACGTCCGCTAAATCTACACACAAAACGTACTGTCGATTCCCGATAAGGTAATAAAGGCTGTACTGTAACTCAATGTTCCAAGTTTCCTTTTCTTGCTGCTAAGCTCACTGCCCTCATTGACGCGCTCAGAAAAAATATTTAAGACTATTCTTACGAACTTAGAGACTGCCTTTGATAATAAATTCTTCACTTTTTGTCCACCATAGTCACAATAGGCCTCCAGCTTAATGCTGACAGTCTAGCAATAATACTCCACTGGTCGCTTAATTTAAAAATAGGTAGCTTTCAAATGAAATCTACCTAAAGGCACTCGCCAACTGAGTACAGTTCATAATCTACTGGAATATAGAGGCCACATGAAGATATATACCAAAACTACATTACTAGGCACTGGAAGTCCACCTCGCTGTAGACGTAGTGGTATAACCAGTTATTTTAATAGTGCTGCCATAATCTGACTTCCAGTCAGGCACACAACACTTCCTAGGCATCTGAAATAGTTTAATGAAATATTAGTGAAGAATTTGTTGGTTAAATTCATTAGCAGGTATTGGTTACACAATATGCAACTTAATACGGGAAATACTCACTTCTACAACTTTCAGCAGGTCTGATTTACCACGAGGTATTTCACGGGTGTTGAAAGAGTTAGTACGAACTGCTTTTAGATGCTGTCATATCAAAATAAACGATATTTATGAATAAAACTTAGCTTGTGGTCTTACGTGTTTATAGAACTCACGGACTCTACTAAACGTTACCAGTTCTACCAACAGCACGGCTTGAGAATTATAGACGGCGATGCTTGAGCTCGATCCACAATGTGCAGTCGGCGTAGCCGTGCCCCACTGCCGCGGGGACAGCTGCATCAAGTCCGGAAAGGGTAGGTTTGAGTCCCGGTGCTGACAATGGCTATATTGAGCGTGATTATTCCCGTGGTTTATCTACACTTCTTCTTTCCTGCGTTGTCGCAGGGTCCGTTTGTTGTTCGCCACTTCTTCCTGTCAAGAGCATCTTCAGGTTTGAGGTCGCACACCAGTAGGTATCCATCCATCGCTTCTTTGGGCTCCCACCGGGTCGATGCCCTCCTGGATCGTATCGGAGGTTTTCCTACACTCCCTCCAGGTAAATACCGGGATAGTACCTTACTTCAAATCCCGGGCTACCTACCCTAATACAATTACACACACTACTGTAGTGTCCGGCTCCGTGGCTAAATGGTTAGCGTGCTAGGCTTTGGCCTCAAGTGCCCCGGGTTCGATTCCCGGCTGAGTCATCAAGGACTTTAATCTCCTGGGGTTAATTCCCGTGGCTCGGGGAATGGGTGTAGGTGACGTCTTCATCCTCATTACGACGCGCAGGTCGCCCACGGGCGTCAACTAGAAAGGCTTGCACTCTGTCTCTCCGGAGGCCACAGATCATTCATTACTACTGCAGTCATCACATAAATACAGGCTATCAGACAACTTCAACACGGGGCTGATGACCAAGATGCCCCGACCCGTTAAATGAATTAACAACAACCTTCCTCGGGTCCTCCCTACTCGATGGGCGCTTCATATTTCAGCAATGCAGTGGAGCTTCAAGAGCTTCCTTATACGATGGTACATGTTGCTCTCCGTGGTGACACAAGACAAGTAAACGCGCCTTCGGTGGCGTAGTTGGTAGCATGCTGAGCTTCTATGCCCAATGTCGCGGGTTCAAACCCAGCTGAAGTCGTCGGATTTTTAAGAGCGTTAAAATCCCTCAGTATGCCTTCCTTCGGAGGGGAAGTAAAGCGGGCGGGCCCATGTCATAGATGTATGGTATGTAAAAGAATCTTCCACTAATTAAACTTGTGTGAAGCAAAATTTGTAGGTTTCACTAAGTTCCAAGGTTTGTCACTGGCGCTGGTTGAGATGGCAACTAGTAGTAGCCAAGTTCACAGCTAGGTGTCGTGCACGGTAGCATTTGGTAGCGAAAGTAGGAACTACTTGACATTATCGTACGCAGTTCTTACTTGAATTAAAAATAAACACACACAGACACTAATACGGTCATCACAATTAACACCGGTTATCAGACAGATTCTACACACACCCAAAGTACACGGGGCTACATGACCGCGTTGTCGCAGCCCGTAAACTGAGGAACCAACCAAGACAAGTACTTCTCGGGTCCTAGCTCCGTGAATCTGTGAGGAATGTGGATCGTGGACGATGAGGATAGAAGTGCGCTGTTCCCGGTCCGTGCGTAGTAACAGAACCAAACACATTGGCCGGTGACTCACTCACTCATTCGCAGCACTACAGTGGTTTAGGGAATGGCCCTATGTTAGCAGTATTGGAATAGACAGGAATTCCAGATATCACAGCGGGCTGTTGCCAGGCCCTTCTCTTCCCGCCTGCCACTTCACCTCGCTTGGACCCGAGCAGCACGTGAGCTAGTGGCGCCTTGACTGCACCCATCAAGATGTTTGCTGTTATTGTTTCAATTGAGGGGCTTGGATTCGTCGTCATTTAGTTAGTTGGAACGCTCTATGAAAGTTCCAACGTTCACCACTAGGTATCTGGTAGCGAACGTTGGAACTACTTGAAATTGAACGGAACTTGTAGCCCACCCTATGGGTGTCCGCTGGAAGCAGCTACAGACTCAGGCGAGCCGAACATGTCCTCAGACACTCCCAGCACCAAAAGCCATGCGATAAATACGTTAGTTAATGTTGTTTTAAAGGGTGAAACAGTGAGGCCATCGCCCCTCTTAACTGAGATGAAAGCTTGCCACGGTGGGTGACTGGTCATCGTGACCAACCCCAAGCTTGCAGGTTCGCCCCTGGCCGTGGTGAGTGAGTTTTGAAAGGCGACACGCATGTCATACGTTGTTGGCATGTTAAAGAACCCATTTGAATTCAGTAGGCCGTGTTCATAATGGGAAAATTAATCTCGGGATTTTCCGCTAACACAAAAACTTCCTCCTTTCTCTTTAAGAAAGCGCTAGAGAGTCAATGAGCTTAGATATCTAACCTCCTTTACTTTCATAGCGCTCCAAGGAACAACAAAATTCGACATGCAAGCTGCCCATTGGGCGTCAAATAACAAATAACAAAGCTTGCACCCTGCACCTGAGGCCATACGATATTATTTTTACCGAGATTAAACTACACAACTTTGGAATTTAATTAAAGGTTTAGAGGTGGACAGGTAAATATGAAAAGACCGAAAATTAATAAAACGAAAAATTGAATAAAATTAATAATTTATTGTAACAATAAACGGAAATTACGGAAAACAAAAATTCAGAATTTCAAAAAGGAACGAAGTCTTTGAGTAACGTACACTTGAAAAGTGTTCATTAAGTCCCGTGTACTTGGGTGAGAGTAGAAGTTGTCTGATAACCTGTGTTATTTGTAATTCAGGTGAGTATTGGGAAGGAGGTGGCCGTGGCCTTAGGTTAGGAACCATCCCGACATTTGCCTGGAGTAGAAGCGGCAAAGCACGGGAAACTACTGTACTTTCAGAATGACTTAGGTGGGAATCGAACCCACCTCTTCTCAGTTTTGTCTCAGTTCCATCCCTCAGAATAGAATTAAATTTCTTAGCTGAGCAGGGAATCGAACATGGACCTCGGGGACGACACGAAGGCCTAAAGAGCTTAGCAAGTACAACTGAGCAAATACTTGATGTGTCTTATTTGAGTCTAAACAGGTTAAAAGTTCCGCCTGATCAATACAATTTAACCTCTTGCTATTAATCATTGCTCTAACAGGCCAATCTCTGCCATGGCAAGTGTTGAAGTTATGCACTTCGTAAGATCTATATTACTGTAGGCAAAATATGATTTCAGCACAGTGTCTTCATTGGTTTTATTAACTTTATATTGCTGGTGAAGTATTGAGGAATTAAGTGTTCCTGCTGCTGATTCCAACAAAGGTGTTCTGAACTGTTGCTGTGGTACAGAAACGGTACCAAACATTTGTGTCTTCAATAACATCTAAAGACCGCCGTGAGGCTTCCATTGAAAGTGTTTATAGACCTAGTTCATAAGACTTTTGACTTACCGTAACTCATGAATGAAAATCCATTGCCTGCTTCCAGTCTCCAACCGGGTCAGGAATGGAATGAATGAAGCCCCCATCTAGCGGCGAGGATATGAAGTGTGCCGGCTGCCGAAGCCTGTCGCACTCCTCTGGGGTAATGATTAAATGAATGACAGATGAAATGAAATGATAGTGGAGAGTGTTGCTGGAATGAAATTGTGACAGGGAAAACCGGAGTACCCGGAGAAAAACCTGTCTGCCTCCGTTTTGTCCAGCACAGATCTCACATGGAGTGACCGGGATTTGAACCACGGACCCAGCGGTGAGAGGCCGGCGTGCTGCCGCCTAAGCCACGGAGGCGCTACGCCACGGAGGAGCTACGCCACGGAGGCCGTAACTCATATTAGGTGTAAATGTTTCAATCTGTCTTTATGGTGCACCATACAAGATTCGATTTTAAGGGAATTTTAAGTCCTACGCAAAAAATATTCTTGTATCGTTCTGTCATATCGGCTGATGAAGGGGCCAAAACTATTATTTAGGCCTCGAAACATGTCCCATTAATGACCACACAGTGATCTTTATTAATGTTAGACTAATTAGTTTATCGATACGGAACCAGAATGATCCTTTTAAGTGTCTTATTTCGTTAATTGAGGAACTCCTTGGAACATGGCTTCTCTCGTTGTTATCCACATCTTATATCCCTGCGCGGATAAACAACACGCTATCCGCATCCGCATAACATAATATTTTAACTAGATAAAGCCTAAAGAATTCATGATGAAAATTAATAAATGTAAAACAAACATATTGGAATGCAGCCGAAATAAATCAGAAACCTCTATGGACATCAAATTGGCAGCTGAAAAAATAAAGGAAGTAGGAGACTTCTGTTACTTAGGAAGCAAAATAACCAGTGATGGACGAGGCAAAGAGGATATAAAAAGTAGGTTAGAACAGGCAAGGAAAGCATTTCTACAGAAATGGATTCTGTTGACATCGAATATAGATTTAGGTACTAGGAAGTCATTTTTGAAAGCTTTTGTCTGGAGCGTGGCGCTCTATGGAAGTGAAACTTGGACTATTGGTGCAGCAGAAAAGGGGAGAATTGAAGCGTTTGAAATGTGGTGTTACAGGAGAATGATGAAGATCAGATGGGTAGATAGCGTTACAAACGAAGGGGTATTAAGACGAGTGGGAGAGGAGAGATGTTTCTGGCGACTGCTAATGAAGAGAAGAGATAGGTTGGTGTGACACATACTAAGACACCCAGGAATAGCAAGCTTAGTTTTGGAAGGAAGGGTCGAGGACAAGAACTGTAGGGGTAGACCAAGGTTAGAATATGTTAAACAGATTGCCTCGGATGTAGGTGGTGGTAGCTATGTAGAGATGAAACGATTAGCTCAGGACAGGGGAATGGAGAGCTGCATCAAACCAGTCATAAGACTGAAGACTCAAACAACAACAACAAAGCCTAAAGTACAGGGTCATTATGTGTGAGCGCGCCAGTAAACACGGCAAGCTAAGCCGGCTGTGACTAGCGCAGATCGCGGCCGGCGTCCACTATTACACTTTTACCAAACATGTCCAATAATGTGTACTTACAGTGCTCATAGGCAATAATGAAAATGCCCTCCCTCTCTTGTAACACACACCTGACATCTTCTGATGAAAGATTGTCTGTCAACTCTTTAATTATTTACGGAGCCTGTTTCCTTGAATCGTTTAGCGAGCCTCTTAATTGTACTGGCATTAGGCACAGGTCTTCCTGGAAACTTGATTGGTAATTTTCGTCTTGTTTCAGAACAAGATTTTCTGCTTTTCATATAGGAATTATGGATATATGAGGCGCCTAGAATCAAAACCCGTCAAATCCATATTTCATGAAAATTGAGATAAGCATTGTTTCATAAAGCTTTTGCTGCGCTGAATTCATTAAAACTATTATTTTGTTACAAAACCCGCTACATCCTACTGTAAAACGAAGTCAAAGTTGAGGCTTAGTTGCAATATCCGCCAAGTCCAACGACAGTTTCGCCATTTTTGGTCACAAAACCCGCCACATCCACATCAGCCAATAGGAGCACCCAGATCCGCCATCTTACCTTCCATGATGCTTTGCGAAGTGTGTACTCTTTACCTACGTGCATTAGTCGGAGAATGTACCCCTGCCTGACGTGATTAGAATGGTTCATGTTGTTCTTTCTGATAATAATTTGTTTTGGATAATTTTGACAAAGAGCGAGAAGAACAATAACATTCTGGTCTGGGTGATGTTTTCCACAGAACTGACATTTGCGAACACAAACGTGTCACGAAACCTGATTTTGATATGACTCACGTAAAGCCAGAAGCCATAAACAGAGGGATTGTCCTTCAGGCACAAGGAGTGAAAGATTTTTCGAGACTGCTTTCGAAGCGTTCTGGAGAAAGATGGAGGGAAAATGTAGAGCTGCAGTTTTATTGCAATCTGCAAAGTCGTGGCGAACACGAAGAGAATTATGATGATTGAGCATTTACTATTGAGGATGAGGTAGAAACAGAAATTGTGTAGCTATAACTTGCAATAAAGAATGTGATTTAATAGTTGAATGACGATAGTTTTGTCTCTAAAGGCCTGGACCATAGTAATTGAATATTAATTTAATTTGACGCTTTTCCTTATTATTGTTCAGTACTGTAGGCTACAGTATTGCCGGCCCCGTGGTGTTGGGGTAGCGCGCCTGCCTCTCACCCTGAGGCCCCGGGTTCGATTCCCGGCTCCGTCAGGGATTTTGGAAACTGACGTGAGGGCTCGAACGGAGTGCACTCAGCCTCGAGACGACAATTGAGTAACTGACAGTGAGGCAGCGCCCCGATCACGAAAACCAAGATTAACGGCCGAGGGGACCCGATGCGCTGGTCATGCGGCACCCCAATATCTGCAGGCCAAATGGCTTTATGTAATTGTGTCACACGTCAGCTTGCTTCGTTGACAGGTACAGTTGCGCGTGTAGGATATGACTCAGCTCCAGTTTTGGATTTAACTGTCCATGGTGACATGAGCTCCTGTGACGCTTATCTGACGCAATGCAGCGTGACCTATGTGCAGATTGCACTCTGTCATCGCTGAGTCCTCCGCTTCGCCCCGCAGAGCTCATGCTACAATAAACATAAACGCTGGCACAGCCAAACTCAGCGGCAATCAAATCTTGAATGGGTAATATGAGTTTTATTCTTTTTCTGTTTATTGTAATGAAACACAACCGCCCCTTAAAACAACAATATCAACAACAACAAAACACAAAAATTATACGATTTTTTTATTTTATAACCTATATTTAGTTAACTTTCATTCAAATATTAATTTCTGAATAAAGCTTACGCAGTTTCTACAACCTCTTCGCAACTTCAAATGTATTAGGGCTCTTTGGTATCAAAACCTGCCAAATCCAAATCTTAGTAACAAACCCCGACAAATCCGAATTATTGCTTTATATTTTTCTACATACATTTATAACTAAATCGGGGATCAGCTTCGTACTTCGTCACTGTTTTTAAAAATAATTCATTCATTTTTTAGTGAAAAAAGTATTTCGTTTTGGGTATTGGTTCGTTTGTGACAGTTTTTGTCACTTTGCCGAAAAAGTGAAGGAATGGATTTGGCGGGTTTTGATTCTAGGCACCTCATATACACGTTCGTGCAATGTGAATTGGTATCTAGGCATGACCAACAATCACAGTAATCACAATACCCACTAAACGTGCAACACTAACGTCTAAGCTTTGCAGATACACGCCCATATGAATGACAAAACACGTGTGAACTAACGATATTAGTCAACGGAACACGCCATCGCCGGCTGGACCGGGTGCGCGCGGCCACGATCTGCGCTAGTCACAGCCGGCTTAGCTTGTCGTGTTGACTGGCGCGCTCACACATAATGACCCTGTATTAAAGCAACACATTTAGACATTTGAGGTGAGGCGTTGTATGTCATGTGCTATGTTTACAGCCATCCATAATTGCAGCCCTTTCCTGTTCGGAATGTTAATTATGCTTGATGACATAATTTGAATGAGATTAGCTTAAATCATCATCTCACATTTGTCATGAATAAAACATAAAGGAAAAATATGAATTGTCATCAACATCCGGGCCCTAATAATGATATTCAAAAAGTTCGGATAGTATTCTAATTTACTCCACACATTATCCGCACAGCCATGCAAATTATATCCGCATGGTGAACTTTTGCTTTAAGTCCAAGGCTATAGAAATCCAGGAATCTGCTAATGAATATCGAATACGTATTTGAGATAACAAGAGGAGATAGTGAAGATCAGCGCAGGTTGACACATTCCGACAATATTTACCTTTACGTCCAGTTTGGAGTGGGGGGCAGTGAAAAAGCCTCAAGGAACTTCCTCTGTTAGGAATTGCCTAATTGATGCCCATTAGCGCAGCTCGGTATCACCGCATACGTTCGCTGTGCTGCGGCCGTCCAAGCTCTTCCGGTCTTTGTAGCACTTATCTCGTCTTGAAACGCTTCCAGATCGTGTGTACTGTTTCGAAACGTTTCCCTTTCTAACATTTGGGCCTCCGGTATGTTAGATCTTTCAAGGTCTTTCCGAGTTTCTTTAATCCATGATGTCGTGGTCTTCTTGTTCCAGAAGTAGTCAAATAACTGTTTGGTTAATTTGGATTTGTCCATTCTGCACAAGTGTCCAAGAAATATTAGCCTCCGTTTTCTCTTGGTCTTTCTACATTCTTGTAGACTTCGTTGTTGCTCCATTCGGCTTCAGTCTGATGGATTCTCCTTCCCAGGACCTCCAACTTCTAGTGCGGTGTTGCCTTAGTAAACGAAATTATGATGCTTTTCAGTCGGTCAACACGAGTTTTCCCCAAAATAGATGGCTTACTGTATTGATTAACCTCACGTAATGTTTCCAGGATTAGGGAATAACCCATGTGTTTTGGTAAAACTCGTGTTTCGTTCATTTATTCATTTATTTATTTATTCATTTTTGTATTTGATTTTTATTTATTTATTTACTTATTTATTTATTTTCACTTCTACTTCGTTAGAATCTGGGATAAATGTAACCCTTTTGAAGCAATGATTCGTTTTGTGGGATAATAAAAGTGCTGGATGCACACAATTAAAGAGACACCCATACCTAGAGCTGGACTCAAACCAGCACAAATCCAGACACTCGCTCGGTGACCTTGAGCTATGGCTGCCGGTAAATCTCCATTGGAGACTTCAACGCATTCAGCTACGCTGTTGGCAAATGAAGCTTGACGACCTTCCAGCTCAATTAGGGTCGGAAACTTCGCAACTACCATTTACAAATACCGATAATGAGCACTGTGAGACAATTCCTAAAGCACACACAATCCTATTCTAAGTTGGAACGTGACTAGAACCTCTGACGGCAGCGCAAGCGTGTGTCGCGTGCTTCAAGTGTACTAACACTGTAGGCTACAGTGAAGCTGTGCCTTGAAAGACAGTGCGCTTCAAACGGAGCGCGCTGAGGTGAGATCTCCTCCACGTACAAAGTTGTGTAAGTGTGGCAAAACTCTGGTGCAAGCGTGTTTCAGCTTCTCTAGCTTCTAGTTCATCGAAAGGCATTCATTCATTCATTCATTATTTATTTATTTATTTATTTATTTATTTATTTATTTATTTGGATCAGAATGTCCCACTGAGTTGGTAGCTCAATGGGGGACTGTCCTCTACAAATATGTCTAAGTAACTAATTTTGTAACAGGTCAACTCATATACTATTTGAAAATAACAATGAACATCAGTATATTATTATACAGTAGTGTGCCCGTTTAGACCGGAGTCCGCACGATCACATATGCATTTTACCAATAATCAGTCAGCACGAGAGTCAAAATATCCCGGAGCGCCAGATGGGTTAAAGCAAATCGCAAAAACGACATCAAATGAAAAAAATGCTTTACTGATTTTTGGCTCAATGCAACAATAAGGATAGAAGGAGATTCAATTGGGCGTAACACATCAAGTAAAATTATCTCATTTTATTTTGAATTTAAAATTGACTGCAAAAAATGCTCAAAGCAGCATCACTCACGTGTGGCGACCCACACTCCTATTTACACAATATACAGAAATTTTCCAAACACATTTGACAATTATTTTTTGGAAACACAAGTCTGATTAATAGTCCTGTAGACTGTATTCCAAAATTATTTATGATTAATTCCAGTTCAAATTTAATTGTCTCTACTGGAAATATCGTAGATCACTGTTTGAATTTTTACATAATGTTAACACTCGTAGAATAAATGTTCATAGAATTTTTAACTTTCACTTATTTTTCCAGTTTCAAAAAATATTGTCGAAAAATATTATTATCATCATTGAATCAACACAAATTATTTACACATATTAATAACATCTGAAAAGTATTTGACCTTGAGCATAGCATCGAAGAACTGTGCGAAGCACAACAAAATTTAATTGTTCTTCCGACATTAAACATTTCGAGAAGTGACTCGATTATGAACTTCAAGTTCCTAACAAAATACATGATTTTTAAATCATCAACTTGATCACTGAATTGTTGAAACATTCAACTATTCAATTTTCCACTTTGAATCATCATTAAGAAAAATATTTATACTTGTGGCCCTTTTAGTAACTTTCACAACTTGCAATTCTTCGACAGAATGCGGAAATAAGAATTGTAGTTTCATGATAAATTCATTTAGTTCATGGCACTAGGATTGAAAATATCCTTCAAATTATTCGTGGTTATAGAATTATTTTTAATTGGCAGTGGCCCATTCTATTATTTGTGTAAGAACACAATATTACAACAACAACGGCAAAGGTCTTCCTCTGAAGAAGAATAAACTACTATCATGACTAATCCAGGTTCTAGCAAAATCAAAGTCTAAATGGAATTCGTAAACAAGGTTGAAATACGAACTGATGGTTTCTAAGAAATAACCTTCGGGTCATTCATACGACGAAATGTGTAGTTCCAATACTCCTTCTATAAACCTGAGTCATCGAACCTGCTATTTGATTGATGCTCGAAAAAACCTCTTCATTCCTGCGACTTAAACATGCGCACCTGGGAATGGCATTTCAACTACTCCACACATATAAATTTTCTTCCCAAAATTTATACAATAAATCAAGCCTCTGCTTGTTATCAACACTGGAAGATTAATAAACTTACAAGTTTATTTTATTTTACAATTCAGTTCAACCCGTGAATTTACCATACATATGAAAATCTTTATTTCACTTTCGAGTGTATTTACGTCATGATTTTATATAAATACAAAAATATCCTATTTGATACAAATATCAATTGCTTCCCGTTTCATGCCTCTCCGTGTTATCTGAAAAATATACTTTGCTCATTGCAAATATCAACTGTTCAACCAGAACTGAAATGTTGGTTGAATGCGGGCTTGCGCTAACCACTCTCCTTCGGAAAATCTCCTGTTCCAAACTAGAAATGATTAAACTACTTCATAGGCTCTCTCTCAATACATATGATTATCAGAAAATATAATATCCAAAAATTATTTAGAAAAATTATGAAAATTATTATTATTATTATCAGTGGATTATTATTATTATTATTATTTGTTAATTATTTTTAAATATGTTTAATTATCATCTCATTATGTGAGAATCCACATGTTCGAATCTTCGAATATGGAAAAAAAATATCCATTCCTCAACAAAAATAATTTAACTCAACCTTTACATCGACGGTTTTCCGTGATATCCCTATAATATGAAATATTCAAATAAATGCTTGAAATGCTCGGTCATCGATCCTAAACTGTTCTGAGTGCTGAAAATACTCAGAATAACTCTAATATATCTTGCGTAAATCATTGCAAGATTTAAATACGAAGAAAAATAAATGTGTTGGTCATCTGCCGAAAAATAGTTTGTTCCAATTAGCTAGGCATAATATAATTCAAATGTGGCTTACATTTCTTGATGGTCTTGAAGCGTAGTGAACCTGGTCTGTACCAGATTTATCCATAGACATGCCCTAGCGGACAAGCACGTATAATCCTTGTATCGGCCGCCATTATATACCCACAATCCGTCTAGTCAGACATAGTGGTAGTATCTCTTGACGTTTGAATTAACTGTTGTTCCATTTTAATATGGGCTTCTATCAAAGCCATAACAGTTTGTTTAAATGGGGTCAGATCTAAGTGATCTATTCTTAGATATGTCAGTTGTAACATAACTCACGGTAATCTTATCAATACAAGAAGACACTGACAGTCTAACCAATCAACGGCTGTTCTGAAGATCGTTCCCTGGGCATGGCTTCACACCATCTACCATGCGTTAAGCAACCTGTAGTTTCCCTTGCGTAGACTAACGAACAACACCGTGATAGACTGGTCTTCAGTGTACTGATAGATCGAAGTGGTTAACAAGTTACCAATATGAAAACTGACTGAAATGGACTAAACATCCAAGTATTAGGTTATTACTGGACTGTGACAAAGTACTAATTCTAGACAAAGTCTAGCAAATGTCCATGTAGAAACATAAATATTTCCACTAATGTCTGTAGAAAAAAAATTCAAACACCTCAGTGATTCTCCTCGCCGGAAACTTACTAAGTTCCACCTCGTAGCGCCGCACTTTTGTGACTATCACAACTTTGAAAATTACTTCTGTGTAGATCCGGCAACCATGTGCCTTGGCTCAGCGTAGCAGCAACTTGCTAGGCAAGTGCTTGTGTTGGAATGAGCTATCGATGCCTCGGCCGG
Source organism: Meconema thalassinum (assembly GCA_946902985.2). Classification (NCBI taxonomy): domain Eukaryota; kingdom Metazoa; phylum Arthropoda; class Insecta; order Orthoptera; family Tettigoniidae; genus Meconema; species Meconema thalassinum. The sequence goes on from OX336396.1 coordinate 21,691,547, forward strand.
CCGGCTTTTATTCAAAACTGCCAGGGTCACGCGTCATCACGCTGAAATCTAGAAATCCTCATATATCTGGTATCCCTGGTCCGATTTACGTGATACTAAGTGCATTCTCTTTCATTTGGCCGTGCCAGTAATCTGATCCCAGTCTCAAGTCTCTACTCCATGGTTAACTATTTAATCAATAAATAGCCTCAACCTCTGCTATTACTCGCTACGTCACTTGACATGCTAGTATCGGTATATTCTTTCCAATTCCTTCTCGAAGCAATGTAGCGCGATATTCAAATATCTCAACTTTCAAAAGCGGCTGTAGCCTTTCCCTTGATATCTAGGTGTCTGAATCTTGGAATACCCATTCCTAGAGTTGGGCACATCCACCCCACACCTAGCAAAAAATAAAAATTGAAAAATTTTTATTTTTCCTATCTACACATTAAATCATCTGGTTCTTGAATAATAAATCTTCAAATTCGATGCATTATAAGTTCCCACGATGTTACCAGTTCGTGTATTAGCGACTTCATAGCTTCCATTGTTGTTTACTTCCACAATATTCAAAATCTTCAATTTCACCAGGTTTAATATCAAAAATATCGTGATACTCTTCCAAAATTTTCCCTAGCTCTGGGGACTCCTCCTCAGTGTAGACTTCTCTTCCTTCAGCTTCATGAAAAATCAGAGACCATTGAGCATCCATCTCCCTCGATGTCTTCCTCTTCTTTTCCCTCGAAGTTTATCTCTTCGGTATTCTTGAATCTGATCGTCTCTGTCTTCATGTCTATCACTGCTTGATATTTCTGAATGAAATCCGCTCCCAATATCATGTCAAAAGCCATGTCCTTCATTACTACAAACACATGTCGGAAATCATGTCCTCCAATAGTGATACATAAGTATAATTGTGTGTTACACAGAGATATTTTGTTGGGTATTATTCCTTGGATCTGAATTCCTGATACTGGAATCTCCTCTAAATTCTCTTTGAGCTTCCACAGAATATAAAGCTTCTCACTCACAAGCCAAAGCATAGCCCCAGTATCAATCAAAGTATCGACAGGCATACCGAATACTTCGCATGATATGATTGGCATTCTAATTCTTGTACCCATTTCTTTCCGTTCGTCATTCTGTTGAATTAAGTCATCATCCTCTGCTTGCCATTTAATAATTCTGGAAGTGAAAGTGTTCAAAATTCTATCTTCTACTGTGGATTCGAAGTTTGTTTTTTTTCGTTTCCATTCCCCCGGGATTGTTGTGTTCCCGATGGACCTGGTTCATTGGTCCTCTGCTCCAAAAACTGCAAGTTATCTTGGTGTCTTGCTTCCAAGTTTTTCCTCGTCTCCTTGTTGAACTCTTCATTGGACTGACGAGTATCCATATTCCCTCTGTTATTGTAGTTGTTTCTACCGTAGTACCTTCTTTCCTGGTGCCTTCCTTGGTTATCCCTTGGCCTTCTCCATCGAGTATTATATCGATTTCCACCATCCGGTCTTGCATAAGGCTTGTAATTGTATCTGTTACTGTACTGATTCCATCCTCTTTTGTCGGGATCTTCCCTCGGCGTTTTCTCTTCTCGCCCCTCTCGAATCTCTCGAGGTGTTTGGGAATAACTGTCGGCCATAACAGCATACACAGAGTTGTTATTCTTTCCTCCCTTCTGATGGAAGAATTGAGCGTTCGTATGATCATGCTTCTGTAATACCTCGTCAAATTGCTCCATATTATAGATGTCAGCAGCGATCAAAGTCCTTTGGACGTCTGCTGGAAACTGACGTATCAATGCAGTAATTAATTCGTTATCTGGCATCGGCGGATCTAAATGTTGCAGTTTAGAAAGCTGTCCAGAAAAGTACGTAGAGTATCGAGTAGGCTGTGACGTCGAGAATCTCTTCGAATATAATTCTGCTCTGACTTGCTGTTGGGTTTCCGGGGACCAAAACTTTTTCAATAACCCACGAGAAAACTCCTCAAAAGTGGTTAGAGTGGATCTAAAAGCTCTAAACCAAAGAAGTGCAGGACCTTCCAAAAACTTCCCTATCACTCGGATCTGTCTTTCTTTAGGGATCTTGGAATCTTTCAGGTAATCCCCTGCTTCTCTCAAAAATTCCACGGGTGTCACAGAATCTCGCCCTGAAAATTTAGAAGGCTTATCCTCTACATTCTTGAATACAGTTATGGGGTTGGATTGAAATACTGTCCTGACCTCATCCTGTCTTTGACTATCTGTATCTGTATCTGTTCTTTTCCCCTTACACTTGGCATTTTCAACAGATGGTCAGACTGCTTCTCGTCCTTGATTTGGGTTTTCATAGCCTCAAGTTCCTTCTGGTTTTCTTCTGCCATTTTCTTAATTGCTTCAGTTTCTTTACAATTCTCCTTAACATCAGTGGATATCTGGTTCATCACAGCCTCGTGACTTTTCAATGACTCTGTCATATCTGATATGTCCTTTTGAGTTGCTTGGATATCTTTGGAAATTACTTGAATATGGGATGACAAAGATTCCCTAATCTCCTTGATTCCCTCTTGATTCTCCAGCTTGAGTGTGTCTTTAATTTCATTGACAACTGTGGTTTTAATTTCAGTTTGCAATTCATTAATCACACCTTCTCTTATTTCTCCCATTACAAGTTCTTTGAATTGTTCTGTCAACCGTTGAACAACTAGAATTCCCATCTCATTACTCTCCTTCTTCACTCTGACTTCTAGGTTGATCATGTCTTCACCAACTTTCCTAAGACCATGTTCTATCCTATCAGCTAAGCTTTGGGATCGAAGATCGGCATCGCGAAATTTATCGTCCATTAAACTTGCGTTAGTAGCTAATGAAGTTTCGAGCTCATGTGTTTTTTCGCATAATTTAGACATTTTACTCTCAAGTGACATTTTCAAAATTTCGGAATTCTCTTTAAATTTACTTTCCATAGAATTAAATTTACTATTTAAATTTTCTTTCAAGTTACCTTTTAAAGAATAAGAACTTTCTTTAAGTATATTTTCTAAAGAATCAGAATTTTCTCTAAGTTTATCATTCAAATTTTCTTTAAGTTTATTTTCTAAAGAATCAGAATTTTCTTTAAGTTTATCGTTTAAACTTTCTTTAAGTTTATCAGAATTTTCTTTAAGTTTCCTTTCCAAAGCCTCAGTATTTTCTTTCATAATGGCTGCTACACGCAGTCCAGCTTCTTTGGAACTCTCTTCCAAACTCCTCATCATCCTCATCATTTCTTCCATAATTTTCAATTATTATTCAAAACTTAGGGGTATACAATTTTGGCAAACACAAGCTTATAACTAGAACAAGAAATATGAATAGCTAATTGGAACACTCTAATAAAATGAGATTTGTCCTAATGTCGACGTGATGGAAAAACAAAATTCTCTACTTTTACGAATTACATTTACCACAATATCACAAGAAAAATATGCAAGTTCTCAAATATCCTCCACCTGGATTCTAATAATGCGTATGTCCAGTCATCGAACGTTTACTACTGAATTTACTTGACGCCCTGTAGCAGTTTCTTGGCCCTCACGTTGAGCGACAATTGTAGCAGATTTGCTAGCCCTATGTTGGTAGTGACAAATGTAGCAGTTTGACTGGCCCTAACTGTTGGGAGAACAATGTAACTGTTTACCTTTGCCTAAGCTATGTTGTTTTAATGGGCGCCAAGACCTCAACGCAATGTTGAAATCTAAATTTGTATTTAACAACGTCTAGCTCTGGCAGAACACATTCAAGACTCGATTCACTCAGATCGTGGTATGATTTGATCATTAACCCAACAAACAATTGTATCAGGAGAAGGAATTGGTCTATATCTAATGCTACCTACTGAAAGCAAAGATTGCATTGTAAAAGAAATGAATTTATTATATAAAACAAGTATAGCAAAATTAATAATAATAATAAGTATAAAATTTAAATTGGAGCGTTGTGATTTGAATATTACCGATAAAAAATTACGTGAAAACGGAGTCTGATAAATTATTGATTTTACTCTTATTCCCAAGCTATGAAGTTACTGAAATATGAAATATAAAACCAAGAGAAATGAGAGATTGCGTATTTCTGCGTCATTCGCGCTTACCACTGGAAATAGCCGAAGCCTTTCCCTCGTACTGGATGATGCTGTGAGCTTCCCACAGTCTCCTGGACGTCGACTTCTTCGTCGATATTTGATGAGATTCTGGTAGATTAGATAATTCTATGGTCCGTACATCGGACCCAAACACTCGTACAACCGCACTGGTTAAATTTTACAAAAGTTAGTCCTCCAATCCACGGAACATCGGAGCGATTCCCGCGTACAACCGTACTCGTTAAATTCTATACAGATCGTCTTCGTTCCACGGAACATCGGAGCCACTCGCACGCGCACCCATACTCGTCAAGTATTTCACAGATTGTCCTCGTTCCACGGCGCGTCGAACGATATATGCACCTGTCGGCTCCCCCACTCTTCAGCCGACTTCTAACTTACGTGGTCTCCACTGATTGGCTGCACCCCGCTACTTCCCCTCCTCTAGTTCATTACACTCGGCGCGCGAATGATGAAGACGATTTCCGTTCCAACCATTCGCCTTTCCTGGACGCTGCGACCCAGGATTGCGTCATGCTTTCCGACAAGATTAAGCGTGTACGGTACTTGAATTCCCAGTGAGTCACGTCTCTCGATATACCCTAACTGACGAAAACTCCGTAAAATTCCGCAATCACATAATTTTCTATGATATTGTCGTTCGTAATAATTTGCTTGATAGCGTTTTCGAAGACATAGAAAACCTATCTGAATGCTAATAATTTTTATAAAATGCTCCGAAAATACCTTAATAATAATTATAATAAATTAATAATAATAATAAATTAACATGAAAAATTCTCTTGGCAGAACAATTTGCCGCGTAAATAAATATAGAATGGCTTCCTACTGACTTATGCCAGTTGCATAAAAAAACCTCAAAAAACACGTTACATATTCGCCTCGGATCATCGGATGATTTACCGTGACGACGGTCCATTATCCGATTATCCCAGACACGTTAATAATCCCCATCCAAAATACATATTACATAAATGAAATCACCCAAAATTACTGATATATACACTCATAATTTTTCTTCACGCACTTTGCGTCAAAGTTTGTTGTCACTATGGATTGCACTTTGCAACCAGTCCAATGTTTTACATATAGAATAGTGTTCCACGGATATTTCCGCCTCTCAAATTTCTCTATGTTGGAGAAATAGACATAATTAATGTGTGAGCACTATGTATTTATGATGTCATATCCCACGCATTGAAGGTGTTCTGATATATTATATCACCATAGAACTTCGTAATTTCACTGGAGGTCCCTTCCTTATGGTGAAATTTAATCTCACTTATCACTGAGCACACGATCACACTATTGTGGCAGCGCCTCGTGACCATAATACTTAATCTCTCTTTAAAGTAGATTAAATTAATATTGACTTCTGAAAACAAAAACAGTAAATGCGCATTACATATAACCCCAAATATTTCTGTGCCGTAATCGCCCTGTCTTGTTAAGTTCCCGTAGACCATATTCTACTTAATACTAGTTCTCAACACAGACCAGTTCTCCTGACACAAATAATACCTTTGTACAAATTACCTTAAATTACACACTTACAAATCTTACATGCCGAGGCCGTAAACAGAAATCACGTGTGCTGATATGTATGAGTTTCATGAAGGACTGTCTCGCCTTCTGATGGCCCATCTTTTGCCTTGTGGACGCCTTAAGCAAAAATACCCTGTTCAAGCGCCCACCCATCTCTAGGAGGCAAATGGGAATTCACCAGCGCTACCAAATTCTGGCCTTGGTGTATCGAGACATTTTAGTGCTCAAGAGCATCCGACAATCCCGTCATATTTCCCTGTACCTTAAAAACTCTCATTTACTTACATACTACCCCCTCTGTGACTTCTGACACGCCTGCCTGGAAGACCATCTCCTCCCACGCACCAAATACCACACTTACTCATTTGATAGGCTGGCTCGCCAGCTAATCACACTTACTTTATGACACATATTTTCGTAGACTATGTATATTATACGTCCCGTATAATCTGTCTCCCTCACTATTCTCCAGCACATATGCTGTTTTCCCAATACGTTTGGAAACTATAAATGTTTCTGCGTCACCTGCTTCCAACCTTGCCAGTGGCTCCCTTAAATTAACGTCCTCACGTTGCTCTACCTACCTATTTCTCAGTGTCTGTAACGATGCCCTGTTGCTACTGTCCACACATGCTAACCCTACTTTCCTCTGGTGTAACACCTCTACTTGACACTCTATGACCTAAAAATGTCACTTCTGACTGACAGAATGACGACTTAGACAGCTTCAAAGTGAACCCTGCCTGATCTAACTTCTGAAAACTATATCTAAATGACGTAGATGCTCCTCAAAACTGCGTGAACTAATTACCATATCATCTATGTAAATGGTTACAAACTCTCCTGTGTCATCCCCTAATGCGATGTTTAAAGCCCTAATTAAAGCTGCTGAACTACTCTTTAACCCATAAGGTGTTCTACAAAATTGATAAAGGTTATATTTATGACTAAAAGCTGTAAATGGTCTATCTTCGTACATAAGTGGCACTTGCCAAAAACTGGAACTCAAATCTACACAAGTGAAATACTTCTTCCCCTCAAATGTTTGCATTAATTCCTCTATTGACATAGATTTCAGCTGATCTGAACTAATTCTACTGTTAACCAAACGAGCGTCTAAACAAATACGAACCGTGCCGTCGGTCTTGGGTACCGTGATCAAAGAATTAACATATGGACTGTTAGAGTGCTCAATAATCCCATCTTCAAGCATCTGGTTAATTTGTGCCTCAACTGCACTCTGATAAGCGAAAGGTACGGGATATCTATGTCCTGTGAATACTGACCTATCAATAACGTTCAATGAATGTGTATAGCAATTGGCCATACCAATGCGATCCTCAAAAACTCTCCTATTACACAATAACACATCATAGAGCCGAACACACTGATCATCCTCTATATTTCCCCGAAATGCAGCATCACGTAACGAGTCCTTTAGACTACCGTTCGTAATCACACTGCCCACAAAACATGGAGAACCCCGCTCTACGGCTGGCGATATCTAATTTAAAGTACAAATCACACCTACAATATTACTCCTCTGAATATGGTCATTGAATGCTAATTCTACTTCAGAATCTCCCCATTTAAATTTCAAACTCCCTACATCATAACATAAGTTACCAGACACTCTACTTAGCCACTCTGAACCCAAGATAACACTGAATACTAAATTTGGAATTACAAGGCAAATCTGCTTCTCTACATGATTATTAATTTTAATGTCTACTAAAACTTGCTTAGAAATTACTTTAGACCTCTTCCCAACAGCTGTGATAACAAAAGTGCTTTTAATTGGCATCTCCTCAAAATTTACTCCAGTTCCTTTCATTTTATCATAAAATGCACTACTTATGCAACTCTTCATACAACCACTATCAATTAAAACATCTGTGTACGCCTCGGACACGTTAAATTTAACTATGGGGCTCTTACTAACCACTTCCTGAATAATACCTTCATCATTTAGTTCATGTAATAATTCATTTCTTACATTTAGGTCATAGGGTTCCTGTATAATTGTATGGACAGGGCATGCTACAGACTGAGATTCTGACCTTACTTCGCAGCCTGGTTCGCGTTTAAAGAACCGCTACAGCTGGCCGTAGTACTACTAACTACTAAACTGGTCTGGTTGTTCTGGGCTGTGTTGTCATTGTTTGGCTGTATATTACTACCACTAGGCTGTCCTCTTCCTTGACCCCTATTCTGGTTGTAATTATTGTCATTATAATTTCTCCCTTGATTTCCCCTGAAATCATTGTTTCTCCCTTGATTTCCCCTGTAATCATTGTTCCTCCCTTGATTTCCCATGAAATCATTGTTCCTTCCTTGATACTGATTACCATAGCCATTTCCTCTGTTCTGATTTAGCTGATTATTATTATTTCTATTTTGAGCGTTGGCCCCTTCGCCACCGTTCCCTTGAACTCCTTGATGCCTGGCTTCATTAGGTCTATTATTATTATTACCCTGGTTCCGATTGAAATTGTCCTCATAACCCCCTCTCCCTAGTGCATCAAATGTGCTTAACAAATTTTCTACTTGTGATATAGTCTTTACATTCTGGATACAAGCAGCCTCCTTGATCCTATAGGGAAAGTGCCTAAGTAGCAACCTCACCACATCACTTTCCTCCTTCAAGCCATCCAGATATTTACACACTAATACCTGCCCTAAAAAGTATTCGGTCATGCTGGAGCTTCCTTTAGGGTTATATTTACCACACACTACTCCCTCACGATGCTGCGACTGAATAACCTCATTCCAGAACTTTTCACAGAATTTCATTTTAAAGTCATTAATATCAGTAAACTTGTCTCTGTAGACAGCAAACCAATTCCTCGTTTCCCCCACAAACACTTGTTCTAAAATTTCAACTACCTGGCACCACTCAATACTACCATTTTCCAACCTCTCCCCGAATTTATTTTCTATAGTGTCCATGAACTCTATTGGGCACCCCTGACGATTGCTGAACTTACCCAGTTCTACCTCCCTGTGTGTGCTATTCACAAAAACTGGCCTATTCTGACTATTTTCTTGCCTGATCCTAGCTTTTAATTTTAACTCTAATTCTGCGATTTTCTCCTCAGCCTTCCTCTCAATACTGTTTACTGTTAATTTAATGTTTCCTTCTGATTCTTCTTCTTTATCATATAGCTTTGCTTGTTTCTCCTCAATCTTGCTAATGCTCTCTCTATTACTCTCTCTTAAATCATTTACTTCTGCAACTATTTGTGAGTGGACTTTCTCAATTCTACCCCCCAGCAGTTCCTTAACCTCTTTAGTAGCTACCTGAATTTTGTCAATTTCTCCCCCCAATTGCTTTTTGACCTGCTGTGTTTCCTGTTGCACTAGTTCTTTTAAATTTTCAGCCTGTGTACTGATTCTAATTTCCAACTCCTCCTGTACTTTTCCTAATTTCTTGTCTACATCTGCAATGATCTCTTTAACCTTCTCTTCCATTACTCCTCTGATTTCTCCTCTAATCTGCTCCATTTTCACACTAATTTCCTTGTTGTTCTTATCTAATTTTGCATTATTCTGTTCTAATTTTTTATTTAAAGCTTCTGTACTTTCTTTATTTTCCCTACTGTTTTGTTCTAATTTTGCATTATTCTCTTCTAATTTTGCATTATTCTGTTCTAATTTTGCATTTAAAGCTTCTGTACTTTCTTTATTTTCCCTACTGTTTTGTTCTAATTTTGCATTATTCTGTTCTAATTTTGCATTTAAGGCATCACTACTAACTTTGTTTTGATACATGAACTCGAGAAGTAAAGTTTTTTATTCTGGTTGGCCGCCTACACTCCCTGTTTCAGTATCGGGATTTACCTCCGCTACCCCGGTACTACCATCACTCGACATACTGCTCGTATCATCACTCTCCAGTTGATGACCACTACGTAACCTCATCTGTCTTTCTTTCTCATCCCCCATAATGATATACACTGATAAAGACAAATAACCCCCAAAATACAGGCACAGAAATATATACCCTTCACCTTCCACAAATGTTATTAGGTTTTCAGCCCCAAGTTGTCGGCGACAATTGTAGCAGATTCTGCTTAGGCTGGGATGACAAGTGAAACGGTATTTACTTTGCTCCACGTTGAGCGTACAAATGTAGCAGTTTGACTGGCCCTAACTGTTGGGAGAAAAATGTAACTGTTTACCTTTGCCTAAGCTATGTTGTTTTAATGGGCGCCAAGACCTCAACGCAATGTTGAAATCTAAATTTGTATTTAACAACGTCTAGCTCTGGCAGAACACATTCAAGACTCTATTCACTCAGATCGTGGTATGATTTGATCATTAACCCAACAAACAATTGTATCAGGAGAAGGAATTGGTCTATATCTAATGCTACCTACTGAAAGCAAAGATTGCATTGTAAAAGAAATGAATTTATTATATAAAACAAGTATAGCAAAATTAATAATAATAATAAGTATAAAATTTAAATTGGAGCGTTGTGATTTGAATATTACCGATAGAAAATTACGTGAAAACGGAGTCTGATAAATTATTGATTTTACTCTTATTCCCAAGCTATGAAGTTACTGAAATATGAAATATAAAACCAAGAGAAATGAGAGATTGCGTATTTCTGCGTCATTCGCGCTTACCACTGGAAATAGCCGAAGCCTTTCCCTCGTACTGGATGATGCTGTGAGCTTCCCACAGTCTCCTGGACGTCGACATCTTCGTCGATATTTGATGAGATTCTGGTAGATTAGATAATTCTATGGTCCGTACCTCGGACCCAAACACTCGTACAACCGCACTGGTTAAATTTTACAAAAGTTAGTCCTCCAATCCACGGAACATCGGAGCGATTCCCGCGTACAACCGTACTCGTTAAATTCTATACAGATCGTCTTCGTTCCACGGAACATCGGAGCCACTCGCACGCGCACCCATACTCGTCAAGTATTTCACAGATTGTCCTCGTTCCACGGCGCGTCAAACGATATATGCACCTGTCGGCTCCCCCACTCTTCAGCCGACTTCTAGCTTACGTGGTCTCCACTGATTGGCTGCACCCCGCTACTTCCCCTCCTCTAGTTCATTACACTCGGCGCGCGAATGATGAAGACGATTTCCGTTCCAACCATTCGCCTTTCCTGGACGCTGCGACCCAGGATTGCGTCATGCTTTCCGACAAGATTAAGCGTGTACTTGAATTCCCAGTGAGTCACGTCTCTCGATATACCCTAACTGACGAAAACTCCTTAAAATTCCGCAATCACATAATTTTCTATGATATTGTCGTTCGTAATAATTTGCTTGCTAGCGTTTTCGAAGACATAGAAAACCTATCTGAATGCTAATAATTTTTATAAAATGCTCCGAAAATACCTTAATAATAATTATAATAAATTAATAATAATAATAAATTAACATGAAAAATTCTCTTGGCAGAACAATTTGCCGCGTAAATAAATATAGAATGGCTTCCTACTGACTTATGCCAGTTGCATAAAAACCCCTCAAAAACACGTTACAGCCCTAACGGTTAAGCCATTATCAAAAATAATCAAACCCATTCTAATTATTAATCCAATTAAATTTTTAATTTTCCGCACTAATAGGGTTTCCTACTAATTTATTCATCCAAACCAGACATCTCTCAACTCCCAAAATATTTCTATAAAAATTATCACAATTTAAATCGGCATGCGATTGACCATGTCTAAATCGGGACCCACGTTCGAAGCCAATTCTCGCTCTATCTTATTTTATGTGCCCGTTTAGACCGGAGTCCGCACGACCACATATGCATTTTACCAATAATCAGTCAGCACGAGAGTCAAAATATCCCGGAGCGCCAGATGGGTTAAAGCAAATCGCAAAAACGACATCAAATGAAAAAAATGCTTTACTGATTTTTGGCTCAATGCAACAATAAGGATAGAAGGAGATTCAATTGGGCGTAACACATCAAGTAAAATTATCTCATTTTATTTTGAATTTAAAATTGACTGCAAAAAATGCTCAAAGCAGCATCACTCACGTGTGGCGACCCACACTCCTATTTACACAATATACAGAAATTTTCCAAACACATTTGACAATTATTTTTTGGAAACACAAGTCTGATTAATAGTCCTGTAGACTGTGTTCCAAAATTATTTATGATTAATTCCAGTTCAAATTTAATTGTCTCTACTGGAAATATCGTAGATCACTGTTTGAATTTTTACATAATGTTAACACTCGTAGAATAAATGTTCATAGAATTTTTAACTTTCACTTATTTTTCCAGTTTCAAAAAATATTGTCGAAAAATATTATTATCATCATTGAATCAACACAAATTATTTACACATATTAATAACATCTGAAAAGTATTTGACCTTGAGCATAGCATCGAAGAACTGTGCGAAGCACAACAAAATTTAATTGTTCTTCCGACATTAAACATTTCGAGAAGTGACTCGATTATGAACTTCAAGTTCCTAACAAAATACATGATTTTTAAATCATCAACTTGATCACTGAATTGTTGAAACATTCAACTATTCAATTTTCCACTTAGAATCATCATTAAGAAAAATATTTATATTTGTGGCCCTTTTAGTAACTTTCACAACTTGCAATTCTTCAACAGAATGCGGAAATAAGAATTGTAGTTTCATGATAAATTCATTTAGTTCATGGCACTAGGATTGAAAATATCCTTCAAATTATTCGTGGTTATAGAATTATTTTTAATTGGCAGTGGCCCATTCTATTATTTGTGTAAGAACACAATATTACAACAACAACGGCAAAGGTCTTCCTCTGAAGAAGAATAAACTACTATCATGACAAATCCGGGTTCTAGCAAAATCAAAGTCTAAATGGAATTCGTAAACAAGGTTGAAATAAGAACTGATGGTTTCTAAGAAATAACCTTCGGGTCATTCATACGACGAAATGTGTAGTTCCAATACTCCTTCTATAAACCTGAGTCATCGAACCTGCTATTTGATTGATGCTCGAAAAAACCTCTTCATTCCTGCGACTTAAACATGCGCACCTGGGAATGGCATTTCAACTACTCCACACATATAAATTTTCTTCTCAAAATTTATACAATAAATCAAGCCTCTGCTTGTTATCAACACTGGAAGATTAATAAACTCACAAGTTTATTTTATTTTACCATTCAGTTCAACCCGTGAATTTACCATACATATGAAAATCTTTATTTCACTTTCGAGTGTATTTACGTCATGATTTTATATAAATACAAAAATATCCTATTTGATACAAATATCAATTGCTTCCCGTTTCATGCCTCTCCGTGTTATCTGAAAAATATACTTTGCTCATTGCAAATATCAACTGTTCAACCAGAACTGAAATGTTGGTTGAATGCGGGCTTGCGCTAACCACTCTCCTTCGGAAAATCTCCTGTTCCAAACTAGAAATGATTAAACTACTTCATAGGCTCTCTCTCAATACATATGATTATTAGAAAATATAATATCCAAAAATTATTTAGAAAAATTATGAAAATTATTATTATTATTATCAGTGGATTATTATTATTATTATTTGTTAATTATTTTTAAATATGTTTAATTATCATCTCATTATGTGAGAATCCACATGTTAGAATCTTCGAATATGGAAAAAAAATATCCATTCCTCAACAAAAATAATTTAACTCAACCTTTACATCGACGGTTTTCCGTGATATCCCTATAATATGAAATATTCAAATAAATGCTCGAAATGCTCGGTCATCGATCCTAAACTGTTCTGAGTGCTGAAAATACTCAGAATAACTCTAATATATCTTGCGTAAATCATTGCAAGATTTAAATACGAAGAAAAATAAATGTGTTGGTCATCTGCCGAAAAATAGTTTGTTCCAATTAGCTAGGCATAATATAATTCAAATGTGGCTTACATTTCTTGATGGTCTTGAAGCGTAGTGAACCTGGTCTGTACCAGATTTATCCATAGACATGCCCTAGCGGACAAGCACGTATAATCCTTGTATCGGCCGCCATTATATACCCACAATCCGTCTAGTCAGACATAGTGGTAGTATCTCTTGACGTTTGAATTAACTGTTGTTCCATTTTAATATGGGCTTCTATCAAAGCCATAACAGTTTGTTTAAATGGGGTCAGATCTAAGTGATCTATTCTTAGATATGTCAGTTGTAACATAACTCACGGTAATCTTATCAATACAAGAAGACACTGACAGTCTAACCAATCAACGGCTGTTCTGAAGATCGTTCCCTGGGCATGGCTTCACACCATCTACCATGCGCTAAGCAACCTGTAGTTTCCCTTGCGTAGACTAACGAACAACACCGTGATAGACTGGTCTTCAGTGTACTGATAGATCGAAGTGGTTAACAAGTTACTAATATGTAAACTGACTGAATTGGACTAAACATCCAAGTATTAGGTTATTACTGGACTGTGACAAAGTACTAATTCTAGACAAAGTCTAGCATATGTCCATGTAGAAACATAAATATTTCCACTAATGTCTGTAGAAAAAAAATTCAAACACCTCAGTGATTCTCCTCGCCGGAAACTTACTAAGTTCCACCTCGTAGCGCCGCACTTTTGTGACTATCACAACTTTGAAAATTACTTCTGCGTAGATCCGGCAACCATGTGCCTTGGCTCAGCGTAGCAGCAACTTGCTAGGCAAGTGCTTGTGTTGGAATGAGCTATCGATGCCTCGGCCGGCCGGCTTTTATTCAAAACTGCCAGGGTCACGCGTCATCACGCTGAAATCTAGAAATCCTCATATCTCTGGTATCCCTGGTCCGATTTACTTGATAGTAAGTGCATTCTCTTTCATTTGGCCGTGCCAGTAATCTGATCCGAGTCTCAAGTCTCTACTCCATGGTTAACTATTTAATCAATAAATAGCCTCGACCTCTGCTATTACTCGCTACGTCACTTGACATGCTAGTATCGGTATATTCTTTCCAACTCCTTCTCGAAGCAATGTAGCGCGATATTCAAATATCTCAACTTTCAAAAGCGGCTGTAGCCTTTCCCTTGATATCTAGGTGTCTGAATCTTGGAATACCCATTCCTAGAGTTGGGCACATCCACCCCACACCTAGCAAAAAATAAAAATTGAAAAATTTTTATTTTTCCTATCTACACATTAAATCATCTGGTTCTTGAATAATAAATCTTCAAATTCGATGCATTATAAGTTCCCGCGATGTTACCAGTTCGTGTATTAGTGACTTCATAGCTTCCATTGTTGTTTACTTCCACAATATTCAAAATCTTCAATTTCACCAGGTTTAATATCAAAAATGCCGTGATACTCTTCCAAAATTTTCCCTAGCTCTGGGGACTCCTCCTCAGTGTAGACTTCTCTTCCTTCAGCTTCATGAAAAATCAGAGACCATTGAGCATCCATCTCCCTCGATGTCTTCCTCTTCTTTTCCCTCGAAGTTTATCTCTTCGGTATTCTTGAATCTGATCGTCTCTGTCTTCATGTCTATCACTGCTTGATATTTCTGAATGAAATCCGCTCCCAATATCATGTCAAAAGCCATGTCCTTCACTACTACAAACACATGTCGGAAATCATGTCCTCCAATAGTGATACATAAGTATAATTGTGTGTTACACAGAGATATTTTGTTGGGTATTATTCCTTGGATCTGAATTCCTGATACTGGAATCTCCTCTAAATTCTCTTTGAGCTTCCACAGAATATAAAGCTTCTCACTCACAAGCCAAAGCATAGCCCCAGTATCAATCAAAGTATCGACAGGCATACCGAATACTTCGCATGATATGATTGGCATTCTAATTCTTGTACCCATTTCTTTCCGTTCGTCATTCTGTTGAATTAAGTCATCATCCTCTGCTTGCCATTTAATAATTCTGGAAGTGAAAGTGTTCAAAATTCTATCTTCTACTGTGGATTCGAAGTTTGTTTTTTTTTGTTTCCATTCCCCCGGGATTGTTGTGTTCCCGATGGACCTGGTTCATTGGTCCTCTGCTCCAAAAACTGCAAGTTATCTTGGTGTCTTGCTTCCAAGTTTTTCCTCGTCTCCTTGTTGAACTCTTCATTGGACTGACGAGTATCCATATTCCCTCTGTTATTGTAGTTGTTTCTACCGTAGTACCTTCTTTCCTGGTGCCTTCCTTGGTTATCCCTTGGCCTTCTCCATCGAGTATTATATCGATTTCCACCATCCGGTCTTGCATAAGGCTTGTAATTGTATCTGTTACTGTACTGATTCCATCCTCTTTTGTCGGGATCTTCCCTCGGCGTTTTCTCTTCTCGCCCCTCTCGAATCTATCGAGGTGTTTGGGAATAACTGTCGGCCATAACAGCATACACAGAGTTGTTATTCTTTCCTCCCTTCTGATGGAAGAATTGAGCGTTCGTATGATCATGCTTCTGTAATACCTCGTCAAATTGCTCCATATTATAGATGTCAGCAGCGATCAAAGTCCTTTGGACGTCTGCTGGAAACTGACGTATCAATGCAGTAATTAATTCGTTATCTGGCATCGGCGGATCTAAATGTTGCAGTTTAGAAAGCTGTCCAGAAAAGTACGTAGAGTATCGAGTAGGCTGTGACGTCGAGAATCTCTTCGAATATAATTCTGCTCTGACTTGCTGTTGGGTTTCCGGGGACCAAAACTTTTTCAATAACCCACGAGAAAACTCCTCAAAAGTGGTTAGAGTGGATCTAAAAGCTCTAAACCAAAGAAGTGCAGGACCTTCCAAAAACTTCCCTATCACTCGGATCTGTCTTTCTTTAGGGATCTTGGAATCTTTCAGGTAATCCCCTGCTTCTCTCAAAAATTCCACGGGTGTCACAGAATCTCGCCCTGAAAATTTAGAAGGCTTATCCTCTACATTCTTGAATACAGTTATGGGGTTGGATTGAAATACTGTCCTGACCTCATCCTGTCTTTGACTATCAGTTTCTCTAGCTGCTCCTAGATTTATCTGTATCTGTTCTTTTCCCCTTACACTTGGCATTTTCAACAGATGGTCAGACTGCTTCTCGTCCTTGATTTGGGTTTTCATAGCCTCAAGTTCCTTCTGGTTTTCTTCTGCCATTTTCTTAATTGTTTCAGTTTCTTTACAATTCTCCTTAACATCAGTGGATATCTGGTTCATCACAGCCTCGTGACTTTTCAATGACTCTGTCATATCTGATATGTCCTTCTGAGTTGCTTGGATATCTTTGGAAATTACTTGAATATGGGACGACAAAGATTCCCTAATCTCCTTGATTCCCTCTTGATTCTCCAGCTTGAGTGTGTCTTTAATTTCATTGACAACTGTGGTTTTAATTTCAGTTTGCAATTCATTAATCACACCTTCTCTTATTTCTCCCATTACAAGTTCTTTGAATTGCTCTGTCAACCGTTGAACAACTAGAATTCCCATCTCATTACTCTCCTTCTTCACTCTGACTTCTAGGTTGATCATGTCTTCACCAACTTTCCTAAGACCATGTTCTATCCTATCAGCTAAGCTTTGGGATCGAAGATCGGCATCGCGAAATTTATCGTCCATTAAACTTGCGTTAGTAGCTAATGAAGTTTCGAGCTCATGTGTTTTTTCGCATAATTTAGACATTTTACTCTCAATTGACATTTTCAAAATTTCGGAATTCTCTTTAAATTTACTTTCCATAGAATTAAATTTACTATTTAAATTTTCTTTCAAGTTACCTTTTAAAGAATAAGAACTTTCTTTAAGTTTATTTTCTAAAGAATCAGAATTTTCTCTAAGTTTATCATTCAAATTTTCTTTAAGTTTATTTTCTAAAGAATCAGAATTTTCTTTAAGTTTATTTTCTAAAGAATCAGAATTTTCTTTAAGTTTATCGTTTAAACTTTCTTTAAGTTTATCAGAATTTTCTTTAAGTTTCCTTTCCAAAGCCTCAGTATTTTCTTTCATAATGGCTGCTACACGCAGTCCAGCTTCTTTGGAACTCTCTTCCAAACTCCTCATCATCCTCATCATTTCTTCCATAATTTTCAATTATTATTCAAAACTTAGGGGTATACAATTTTGGGAAACACAAGCTTATAACTAGAACAAGAAATATGAATAGCTAATTGGAACACTCTAATAAAATGAGATTTGTCCTAATGTCGACGTGATGGAAAAACAAAATTCTCTACTTTTACGAATTACATTTACCACAATATCACAAGAAAAATATGCAAGTTCTCAAATATCCTCCACCTGGATTCTAATAATGCGTATGTCCAGTCATCGAACGTTTACTACTGAATTTACTTGACGCCCTGTAGCAGTTTCTTGGTCCTCACGTTGAGCGACAATTGTAGCAGATTTGCTAGCCCTATGTTGGTAGTGACAAATGGAGCAGTTTGACTGGCCCTAACTGTTGGGAGAAAAATGTAACTGTTTACCTTTGCCTAAGCTATGTTGTTTTAATGGGCGCCAAGACCTCAACGCAATGTTGAAATCTAAATTTGTATTTAACAACGTCTAGCTCTGGCAGAACACATTCAAGACTCGATTCACTCAGATCGTGGTATGATTTGATCATTAACCCAACAAACAATTGTATCAGGAGAAGGAATTGGTCTATATCTAATGCTACCTACTGAAAGCAAAGATTGCATTGTAAAAGAAATGAATTTATTATATAAAACAAGTATAGCAAAATTAATAATAATAATAAGTATAAAATTTAAATTGGAGCGTTGTGATTTGAATATTACCGATAGAAAATTACGTGAAAACGGAGTCTGATAAATTATTGATTTTACTCTTATTCCCAAGCTATGAAGTTACTGAAATATGAAATATAAAACCAAGAGAAATGAGAGATTGCGTATTTCTGCGTCATTCGCGCTTACCACTGGAAATAGCCGAAGCCTTTCCCTCGTACTGGATGATGCTGTGAGCTTCCCACAGTCTCCTGGACGTCGACATCTTCGTCGATATTTGATGAGATTCTGGTAGATTAGATAATTCTATGGTCCGTACATCGGACCCAAACACTCGTACAACCGCACTGGTTAAATTTTACAAAAGTTAGTCCTCCAATCCACGGAACATCGGAGCGCTTCCCGCGTACAACCGTACTCGTTAAATTCTATACAGATCGTCTTCGTTCCACGGAACATCGGAGCCACTCGCACGCACACCCATACTCGTCAAGTATTTCACAGATTGTCCTCGTTCCACGGCGCGTCGAACGATATATGCACCTGTCGGCTCCCCCACTCTTCAGCCGACTTCTAGCTGACGTGGTCTCCACTGATTGGCTGCACCCCGCTACTTCCCCTCCTCTAGTTCATTACACTCGGCGCGCGAATGATGAAGACGATTTCCGTTCCAACCATTCGCCTTTCCTGGACGCTGCGACCCAGGATTGCGTCATGCTTTCCGACAAGATTAAGCGTGTACGGTACTTGAATTCCCAGTGAGTCACGTCTCTCGATATACCCTAACTGACGAAAACTCCGTAAAATTCCGCAATCACATAATTTTCTATCTTATTGTCGTTCGTAATAATTTGCTTGATAGCGTTTTCGAAGACATAGAAAACCTATCTGAATGCTAATAATTTTTATAAAATGCTCCGAAAATACCTTAATAATAATTATAATAAATTAATAATAATAATAAATTAACATGAAAAATTCTCTTGGCAGAACAATTTGCCGCGTAAATAAATATAGAATGGCTTCCTACTGACTTATGCCAGTTGCATAAAAAACCCTCAAAAAACACGTTACATATTCGCCTCGGATCATCGGATGATTTACCGTGACGACGGTCCATTATCCGATTATCCCAGACACGTTAATAATCCCCATCCAAAATACATATTACATAAATGAAATCACCCAAAATTACTGATATATACACTCATAATTTTTCTTCACGCACTTTGCGTCAAAGTTTGTTGTCACTATGGATTGCACTTTGCAACCAGTCCAATGTTTTACATATAGAATAGTGTTCCACGGATATTTCCGCCTCTCAAATTTCTCTATGTTGGAGAAATAGACATAATTAATGTGTGAGCACTATGTATTTATGATGTCATATCCCACGCATTGAAGGTGTTCTGATATATTATATCACCATAGAACTTCGTAATTTCACTGGAGGTCCCTTCCTTATGGTGAAATTTAATCTCACTTATCACTGAGCACACGATCACACTATTGTGGCAGCGCCTCGTGACCATAATACTTAATCTCTCTTTAAAGTAGATTAAATTAATATTGACTTCTGAAAACAAAAACAGTAAATGCGCATTACATATAACCCCAAATATTTCTGTGCCGTAATCGCCCTGTCTTGTTAAGTTCCCGTAGACCATATTCTACTTAATACTAGTTCTCAACACAGACCAGTTCTCCTGACACAAATAATACCTTTGTACAAATTACCTTAAATTACACACTTACAAATCTTACATGCCGAGGCCGTAAACAGAAATCACGTGTGCTGATATGTATGAGTTTCATGAAGGACTGTCTCGCCTTCTGATGGCCCATCTTTTGCCTTGTGGACGCCTTAAGCAAAAATACCCTGTTCAAGCGCCCACCCATCTCTAGGAGGCAAATGGGAATTCACCAGCGCTACCAAATTCTGGCCTTGGTGTATCGAGACATTTTAGTGCTCAAGAGCATCCGACAATCCCGTCATATTTCCCTGTACCTTAAAAACTCTCATTTACTTACATACTACCCCCTCTGTGACTTCTGACACGCCTGCCTGGAAGACCATCTCCTCCCACGCACCAAATACCACACTTACTCATTTGATAGGCTGGCTCGCCAGCTAATCACACTTACTTTATGACACATATTTTCGTAGACTATGTATATTATACGTCCCGTATAATCTGTCTCCCTCACTATTCTCCAGCACATATGCTGTTTTCCCAATACGTTTGGAAACTATAAATGTTTCTGCGTCACCTGCTTCCAACCTTGCCAGTGGCTCCCTTAAATTAACGTCCTCACGTTGCTCTACCTACCTATTTCTCAGTGTCTGTAACGATGCCCTGTTGCTACTGTCCACACATGCTAACCCTACTTTCCTCTGGTGTAACACCTCTACTTGACACTCTATGACCTAAAAATGTCACTTCTGACTGACAGAATGACGACTTAGACAGCTTCAAAGTGAACCCTGCCTGATCTAACTTCTGAAAACTATATCTAAATGACGTAGATGCTCCTCAAAACTGCGTGAACTAATTACCATATCATCTATGTAAATGGTTACAAACTCTCCTGTGTCATCCCCTAATGCGATGTTTAAAGCCCTAATTAAAGCTGCTGAACTACTCTTTAACCCATAAGGTGTTCTACAAAATTGATAAAGGTTATATTTATGACTAAAAGCTGTAAATGGTCTATCTTCGTACATAAGTGGCACTTGCCAAAAACTGGAACTCAAATCTACACAAGTGAAATACTTCTTCCCCTCAAATGTTTGCATTAATTCCTCTATTGACATAGATTTCAGCTGATCTGAACTAATTCTACTGTTAACCAAACGAGCGTCTAAACAAATACGAACCGTGCCGTCGGTCTTGGGTACCGTGATCAAAGAATTAACATATGGACTGTTAGAGTGCTCAATAATCCCATCTTCAAGCATCTGGTTAATTTGTGCCTCAACTGCACTCTGATAAGCGAAAGGTACGGGATATCTATGTCCTGTGAATACTGACCTATCAATAACGTTCAATGAATGTGTATAGCAATTGGCCATACCAATGCGATCCTCAAAAACTCTCCTATTACACAATAACACATCATAGAGCCGAACACACTGTTTATCCTCTATATTTCCCCGAAATGCAGCATGACGTAACGAGTCCTTTAGACTACCGTTCGTAATCACACTGCCCACAAAACATGGAGAACCCCGCTCTACGGCTGGCGATATCTCATTTAAAGTACAAATCACACCTACAATATTACTCCTCTGAATATGGTCATTGAATGCTACTTCTACTTCAGAATCTCCCCATTTAAATTTCAAACTCCCTACATCATAACATAAGTTACCAGACACTCTACTTAGCCACTCTGAACCCAAGATAACACTGAATACTAAATTTGGAATTACAAGGCAAATCTGCTTCTCTACATGATTATTAATTTTAATGTCTACTAAAACTTGCTTAGAAATTACTTTAGACCTCTTCCCAACAGCTGTGATAACAAAAGTGCTTTTAATTGGCATCTCCTCAAAATTTACTCCAGTTCCTTTCATTTTTTCATATAATGCACTACTTATGCAACTCTTCATACAACCACTATCAATTAAAACATCTGTGTACGCCTCGGACACGTTAAATTTAACTATGGGGCTCTTACTAACCACTTCCTGAATAATACCTTCATCATTTAGTTCATGTAATAATTCATTTCTTACATTTAGGTCATAGGGTTCCTGTATAATTGTATGGACAGGGCATGCTACAGACTGAGATTCTGACCTTACTTCGCAGCCTGGTTCGCGTTTAAAGAACCGCTACAGCTGGCCGTAGTACTACTAACTACTAAACTGGTCTGGTTGTTCTGGGCTGTGTTGTCATTGTTTGGCTGTATATTACTACCACTAGGCTGTCCTCTTCCTTGACCCCTATTCTGGTTGTAATTATTGTCATTATAATTTCTCCCTTGATTTCCCCTGAAATCATTGTTTCTCCCTTGATTTCCCCTGTAATCACTGTTCCTCCCTTGATTTCCCATGAAATCATTGTTCCTTCCTTGATACTGATTACCATAGCCATTTCCTCTGTTCTGATTTAGCTGATTATTATTATTTCTATTTTGAGCGTTGGCCCCTTCGCCACCGTTCCCTTGAACTCCTTGATGCCTGGCTTCATTAGGTCTATTATTATTATTACCCTGGTTCCGATTGAAATTGTCCTCATAACCCCCTCTCCCTAGTGCATCAAATGTGCTTAACAAATTTTCTACTTGTGATATAGTCTTTACATTCTGGATACAAGCAGCCTCCTTGATCCTATAGGGAAAGTGCCTAAGTAGCAACCTCACCACATCACTTTCCTCCTTCAAGCCATCCAGATATTTACACACTAATACCTGCCCTAAAAAGTATTCGGTCATGGTGGAGCTTCCTTTAGGGTTATATTTACCACACACTACTCCCTCACGATGCTGCGACTGAATAACCTCATTCCAGAACTTTTCACAGAATTTCATTTTAAAGTCATTAATATCAGTAAACTTGTCTCTGTAGACAGCAAACCAATTCCTCGTTTCCCCCACAAACACTTGTTCTAAAATTTCAACTACCTGGCACCACTCAATACTACCATTTTCCAACCTCTCCCCGAATTTATTTTCTATAGTGTCCATGAACTCTATTGGGCACCCCTGACGATTGCTGAACTTACCCAGTTCTACCTCCCTGTGTGTGCTATTCACAAAAACTGGCCTATTCTGACTATTTTCTTGCCTGATCCTAGCTTTTAATTTTAACTCTAATTCTGCGATTTTCTCCTCAGCCTTCCTCTCAATACTGTTTACTGTTAATTTAATGTTTCCTTCTGATTCTTCTTCTTTATCATATAGCTTTGCTTGTTTCTCCTCAATCTTGCTAATGCTCTCTCTATTACTCTCTCTTAAATCATTTACTTCTGCAACTATTTGTGAGTGGACTTTCTCAATTCTACCCCCCAGCAGTTCCTTAACCTCTTTAGTAGCTACCTGAATTTTGTCAATTTCTCCCCCCAATTGCTTTTTGACCTGCTGTGTTTCCTGTTGCACTAGTTCTTTTAAATTTTCAGCCTGTGTACTGATTCTAATTTCCAACTCCTCCTGTACTTTTCCTAATTTCTTGTCTACATCTGCAATGATCTCTTTAACCTTCTCTTCCATTACTCCTCTGATTTCTCCTCTAATCTGCTCCATTTTCACACTAATTTCCTTGTTGTTCTTATCTAATTTTGCATTATTCTGTTCTAATTTTTTATTTAAAGCTTCTGTACTTTCTTTATTTTCCCTACTGTTTTGTTCTAATTTTGCATTATTCTCTTCTAATTTTGCATTATTCTGTTCTAATTTTGCATTTAAAGCTTCTGTACTTTCTTTATTTTCCCTACTGTTTTGTTCTAATTTTGCATTATTCTGTTCTAATTTTGCATTTAAGGCATCACTACTAACTTTGTTTTGATACATGAACTCGAGAAGTAAAGTTTTTAATTCTGGTTGGCCGCCTACACTCCCTGTTTCAGTATCGGGATTTACCTCCCTACCCCGGTACTACCATCACTCGACATACTGCTCGTATCATCACTCTCCAGTTGATGACCACTACGTAACCTCATCTGTCTTTCTTTCTCATCCCCCATAATGATATACACTGATAAAGACAAATAAACCCCAAAATACAGGCACAGAAATATATACCCTTCTCCTTCCACAAATGTTATTAGGTTTTCAGCCCCAAGTTGTCGGAGACAATTGTAGCAGATTCTGCTTAGGCTGGGATGACAAGTGAAACGGTATTTACTTTGCTCCACGTTGAGCGTACAAATGTAGCAGTTTGACTGGCCCTAACTGTTGGGAGAAAAATGTAACTGTTTACCTTTGCCTAAGCTATGTTGTTTCAATGGGCGCCAAGACCTCAACGCAATGTTGAAATCTAAATTTGTATTTAACAACGTCTAGCTCTGGCAGAACACATTCAAGACTCTATTCACTCAGATCGTGGTATGATTTGATCATTAACCCAACAAACAATTGTATCAGGAGAAGGAATTGGTCTATATCTAATGCTACCTACTGAAAGCAAAGATTGCATTGTAAAAGAAATGAATTTATTATATAAAACAAGTATAGCAAAATTAATAATAATAATAATAAGTATAAAATTTAAATTGAAGCGTTGTGATTTGAATATTACCGATAGAAAATTACGTGAAAACGGAGTCTGATAAATTATTGATTTTACTCTTATTCCCAAGCTATGAAGTTACTGAAATATGAAATATAAAACCAAGAGAAATGAGAGATTGCGTATTTCTGCGTCATTCGCGCTTACCACTGGAAATAGCCGAAGCCTTTCCCTCGTACTGGATGATGCTGTGAGCTTCCCACAGTCTCCTGGACGTCGACATCTTCGTCGATATTTGATGAGATTCTGGTAGATTAGATAATTCTATGGTCCGTACATCGGACCCAAACACTCGTACAACCGCACTGGTTAAATTTTACAAAAGTTAGTCCTCCAATCCACGGAACAACGGAGCGATTCCCGCGTACAACCGTACTCGTTAAATTCTATACAGATCGTCTTCGTTCCACGGAACATCGGAGCCACTCGCACGCGCACCCATACTCGTCAAGTATTTCACAGATTGTCATCGTTCCACGGCGCGTCGAACGATATATGCACCTGTCGGCTCCCCCACTCTTCAGCCGACTTCTAGCTTACGTGGTCTCCACTGATTGGCTGCACCCCGCTACTTCCCCTCCTCTAGTTCATTACACTCGGCGCGCGAATGATGAAGACGATTTCCGTTCCAACCATTCGCCTTTCCTGGACGCTGCGACCCAGGATTGCGTCATGCTTTCCGACAAGATTAAGCGTGTACTTGAATTCCCAGTGAGTCACGTCTCTCGATATACCCTAACTGACGAAAACTCCGTAAAATTCCGCAATCACATAATTTTCTATGATATTGTCGTTCGTAATAATTTGCTTGATAGCGTTTTCGAAGACATAGAAAACCTATCTGAATGCTAATAATTTTTATAAAATGCTCCGAAAATACCTTAATAATAATTATAATAAATTAATAATAATAATAAATTAACATGAAAAATTCTCTTGGCAGAACAATTTGCCGCGTAAATAAATATAGAATGGCTTCCTACTGACTTATGCCAGTTGCATAAAAACCCCTCAAAAACACGTTACAGCCCTAACGGTTAAGCCATTATCAAAAATAATCAAACCCATTCTAATTATTAATCCAATTAAATTTTTAATTTTCCGCACTAATAGGGTTTCCTACTAATTTATTCATCCAAACCAGACATCTCTCAACTCCCAAAATATTTCTATAAAAATTATCACAATTTAAATCGGCATGCGATTGACCATGTCTAAATCGGGACCCACGTTCGAAGCCAATTCTCGCTCTATCTTATTTTATGTGCCCGTTTAGACCGGAGTCCGCACGACCACATATGCATTTTACCAATAATCAGTCAGCACGAGAGTCAAAATATCCCGGAGCGCCAGATGGGTTAAAGCAAATCGCAAAAACGACATCAAATGAAAAAAATGCTTTACTGATTTTTGGCTCAATGCAACAATAAGGATAGAAGGAGATTCAATTGGGCGTAACACATCAAGTAAAATTATCTCATTTTATTTTGAATTTAAAATTGACTGCAAAAAATGCTCAAAGCAGCATCACTCACGTGTGGCGACCCACACTCCTATTTACACAATATACAGAAATTTTCCAAACACATTTGACAATTATTTTTTGGAAACACAAGTCTGATTAATAGTCCTGTAGACTGTGTTCCAAAATTATTTATGATTAATTCCAGTTCAAATTTAATTGTCTCTACTGGAAATATCGTAGATCACTGTTTGAATTTTTACATAATGTTAACACTCGTAGAATAAATGTTCATAGAATTTTTAACTTTCACTTATTTTTCCAGTTTCAAAAAATATTGTCGAAAAATATTATTATCATCATTGAATCAACACAAATTATTTACACATATTAATAACATCTGAAAAGTATTTGACCTTGAGCATAGCATCGAAGAACTGTGCGAAGCACAACAAAATTTAATTGTTCTTCCGACATTAAACATTTCGAGAAGTGACTCGATTATGAACTTCAAGTTCCTAACAAAATACATGATTTTTAAATCATCAACTTGATCACTGAATTGTTGAAACATTCAACTATTCAATTTTCCACTTAGAATCATCATTAAGAAAAATATTTATATTTGTGGCCCTTTTAGTAACTTTCACAACTTGCAATTCTTCAACAGAATGCGGAAATAAGAATTGTAGTTTCATGATAAATTCATTTAGTTCATGGCACTAGGATTGAAAATATCCTTCAAATTATTCGTGGTTATAGAATTATTTTTAATTGGCAGTGGCCCATTCTATTATTTGTGTAAGAACACAATATTACAACAACAACGGCAAAGGTCTTCCTCTGAAGAAGAATAAACTACTATCATGACAAATCCGGGTTCTAGCAAAATCAAAGTCTAAATGGAATTCGTAAACAAGGTTGAAATAAGAACTGATGGTTTCTAAGAAATAACCTTCGGGTCATTCATACGACGAAATGTGTAGTTCCAATACTCCTTCTATAAACCTGAGTCATCGAACCTGCTATTTGATTGATGCTCGAAAAAACCTCTTCATTCCTGCGACTTAAACATGCGCACCTGGGAATGGCATTTCAACTACTCCACACATATAAATTTTCTTCTCAAAATTTATACAATAAATCAAGCCTCTGCTTGTTATCAACACTGGAAGATTAATAAACTCACAAGTTTATTTTATTTTACCATTCAGTTCAACCCGTGAATTTACCATACATATGAAAATCTTTATTTCACTTTCGAGTGTATTTACGTCATGATTTTATATAAATACAAAAATATCCTATTTGATACAAATATCAATTGCTTCCCGTTTCATGCCTCTCCGTGTTATCTGAAAAATATACTTTGCTCATTGCAAATATCAACTGTTCAACCAAAACTGAAATGTTGGTTGAATGCGGGCTTGCGCTAACCACTCTCCTTCGGAAAATCTCCTGTTCCAAACTAGAAATGATTAAACTACTTCATAGGCTCTCTCTCAATACATATGATTATTAGAAAATATAATATCCAAAAATTATTTAGAAAAATTATGAAAATTATTATTATTATTATCAGTGGATTATTATTATTATTATTTGTTAATTATTTTTAAATATGTTTAATTATCATCTCATTATGTGAGAATCCACATGTTAGAATCTTCGAATATGGAAAAAAAATATCCATTCCTCAACAAAAATAATTTAACTCAACCTTTACATCGACGGTTTTCCGTGATATCCCTATAATATGAAATATTCAAATAAATGCTCGAAATGCTCGGTCATCGATCCTAAACTGTTCTGAGTGCTGAAAATACTCAGAATAACTCTAATATATCTTGCGTAAATCATTGCAAGATTTAAATACGAAGAAAAATAAATGTGTTGGTCATCTGCCGAAAAATAGTTTGTTCCAATTAGCTAGGCATAATATAATTCAAATGTGGCTTACATTTCTTGATGGTCTTGAAGCGTAGTGAACCTGGTCTGTACCAGATTTATCCATAGACATGCCCTAGCGGACAAGCACGTATAATCCTTGTATCGGCCGCCATTATATACCCACAATCCGTCTAGTCAGACATAGTGGTAGTATCTCTTGACGTTTGAATTAACTGTTGTTCCATTTTAATATGGGCTTCTATCAAAGCCATAACAGTTTGTTTAAATGGGGTCAGATCTAAGTGATCTATTCTTAGATATGTCAGTTGTAACATAACTCACGGTAATCTTATCAATACAAGAAGACACTGACAGTCTAACCAATCAACGGCTGTTCTGAAGATCGTTCCCTGGGCATGGCTTCACACCATCTACCATGCGCTAAGCAACCTGTAGTTTCCCTTGCGTAGACTAACGAACAACACCGTGATAGACTGGTCTTCAGTGTACTGATAGATCGAAGTGGTTAACAAGTTACTAATATGTAAACTGACTGAAATGGACTAAACATCCAAGTATTAGGTTATTACTGGACTGTGACAAAGTACTAATTCTAGACAAAGTCTAGCATATGTCCATGTAGAAACATAAATATTTCCACTAATGTCTGTAGAAAAAAAATTCAAACACCTCAGTGATTCTCCTCGCCGGAAACTTACTAAGTTCCACCTCGTAGCGCCGCACTTTTGTGACTATCACAACTTTGAAAATTACTTCTGCGTAGATCCGGCAACCATGTGCCTTGGCTCAGCGTAGCAGCAACTTGCTAGGCAAGTGCTTGTGTTGGAATGAGCTATCGATGCCTCGGCCGGCCGGCTTTTATTCAAAACTGCCAGGGTCACGCGTCATCACGCTGAAATCTAGAAATCCTCATATCTCTGGTATCCCTGGTCCGATTTACTTGATAGTAAGTGCATTCTCTTTCATTTGGCCGTGCCAGTAATCTGATCCGAGTCTCAAGTCTCTACTCCATGGTTAACTATTTAATCAATAAATAGCCTCGACCTCTGCTATTACTCGCTACGTCACTTGACATGCTAGTATCGGTATATTCTTTCCAACTCCTTCTCGAAGCAATGTAGCGCGATATTCAAATATCTCAACTTTCAAAAGCGGCTGTAGCCTTTCCCTTGATATCTAGGTGTCTGAATCTTGGAATACCCATTCCTAGAGTTGGGCACATCCACCCCACACCTAGCAAAAAATAAAAATTGAAAAATTTTTATTTTTCCTATCTACACATTAAATCATCTGGTTCTTGAATAATAAATCTTCAAATTCGATGCATTATAAGTTCCCGCGATGTTACCAGTTCGTGTATTAGTGACTTCATAGCTTCCATTGTTGTTTACTTCCACAATATTCAAAATCTTCAATTTCACCAGGTTTAATATCAAAAATGCCGTGATACTCTTCCAAAATTTTCCCTAGCTCTGGGGACTCCTCCTCAGTGTAGACTTCTCTTCCTTCAGCTTCATGAAAAATCAGAGACCATTGAGCATCCATCTCCCTCGATGTCTTCCTCTTCTTTTCCCTCGAAGTTTATCTCTTCGGTATTCTTGAATCTGATCGTCTCTGTCTTCATGTCTATCACTGCTTGATATTTCTGAATGAAATCCGCTCCCAATATCATGTCAAAAGCCATGTCCTTCACTACTACAAACACATGTCGGAAATCATGTCCTCCAATAGTGATACATAAGTATAATTGTGTGTTACACAGAGATATTTTGTTGGGTATTATTCCTTGGATCTGAATTCCTGATACTGGAATCTCCTCTAAATTCTCTTTGAGCTTCCACAGAATATAAAGCTTCTCACTCACAAGCCAAAGCATAGCCCCAGTATCAATCAAAGTATCGACAGGCATACCGAATACTTCGCATGATATGATTGGCATTCTAATTCTTGTACCCATTTCTTTCCGTTCGTCATTCGGTTGAATTAAGTCATCATCCTCTGCTTGCCATTTAATAATTCTGGAAGTGAAAGTGTTCAAAATTCTATCTTCTACTGTGGATTCGAAGTTTGTTTTTTTTTGTTTCCATTCCCCCGGGATTGTTGTGTTCCCGATGGACCTGGTTCATTGGTCCTCTGCTCCAAAAACTGCAAGTTATCTTGGTGTCTTGCTTCCAAGTTTTTCCTCGTCTCCTTGTTGAACTCTTCATTGGACTGACGAGTATCCATATTCCCTCTGTTATTGTAGTTGTTTCTACCGTAGTACCTTCTTTCCTGGTGCCTTCCTTGGTTATCCCTTGGCCTTCTCCATCGAGTATTATATCGATTTCCACCATCCGGTCTTGCATAAGGCTTGTAATTGTATCTGTTACTGTACTGATTCCATCCTCTTTTGTCGGGATCTTCCCTCGGCGTTTTCTCTTCTCGCCCCTCTCGAATCTCTCGAGGTGTTTGGGAATAACTGTCGGCCATAACAGCATACACAGAGTTGTTATTCTTTCCTCCCTTCTGATGGAAGAATTGAGCGTTCGTATGATCATGCTTCTGTAATACCTCGTCAAATTGCTCCATATTATAGATGTCAGCAGCGATCAAAGTCCTTTGGACGTCTGCTGGAAACTGACGTATCAATGCAGTAATTAATTCGTTATCTGGCATCGGCGGATCTAAATGTTGCAGTTTAGAAAGCTGTCCAGAAAAGTACGTAGAGTATCGAGTAGGCTGTGACGTCGAGAATCTCTTCGAATATAATTCTGCTCTGACTTGCTGTTGGGTTTCCGGGGACCAAAACTTTTTCAATAACCCACGAGAAAACTCCTCAAAAGTGGTTAGAGTGGATCTAAAAGCTCTAAACCAAAGAAGTGCAGGACCTTCCAAAAACTTCCCTATCACTCGGATCTGTCTTTCTTTAGGGATCTTGGAATCTTTTAGGTAATCCCCTGCTTCTCTCAAAAATTCCACGGGTGTCACAGAATCTCGCCCTGAAAATTTAGAAGGCTTATCCTCTACATTCTTGAATACAGTTATGGGGTTGGATTGAAATACTGTCCTGACCTCATCCTGTCTTTGACTATCAGTTTCTCTAGCTGCTCCTAGATTTATCTGTATCTGTTCTTTTCCCCTTACACTTGGCATTTTCAACAGATGGTCAGACTGCTTCTCGTCCTTGATTTGGGTTTTCATAGCCTCAAGTTCCTTCTGGTTTTCTTCTGCCATTTTCTTAATTGTTTCAGTTTCTTTACAATTCTCCTTAACATCAGTGGATATCTGGTTCATCACAGCCTCGTGACTTTTCAATGACTCTGTCATATCTGATATGTCCTTCTGAGTTGCTTGGATATCTTTGGAAATTACTTGAATATGGGACGACAAAGATTCCCTAATCTCCTTGATTCCCTCTTGATTCTCCAGCTTGAGTGTGTCTTTAATTTCATTGACAACTGTGGTTTTAATTTCAGTTTGCAATTCATTAATCACACCTTCTCTTATTTCTCCCATTACAAGTTCTTTGAATTGCTCTGTCAACCGTTGAACAACTAGAATTCCCATCTCATTACTCTCCTTCTTCACTCTGACTTCTAGGTTGATCATGTCTTCACCAACTTTCCTAAGACCATGTTCTATCCTATCAGCTAAGCTTTGGGATCGAAGATCGGCATCGCGAAATTTATCGTCCATTAAACTTGCGTTAGTAGCTAATGAAGTTTCGAGCTCATGTGTTTTTTCGCATAATTTAGACATTTTACTCTCAATTGACATTTTCAAAATTTCGGAATTCTCTTTAAATTTACTTTCCATAGAATTAAATTTACTATTTAAATTTTCTTTCAAGTTACCTTTTAAAGAATAAGAACTTTCTTTAAGTTTATTTTCTAAAGAATCAGAATTTTCTCTAAGTTTATCATTCAAATTTTCTTTAAGTTTATTTTCTAAAGAATCAGAATTTTCTTTAAGTTTATTTTCTAAAGAATCAGAATTTTCTTTAAGTTTATCGTTTAAACTTTCTTTAAGTTTATCAGAATTTTCTTTAAG
Organism: Meconema thalassinum; assembly: GCA_946902985.2. NCBI lineage: Eukaryota > Metazoa > Arthropoda > Insecta > Orthoptera > Tettigoniidae > Meconema > Meconema thalassinum. Next base: position 21,723,494 of record OX336396.1, read on the forward strand.
TTTCCTTTCCAAAGCCTCAGTATTTTCTTTCATAATGGCTGCTACACGCAGTCCAGCTTCTTTGGAACTCTCTTCCAAACTCCTCATCATCCTCATCATTTCTTCCATAATTTTCAATTATTATTCAAAACTTAGGGGTATACAATTTTGGCAAACACAAGCTTATAACTAGAACAAGAAATATGAATAGCTAATTGGAACACTCTAATAAAATGAGATTTGTCCTAATGTCGACGTGATGGAAAAACAAAATTCTCTACTTTTACGAATTACATTTACCACAATATCACAAGAAAAATATGCAAGTTCTCAAATATCCTCCACCTGGATTCTAATAATGCGTATGTCCAGTCATCGAACGTTTACTACTGAATTTACTTGACGCCCTGTAGCAGTTTCTTGGTCCTCACGTTGAGCGACAATTGTAGCAGATTTGCTAGCCCTATGTTGGTAGTGACAAATGTAGCAGTTTGACTGGCCCTAACTGTTGGGAGAAAAATGTAACTGTTTACCTTTGCCTAAGCTATGTTGTTTTAATGGGCGCCAAGACCTCAACGCAATGTTGAAATCTAAATTTGTATTTAACAACGTCTAGCTCTGGCAGAACACATTCAAGACTCGATTCACTCAGATCGTGGTATGATTTGATCATTAACCCAACAAACAATTGTATCAGGAGAAGGAATTGGTCTATATCTAATGCTACCTACTGAAAGCAAAGATTGCATTGTAAAAGAAATGAATTTATTATATAAAACAAGTATAGCAAAATTAATAATAATAATAAGTATAAAATTTAAATTGGAGCGTTGTGATTTGAATATTACCGATAGAAAATTACGTGAAAACGGAGTCTGATAAATTATTGATTTTACTCTTATTCCCAAGCTATGAAGTTACTGAAATATGAAATATAAAACCAAGAGAAATGAGAGATTGCGTATTTCTGCGTCATTCGCGCTTACCACTGGAAATAGCCGAAGCCTTTCCCTCGTACTGGATGATGCTGTGAGCTTCCCACAGTCTCCTGGACGTCGACATCTTCGTCGATATTTGATGAGATTCTGGTAGATTAGATAATTCTATGGTCCGTATATCGGACCCAAACACTCGTACAACCGCACTGGTTAAATTTTACAAAAGTTAGTCCTCCAATCCACGGAACATCGGAGCGATTCCCGCGTACAACCGTACTCGTTAAATTCTATACAGATCGTCTTCGTTCCACGGAACATCGGAGCCACTCGCACGCGCACCCATACTCGTCAAGTATTTCACAGATTGTCCTCGTTCCACGGCGCGTCGAACGATATATGCACCTGTCGGCTCCCCCACTCTTCAGCCGACTTCTAGCTGACGTGGTCTCCACTGATTGGCTGCACCCCGCTACTTCCCCTCCTCTAGTTCATTACACTCGGCGCGCGAATGATGAAGACGATTTCCGTTCCAACCATTCGCCTTTCCTGGACGCTGCGACCCAGGATTGCGTCATGCTTTCCGACAAGATTAAGCGTGTACGGTACTTGAATTCCCAGTGAGTCACGTCTCTCGATATACCCTAACTGACGAAAACTCCGTAAAATTCCGCAATCACATAATTTTCTATCTTATTGTCGTTCGTAATAATTTGCTTGATAGCGTTTTCGAAGACATAGAAAACCTATCTGAATGCTAATAATTTTTATAAAATGCTCCGAAAATACCTTAATAATAATTATAATAAATTAATAATAATAATAAATTAACATGAAAAATTCTCTTGGCAGAACAATTTGCCGCGTAAATAAATATAGAATGGCTTCCTACTGACTTATGCCAGTTGCATAAAAAACCCTCAAAAAACACGTTACATATTCGCCTCGGATCATCGGATGATTTACCGTGACGACGGTCCATTATCCGATTATCCCAGACACGTTAATAATCCCCATCCAAAATACATATTACATAAATGAAATCACCCAAAATTACTGATATATACACTCATAATTTTTCTTCACGCACTTTGCGTCAAAGTTTGTTGTCACTATGGATTGCACTTTGCAACCAGTCCAATGTTTTACATATAGAATAGTGTTCCACGGATATTTCCGCCTCTCAAATTTCTCTATGTTGGAGAAATAGACATAATTAATGTGTGAGCACTATGTATTTATGATGTCATATCCCACGCATTGAAGGTGTTCTGATATATTATATCACCATAGAACTTCGTAATTTCACTGGAGGTCCCTTCCTTATGGTGAAATTTAATCTCACTTATCACTGAGCACACGATCACACTATTGTGGCAGCGCCTCGTGACCATAATACTTAATCTCTCTTTAAAGTAGATTAAATTAATATTGACTTCTGAAAACAAAAACAGTAAATGCGCATTACATATAACCCCAAATATTTCTGTGCCGTAATCGCCCTGTCTTGTTAAGTTCCCGTAGACCATATTCTACTTAATACTAGTTCTCAACACAGACCAGTTCTCCTGACACAAATAATACCTTTGTACAAATTACCTTAAATTACACACTTACAAATCTTACATGCCGAGGCCGTAAACAGAAATCACGTGTGCTGATATGTATGAGTTTCATGAAGGACTGTCTCGCCTTCTGATGGCCCATCTTTTGCCTTGTGGACGCCTTAAGCAAAAATACCCTGTTCAAGCGCCCACCCATCTCTAGGAGGCAAATGGGAATTCACCAGCGCTACCAAATTCTGGCCTTGGTGTATCGAGACATTTTAGTGCTCAAGAGCATCCGACAATCCCGTCATATTTCCCTGTACCTTAAAAACTCTCATTTACTTACATACTACCCCCTCTGTGACTTCTGACACGCCTGCCTGGAAGACCATCTCCTCCCACGCACCAAATACCACACTTACTCATTTGATAGGCTGGCTCGCCAGCTAATCACACTTACTTTATGACACATATTTTCGTAGACTATGTATATTATACGTCCCGTATAATCTGTCTCCCTCACTATTCTCCAGCACATATGCTGTTTTCCCAATACGTTTGGAAACTATAAATGTTTCTGCGTCACCTGCTTCCAACCTTGCCAGTGGCTCCCTTAAATTAACGTCCTCACGTTGCTCTACCTACCTATTTCTCAGTGTCTGTAACGATGCCCTGTTGCTACTGTCCACACATGCTAACCCTACTTTCCTCTGGTGTAACACCTCTACTTGACACTCTATGACCTAAAAATGTCACTTCTGACTGACAGAATGACGACTTAGACAGCTTCAAAGTGAACCCTGCCTGATCTAACTTCTGAAAACTATATCTAAATGACGTAGATGCTCCTCAAAACTGCGTGAACTAATTACCATATCATCTATGTAAATGGTTACAAACTCTCCTGTGTCATCCCCTAATGCGATGTTTAAAGCCCTAATTAAAGCTGCTGAACTACTCTTTAACCCATAAGGTGTTCTACAAAATTGATAAAGGTTATATTTATGACTAAAAGCTGTAAATGGTCTATCTTCGTACATAAGTGGCACTTGCCAAAAACTGGAACTCAAATCTACACAAGTGAAATACTTCTTCCCCTCAAATGTTTGCATTAATTCCTCTATTGACATAGATTTCAGCTGATCTGAACTAATTCTACTGTTAACCAAACGAGCGTCTAAACAAATACGAACCGTGCCGTCGGTCTTGGGTACCGTGATCAAAGAATTAACATATGGACTGTTAGAGTGCTCAATAATCCCATCTTCAAGCATCTGGTTAATTTGTGCCTCAACTGCACTCTGATAAGCGAAAGGTACGGGATATCTATGTCCTGTGAATACTGACCTATCAATAACGTTCAATGAATGTGTATAGCAATTGGCCATACCAATGCGATCCTCAAAAACTCTCTTATTACACAATAACACATCATAGAGCCGAACACACTGTTTATCCTCTATATTTCCCCGAAATGCAGCATGACGTAACGAGTCCTTTAGACTACCGTTCGTAATCACACTGCCCACAAAACATGGAGAACCCCGCTCTACGGCTGGCGATATCTCATTTAAAGTACAAATCACACCTACAATATTACTCCTCTGAATATGGTCATTGAATGCTACTTCTACTTCAGAATCTCCCCATTTAAATTTCAAACTCCCTACATCATAACATAAGTTACCAGACACTCTACTTAGCCACTCTGAACCCAAGATAACACTGAATACTAAATTTGGAATTACAAGGCAAATCTGCTTCTCTACATGATTATTAATTTTAATGTCTACTAAAACTTGCTTAGAAATTACTTTAGACCTCTTCCCAACAGCTGTGATAACAAAAGTGCTTTTAATTGGCATCTCCTCAAAATTTACTCCAGTTCCTTTCATTTTTTCATATAATGCACTACTTATGCAACTCTTCATACAACCACTATCAATTAAAACATCTGTGTACGCCTCGGACACGTTAAATTTAACTATGGGGCTCTTACTAACCACTTCCTGAATAATACCTTCATCATTTAGTTCATGTAATAATTCATTTCTTACATTTAGGTCATAGGGTTCCTGTATAATTGTATGGACAGGGCATGCTACAGACTGAGATTCTGACCTTACTTCGCAGCCTGGTTCGCGTTTAAAGAACCGCTACAGCTGGCCGTAGTACTACTAACTACTAAACTGGTCTGGTTGTTCTGGGCTGTGTTGTCATTGTTTGGCTGTATATTACTACCACTAGGCTGTCCTCTTCCTTGACCCCTATTCTGGTTGTAATTATTGTCATTATAATTTCTCCCTTGATTTCCCCTGAAATCATTGTTTCTCCCTTGATTTCCCCTGTAATCACTGTTCCTCCCTTGATTTCCCATGAAATCATTGTTCCTTCCTTGATACTGATTACCATAGCCATTTCCTCTGTTCTGATTTAGCTGATTATTATTATTTCTATTTTGAGCGTTGGCCCCTTCGCCACCGTTCCCTTGAACTCCTTGATGCCTGGCTTCATTAGGTCTATTATTATTATTACCCTGGTTCCGATTGAAATTGTCCTCATAACCCCCTCTCCCTAGTGCATCAAATGTGCTTAACAAATTTTCTACTTGTGATATAGTCTTTACATTCTGGATACAAGCAGCCTCCTTGATCCTATAGGGAAAGTGCCTAAGTAGCAACCTCACCACATCACTTTCCTCCTTCAAGCCATCCAGATATTTACACACTAATACCTGCCCTAAAAAGTATTCGGTCATGGTGGAGCTTCCTTTAGGGTTATATTTACCACACACTACTCCCTCACGATGCTGCGACTGAATAACCTCATTCCAGAACTTTTCACAGAATTTCATTTTAAAGTCATTAATATCAGTAAACTTGTCTCTGTAGACAGCAAACCAATTCCTCGTTTCCCCCACAAACACTTGTTCTAAAATTTCAACTACCTGGCACCACTCAATACTACCATTTTCCAACCTCTCCCCGAATTTATTTTCTATAGTGTCCATGAACTCTATTGGGCACCCCTGACGATTGCTGAACTTACCCAGTTCTACCTCCCTGTGTGTGCTATTCACAAAAACTGGCCTATTCTGACTATTTTCTTGCCTGATCCTAGCTTTTAATTTTAACTCTAATTCTGCGATTTTCTCCTCAGCCTTCCTCTCAATACTGTTTACTGTTAATTTAATGTTTCCTTCTGATTCTTCTTCTTTATCATATAGCTTTGCTTGTTTCTCCTCAATCTTGCTAATGCTCTCTCTATTACTCTCTCTTAAATCATTTACTTCTGCAACTATTTGTGAGTGGACTTTCTCAATTCTACCCCCCAGCAGTTCCTTAACCTCTTTAGTAGCTACCTGAATTTTGTCAATTTCTCCCCCCAATTGCTTTTTGACCTGCTGTGTTTCCTGTTGCACTAGTTCTTTTAAATTTTCAGCCTGTGTACTGATTCTAATTTCCAACTCCTCCTGTACTTTTCCTAATTTCTTGTCTACATCTGCAATGATCTCTTTAACCTTCTCTTCCATTACTCCTCTGATTTCTCCTCTAATCTGCTCCATTTTCACACTAATTTCCTTGTTGTTCTTATCTAATTTTGCATTATTCTGTTCTAATTTTTTATTTAAAGCTTCTGTACTTTCTTTATTTTCCCTACTGTTTTGTTCTAATTTTGCATTATTCTCTTCTAATTTTGCATTATTCTGTTCTAATTTTGCATTTAAAGCTTCTGTACTTTCTTTATTTTCCCTACTGTTTTGTTCTAATTTTGCATTATTCTGTTCTAATTTTGCATTTAAGGCATCACTACTAACTTTGTTTTGATACATGAACTCGAGAAGTAAAGTTTTTAATTCTGGTTGGCCGCCTACACTCCCTGTTTCAGTATCGGGATTTACCTCCGCTACCCCGGTACTACCATCACTCGACATACTGCTCGTATCATCACTCTCCAGTTGATGACCACTACGTAACCTCATCTGTCTTTCTTTCTCATCCCCCATAATGATATACACTGATAAAGACAAATAAACCCCAAAATACAGGCACAGAAATATATACCCGTCTCCTTCCACAAATGTTATTAGGTTTTCAGCCCCAAGTTGTCGGCGACAATTGTAGCAGATTCTGCTTAGGCTGGGATGACAAGTGAAACGGTATTTACTTTGCTCCACGTTGAGCGTACAAATGTAGCAGTTTGACTGGCCCTAACTGTTGGGAGAAAAATGTAACTGTTTACCTTTGCCTAAGCTATGTTGTTTCAATGGGCGCCAAGACCTCAACGCAATGTTGAAATCTAAATTTGTATTTAACAACGTCTAGCTCTGGCAGAACACATTCAAGACTCTATTCACTCAGATCGTGGTATGATTTGATCATTAACCCAACAAACAATTGTATCAGGAGAAGGAATTGGTCTATATCTAATGCTACCTACTGAAAGCAAAGATTGCATTGTAAAAGAAATGAATTTATTATATAAAACAAGTATAGCAAAATTAATAATAATAATAATAAGTATAAAATTTAAATTGAAGCGTTGTGATTTGAATATTACCGATAGAAAATTACGTGAAAACGGAGTCTGATAAATTATTGATTTTACTCTTATTCCCAAGCTATGAAGTTACTGAAATATGAAATATAAAACCAAGAGAAATGAGAGATTGCGTATTTCTGCGTCATTCGCGCTTACCACTGGAAATAGCCGAAGCCTTTCCCTCGTACTGGATGATGCTGTGAGCTTCCCACAGTCTCCTGGACGTCGACATCTTCGTCGATATTTGATGAGATTCTGGTAGATTAGATAATTCTATGGTCCGTACATCGGACCCAAACACTCGTACAACCGCACTGGTTAAATTTTACAAAAGTTAGTCCTCCAATCCACGGAACAACGGAGCGATTCCCGCGTACAACCGTACTCGTTAAATTCTATACAGATCGTCTTCGTTCCACGGAACATCGGAGCCACTCGCACGCGCACCCATACTCGTCAAGTATTTCACAGATTGTCATCGTTCCACGGCGCGTCGAACGATATATGCACCTGTCGGCTCCCCCACTCTTCAGCCGACTTCTAGCTTACGTGGTCTCCACTGATTGGCTGCACCCCGCTACTTCCCCTCCTCTAGTTCATTACACTCGGCGCGCGAATGATGAAGACGATTTCCGTTCCAACCATTCGCCTTTCCTGGACGCTGCGACCCAGGATTGCGTCATGCTTTCCGACAAGATTAAGCGTGTACTTGAATTCCCAGTGAGTCACGTCTCTCGATATACCCTAACTGACGAAAACTCCGTAAAATTCCGCAATCACATAATTTTCTATGATATTGTCGTTCGTAATAATTTGCTTGATAGCGTTTTCGAAGACATAGAAAACCTATCTGAATGCTAATAATTTTTATAAAATGCTCCGAAAATACCTTAATAATAATTATAATAAATTAATAATAATAATAAATTAACATGAAAAATTCTCATGGCAGAACAATTTGCCGCGTAAATAAATATAGAATGGCTTCCTACTGACTTATGCCAGTTGCATAAAAAACCCTCAAAAACACGTTACAGCCCTAATGGTTAAGCCATTATCAAAAATAATCAAACCCATTCTAATTATTAATCCAATTAAATTTTTAATTTTCCCCACTAATTGGGTTTCCTACTAATTTATTCATCCAAACCAGACATCTCTCAACTCCCAAAATATTTCTATAAAAATTATCACAATTTAAATCGGCATGCGATTGACCATGTCTAAATCGGGACCCACGTTCGAAGCCATTTCTCTCTCTATCTTATTTTATGTGCCCGTTTAGACCGGAGTCCGCACGACCACATATGCATTTTACCAATAATCAGTCAGCACGAGAGTCAAAATATCCCGGAGCGCCAGATGGGTTAAAGCAAATCGCAAAAACGACATCAAATGAAAAAAATGCTTTACTGATTTTTGGCTCAATGCAACAATAAGGATAGAAGGAGATTCAATTGGGCGTAACACATCAAGTAAAATTATCTCATTTTATTTTGAATTTAAAATTGACTGCAAAAAATGCTCAAAGCAGCATCACTCACGTGTGGCGACCCACACTCCTATTTACACAATATACAGAAATTTTCCAAACGCATTTGACAATTATTTTTTGGAAACACAAGTCTGATTAATAGTCCTGTAGACTGTGTTCCAAAATTATTTATGATTAATTCCAGTTCAAATTTAATTGTCTCTACTGGAAATATCGTAGATCACTGTTTGAATTTTTACATAATGTTAACACTCGTAGAATAAATGTTCATAGAATTTTTAACTTTCACTTATTTTTCCAGTTTCAAAAAATATTGTCGAAAAATATTATTATCATCATTGAATCAACACAAATTATTTACACATATTAATAACATCTGAAAAGTATTTGACCTTGAGCATAGCATCGAAGAACTGTGCGAAGCACAACAAAATTTAATTGTTCTTCTGACATTAAACATTTCGAGAAGTGACTCGATTATGAACTTCAAGTTCCTAACAAAATACAGGATTTTTAAATCATCAACTTGATCACTAAATTGTTGAACCATTCAACTATTCAATTTTCCACTTAGAATCATCATTAAGAAAAATATTTATATTTGTGGCCCTTTTAGTAACTTTCACAACTTGCAATTCTTCAACAGAATGCGGAAATAAGAATTGTAGTTTCATGATAAATTCATTTAGTTCATGGCACTAGGATTGAAAATATCCTTCAAATTATTCGTGGTTATAGAATTATTTTTAATTGGCAGTGGCCCATTCTATTATTTGTGTAAGGACACAATATTACAACAACAACGGCAAAGGTCTTCCTCTGAAGAAGAATAAACTACTATCATGACAAATCCGGGTTCTAGCAAAATCAAAGTCTAAATGGAATTTGTAAACAAGGTTGAAATAAGAACTGATGGTTTCTAAGAAATAACCTTCGGGTCATTCATACGACGAAATGTGTAGTTCCAATACTCCTTCTATAAACCTGAGTCATCGAACCTGCTATTTGATTGATGCTCGAAAAAACCTCTTCATTCCTGCGACTTAAACATGCGCACCTGGGAATGGCATTTCAACTACTCCACACATATAAATTTTCTTCCCAAAATGTATACAATAAATCAAGCCTCTGCTTGTTATCAACACTGGAAGATTAATAAACTCACAAGTTTATTTTATTTTACCATTCAGTTCAACCCGTGAATTTACCATACATATGAAAATCTTTATTTCACTTTCGAGTGTATTTACGTCATGATTTTATATAAATACAAAAATATCCTATTTGATACAAATATCAATTGCTTCCCGTTTCATGCCTCTCCGTGTTATCTGAAAAATATACTTTGCTCATTGCAAATATCAACTGTTCAACCAGAACTGAAATGTTGGTTGAATGCGGGCTTGCGCTAACCACTCTCCTTCGGAAAATCTCCTGTTCCAAACTAGAAATGATTAAACTACTTCATAGGCTCTCTCTCAATACATATGATTATCAGAAAATATAATATCCAAAAATTATTTAGAAAAATTATGAAAATTATTATTATTATTATCAGTGGATTATTATTATTATTATTATTATTTGTTAATTATTTTTAAATATGTTTAATTATCATCTCATTATGTGAGAATCCACATGTTCGAATCTTCGAATATGGAAAAAAAATATCCATTCCTCAACAAAAATAATTTAACTCAACCTTTACATCGACGGTTTTCCGTGATATCCCTATAATATGAAATATTCAAATAAATGCTTGAAATGCTCGGTCATCGATCCTAAACTGTTCTGAGTGCTGAAAATACTCAGAATAACTCTAATATATCTTGCGTAAATCATTGCAAGATTTAAATACGAAGAAAAATAAATGTGTTGGTCATCTGCCGAAAAATAGTTTGTTCCAATTAGCTAGGCATAATATAATTCAAATGTGGCTTACATTTCTTGATGGTCTTGAAGCGTAGTGAACCTGGTCTGTACCAGATTTATCCATAGACATGCCCTAGCGGACAAGCACGTATAATCCTTGTATCGGCCGCCATTATATACCCACAATCCGTCTAGTCAGACATAGTGGTAGTATCTCTTGACGTTTGAATTAACTGTTGTTCCATTTTAATATGGGCTTCTATCAAAGCCATAACAGTTTGTTTAAATGGGGTCAGATCTAAGTGATCTATTCTTAGATATGTCAGTTGTAACATAACTCACGGTAATCTTATCAATACAAGAAGACACTGACAGTCTAACCAATCAACGGCTGTTCTGAAGATCGTTCCCTGGGCATGGCTTCACACCATCTACCATGCGCTAAGCAACCTGTAGTTTCCCTTGCGTAGACTAACGAACAACACCGTGATAGACTGGTCTTCAGTGTACTGATAGATCGAAGTGGTTAACAAGTTACCAATATGAAAACTGACTGAAATGGACTAAACATCCAAGTATTAGGTTATTACTGGACTGTGACAAAGTACTAATTCTAGACAAAGTCTATCATATGTCCATGTAGAAACATAAATATTTCCACTAATGTCTGTAGAAAAAAAATTCAAACACCTCAGTGATTCTCCTCGCCGGAAACTTACTAAGTTCCACCTCGTAGCGCCGCACTTTTGTGACTATCACAACTTTGAAAATTACTTCTGCGTAGATCCGGCAACCATGTGCCTTGGCTCAGCGTAGCAGCAACTTGCTAGGCAAGTACTTGTGTTGGAATGAGCTATCGATGCCTCGGTTGGCCGGCTTTTATTCAAAACTGCCAGGGTCACGCGTCATCACGCTGAAATCTAGAAATCCTCATATCTCTGGTATCCCTGGTCCGATTTACTTGATAGTAAGTGCATTCTCTTTCATTTGGCCGTGCCAGTAATCTGATCCGAGTCTCAAGTCTCTACTCCATGGTTAACTATTTAATCAATAAATAGCCTCGACCTCTGCTATTACTCGCTACGTCACTTGACATGCTAGTATCGGTATATTCTTTCCAATTCCTTCTCGAAGCAATGTAGCGCGATATTCAAATATCTCAACTTTCAAAAGCGGCTGTAGCCTTTCCCTTGATATCTAGGTGTCTGAATCTTGGAATACCCATTCCTAGAGTTGGGCACAGTAGGTGCTATTGGTGAATAAGAGGCCATTAATAATAATAATACTATCGTATGGCCTCGGGTGCCGGGTGCAAGCTTTTTTTATGTGACACCCAGTGGGCAGCTTGCATGTCCAACTTTGTTGTTCCTTGGAGCGTTATGAAAGTCAAGGAGGTTAGATATATAAGCTCCTTGACACTGTATCGCTCTCTTAGAAAGAACAGGAGGAACTTTTGTGTTGGTGAAAAATCCCGAGATTAATTTTGCCATTATGAACACGGCCTACTGAATTCAAATGGGATCCTTAACATGCCAACAACGTACGACATGCGTGTCGTGACTTTTGTCTCCTTTCAAAAAACACTTACTACGGCCAGGAGCGAACCTGCAAGCTTGCGGTTGGTAGTCAGACATGATAACCACTCACCCACCGTGGCAAACTAGAAACCATTTAAGAATATACTAAGAATATTCTTTTCACTGCTTATGGGTTCATATTCTATCTTCTTCAACATATTCCTTCAGGAAGTTCCTGCGTGTTTCCTTTTTGGATTTGTTTAAGTTTAAGGTTGCCAAACCACCACATACAAATCTCTAGCAGGCAACACTAAAAATAGCTTCTACTCAGCCACCCTTTATCAACATTTATGTTTGTAGGCAAGCGTAGGTTGAATGAGAGCAGGATGATCGCGGATGTATGGCGGTTCGACTAGTGTTCAGCCAATCAGGAAGGAGTTGTCGTTCCACGACCATAGTCGGAGGAATTATCGAAATTGTCGTGACATGCTTCTTCGTTATGTCTGGTTAAGGCTACGGTTTTGACCAATCCTTAGGTTGGCTGCATGACTGGTGTTGTGCAAGGAGAGTGCTCCATATCGAGCAGGCTTACAACACTGTGTATGGAGGCGTGGTCCACCTCACTGACCTCCACAAACACTGCTTCCTAGTAGTGACCGTAACTCCGCACTCTATGCAAGGTGTTTCCAAACATGATCGTAGCAAGCACACCCAAAGCAACATCCCTTACGAGTCACAGACTTTCATTACTTATTTATTTTCCGTGTCCGAATCAAATTACATTTTGCCAGTAAGTAGCAACAGTTATAGCATTAGCATCTGCAGCCATAAGATCATATTTTGAACATATGTCCTCCATCAAGGGGCACATCAGCAGGTGTTCTGGATCTTGTAACATGCTGCAGTCACAGAACTCATCATTGTTGACGAGCATGTTCCATTTCTTGAGATTTTTCTTGCAGCGTGAAACGCCCGTCCTCAGCCTGTTCAATGATTTCCAAGTTCCATATGGCAAGTTGTGAGGAAGCCTCCGTGGCTTAGGCGGCAGCACGCCGGCCTCTCACCGCTGGGTCCGTGGTTCAAATCCCGATCACTCCATGTGAGATCTGTGCTGGACAAAACGGAGGCAGACAGGTTTTTCTCCGGGTACTCCGGTTTTCCCTGTCAAAATTTCATTCCAGCAACACTCTCCACTATCATTTCATTTCATCTGTCATTCATTTAATCATTGCCCCAGAGGAGTGCGTCAGGCCTCGGCAGCCGGCACAGTTCATATCCTCGCCGCTAGATGGGGGCTTCATTCATTCCATTCCTGACCCGGTCGGAGACTGGAAGCAGGCTGTGGATTTTCATATGGCAAGTTGTGACCAGGTGCCATTTTTTCTGAAATAGGAATAGTTGGGTCTTTGATTTCTGTCTTCCATATCTTCACATGGGCAGCTTCTTGTGAGCCTTCGAGGGATGTTACTTCCCTCAAAAAGTTGTTTCTGGACTTAAGTCTCTGTCGGGTTGGTTGTTGGCCGACAAGTGGATGCCTTGAATCGGTTTCTTGCCGTTTCTTCTCAGATACTGCAGCTGCCATTCTTCGGACTTGATGTGGAGAAATTCCAATAAGAGGGTAGATCTTCTGAAGTGGCGTTGGTCTAAGATATGATATTGATAATGATTGTGTTGTTGTTTTAAGGGGTCTAACAGCAAGGGCATCTGCCTCTCAGTTACAGACTTTCAAGATAGACTATGCTCTGGAATTATTGGCAATATCCTACACTCTACGTGAAGTAGTCCAAGTGCCTCTACCTATATTTTTCTACAGAAGAAAACTGACGTTTCGCCGCCAGTGTACAGATGGCGACTAGATCACACGCATAACTGAGACTTTACCTCCTTTCAGCATCAAAGTTGGTGTTCACCAGGTCTCGACCTCTCTTGCATGGCCATGGCAACAGTAGATATTTTATCCCAAAATCCTTGGAACGTTATGTAGGTCGATGACGTATCGCGGGCAAGGGAAACACGCTCAACAGCAAATTCAATCATGGAGCCTTACTGGGTACGGAATGAAATTGTAGTGAGAGGTACAGCGAGATGGCAACAACTTGACAAACTCTCAGGATTCAGATTGAGGAGAAATATCTGAGCAAATGCAGCATGGGCAAAATGACGACAGGGGACTGAGTTCTATGGGGCCATGGCTGAAATCCAAAATAACGACAGGGGACTGAGTTCTATGGGGCCATGGCTGAAATCCAAAATAACGACAGGGGACTGAGTTCTATGGGGCCATGGCTGAAATCCAAAATGACGAAAGGCGACTGAGTTCTATGGGGCCATGGCTGAAATCCAAAATGACGAAAGGCGACTGGAGTTCTATGCGGCCATGGCTGAAATCCAAAATCATTCTAAATATATTCGATAACAAAATAATGTCAGCGAGTTATTTTATGTAATAACCGGTACTATTTTGAATAAAATATACTGTGGCTAAGTCCTGCACGATACATCAGTATGTTTGTATGGGCTCTCCCCTGCGCTGTCAGTTCACTGTTGCCAACCACTGCAGTTCAGTTCAATATGACTTGCACGAGCAAGTTTGTCTTTCCAACAGACATATTGTATCTAAACAGTTCCGGTTACACTTGTTGTGTTAAACATGGATATGCGGACAAACACTAGGCACGTGACCCAAGGAAAGCTGGCCACGACATGACAGCAGCAGAACGAATGGAGCACGATAGATTAGTTCGCACCCCTCAGCTATCACGTCTGATTGTTGCGTCACCATCTGTGGGAGAATGGCCTTCGTGCTCTGGTTTCACACGGCCAGTGAGTCCCGTGGGAAGACTAGACTCCGTATTATCTTGTCTTTGTAATTCACGCTCGTTAATCCCTGCTTGCATTCGCCTTCAACTCATGCTTCTGTTGAGCCACTCCTTCTCACAGAACAGCGCTTGACATCGTACACTTAAATATTCATCTTTTACGATCCATATGAAAATTGAAGGTTTAATTTTTATACCTGTTGTAAAACGCTCTCAATGACATGACCTTTTCCAGCTAAACAAGATTTATAGACGCCGGGGTTCCGGAGGGGGAAGTCTACCTTGCTATGAAAAAATCCCTCAGTATGCCTTCCTTCGGAGGGAAAGTAAAGTCGGCGGTCCCATGTCATAGATGTATGGCATGATAAAGGTACTTCCACTAATTACATTTGTGTGAAGCTAAATTATAGGTTATATTTAACAAACGCTCTTAGATTCCAACGTTCATCGCCAGGAGCCAACTGCGGTGGCATCTAGCAACAAAGTTCAGAACTAGTTGGTCGTTGACGGTGGCGTTGGGTAGCAATAGTTGGAACTACTTGAAAATCGAATGTCTGCAGTCCATACTTGAATTAAAAACAGATAACACACACTAATACAGCCATCACAATTAACACCGGTTATCAGACAGATTCTACACACACCCAAAGTACACGGGGCTACATGATCGCGTTGTAGCAGCCCCTAAACTGAGGAACCAACCAACCTACCTTGCTATAAGTTTGATACTTCATGATCCCACATTTTAACACCTTTAAATGCCAGACAACGGATGCTGGAGAAATCGGAACAATCCAAGTCGACGGCGATGATCTGCCTCGAACGACAAAATTTAAGTATCTTTAACTGTTGAAGGTCGTCTCACCGAGGAGGTCAACATAAGAATTAATGCTGCGTGGATGAAGTGGCGAACAACGACAGGTGTCATGTGCGATCGCCAGATGAAAGACCACCTAAAATCGAAGATTTACCGCACTGTCATTCGTCCCGTAGCGCTTTATAGTACCGAATGTTGGCCGACCACGAAGGAAGCAGAACGTCGGCTAAGTGACATGGAGACCAAGATGCTTAGATGGACAGCAGGCATTACTAGGTTGGATCACATCCCCAATCAAAGAATAAGGGAACGATTTGGTATTGCAGCAATCAGTAACAAAATGCGTGAGGGTCGTCTGCGATGGTTTGGGTATGTGCTACGGTCAGGAGCGGACACCATTGCAAAACAGGGCTACACACTGGAGGTCGCCGGGAAAAGACCAAAGGGGCGACCGAGACAACGTTGGGCCGATACACTGCACAGGGATCTGAAAGGCGTCAACCTTGATCCGGACATGGCCCATGACCGAGTAAAGTGGAGAGAGCGGACTCAAATAGCGGACCCTGCCACGAGGTGGGACAAACGCTAAAGCAAAAGAAGAAGAAGAAGAAGTAATGCCAGAGATCAACCCCAAAATGTTTGAGTTTCTGTCATTGAGGCACGCCATGAGGAAGAGAACAAGATTTGCCCAAGGATGGACTTGGCGTACAGACCGAGAGGAGCCAAGCTGCACCTGCCAGCATCAGTGCCACGACCTTGACAGATACTTGGAATAATATTACGGTAAACGTGAAATTTAAAATTGTGAAACACATTCATAATCACGTACTTAAGCCACTCAAACCAATGAAATGTTTGTGTTAATAATGCGATGACTCATCATTGACCTTGTAGTTTAAATCCGTGTCGGTCGTTGAGAACATTTGCCTGCCTGTCCTGTGTAACGCCTTCCTCATGCAAGTGAGCAGGTGTTTGCACCCAGAACAGTTCACCCTGTACCCGTATTCGCAGGAGTCATATCCCAGATGGAATGGATTACACATCCAGAATGCACCCGCCCAAAGGAATCATTGCACATGCACACCACTGACAACTCGAACACACATCCATAATAGTATTTATGCTATGAATAGTAACTATTCGGCAGAAAGAGCGAGAAACGTAAATATCTCAGGGCGTTAAAGGGTTGCTAGGTTGGCGGGATTTTCTCAAAACTACTTTCATAGCATAAATTACTTCTAACTAATAAGTGATTAAGTAGCTTGCCACGGTGGGTGAGTGGATAGCGTGTCGGTCTACTAACCCCAAGATTGCAGGTTCGCCCCTGACCGTGGTAAGTGATTTTTGAAAGGCGGCAAAAATACGATACGCATGTCATACGATGTTGGCATGTCAAAGAACCCATTTGAATTCAGTAGGCCGAGTTCATAATGGCAAAATTAATCTCGGGAGTTTCCGCCAGCACAAAGTTCCTCATTTCTCTACTAGAAAGCGCTATTGTGTTCAAGGAGATTAGATATCTAACATCTAACCTCCTTGACTTTCATAGTCAAGGAACTACGAAATTCGACACGCAAGCTACCCTCTGGGTGTCAAATAGCAAAGCTTGCACCAGGCACCCGAGGCCATACGATATTATTATTATTATTAGTGATTAAGTCCTGTATTTTTAGCCTATTTTCATTTTATGAAAAAATAGGCTTATGAGATCACCTTTTGTCCGTGTGTGTGCGTGCGTGCGTGTGCGTGTGGGTGTGGGAGAGGTGTGTGTGTGTGTGTGTGTGTGTCCCTAATAACTTCTAAACGGCTGGAGCGATTACAATGAAACTCGGTAAGATCATAGCACTATTGTGGCCGACCCCGACCCTGTCCTTCAAATTTTATTGTGTCTCACTAATCCAACATGGCGGCTGTGCGAAATATTTCACCAGCATTCAGTATCTCCGAAACTATTACCGATATCGCCCTGAAATTGTGTACGGTGATAAAGAGCACTAATAGAAGTTCACCCATGAGACTTTTAAAAACCTGCTGACTACAAAACCAACATGGCGGCCAAGCGAAGTTGAGACTTTTAAATAGACTTTTCTCGCGATTTAACTATTCAAACGTAATGAAACTTGGTTCAGCAAATGTTTATACACATTGTAATGCACTGGAGTCTAATTTAGTTCAATTGTTTACATAACCTCAAAATGGCGGCTGTGCGAAATATTTCACTGACATTCTATATCTCCGAAACTATTACAGATATCACCCTGAAATTTTGGTGATAAAGGGTACTGATACAAGTTTATCTATGTAACTTTCATAAACCTGTAAAGTACAAAACGAACATGGCGGCCAAGCGAAGTTGAAACATTTTAATAGACTCTTCTCGTGATTTAACTCTCTGAGGGCAGTGAAATGTGGTACAGTAAATGATTTTACATATTGTAATGCACTGCCATCTAATTTAATTCAATTGTTTACATAACCTCAAGATAGCGGCAGTGCGAAATTTTAAAATTAAGTTTTTATTTCTTTTGTCGTAATCATGCGATCGAAGTGAAAGTTTGAATAATGAACCCAGGCAATAATTGTCCTTGAATGGTACATAACTCTATGGCCTATACATATAACAATCCAAAATGGCGAGCATCCGAAATATTTAGACGGTTCTCAATATCTATGAATCTTTTACAGCAATCAAACTGAATTTTTTAATGTTCATAGAGGCTATGAACATATGTTCACCTACATGACTTTCAGTAACCTGGTGAGCACAAATCCAACATGGTGGCAACGCGAAGTATAAATATTTAAATGGACGTTTCTCGAGAATTAACTATCCGAGTACAGTGAAACGTTACACGTTAAATGCTCATACAAATGTTAATCCACTGGCATCTAATTTATTTCAATTGTTTGCATAATCACAAGATGGCAGATGTGCGAAATTTTAAAATCTCGTTTTTACTTCTTGTGTTCTAATCATGCGATTGAAGTTTGAATACCACACGTACACAATAATCTTAATGTAATAGTACAAAAATAAAAATCCAACCTGGCGACCATCTGAAATATTTAGACGGTTCTCAATATCTACGAATCTATCACAACCTTCAAACTGAAATTTTGTATGTTGATAGAGGCAATTAGCATGAGTAGGATATATGAAAATAGGCTGTATAGTTCTTCACGGAACTACTTGTTCTATACAAATTTTCAATTGTACTCTCCGTTTATTAATTCAAAACATACATACACAATTTTAAAATCTGATCATTTTCCCTAAAATGCATAAGATAATCTCTTGCGATTATTTTAAACATTTCTTATGAATCACTTTCGATATTGAATTATTTTGCATTTTCCTAACATCTAATCTACAGTACATTTTAAAACTAAATACAATTTCCAAAATAAAGTTCATCTGTCACCCGTTATATTACTGTATTTTTCACTCTTTTTAACACCATCTAAATCTTCACTTAGTATTTTTTAAAGAACCACTATCACTTTCTTCTGGTGACGTTCCTAAAACACAATTATAATTAACTTTATATAATTAATCGCCACGCCCTAAACTATTCTATCTCATGTTCTAATTATTTCTCCCCCTTCTTCCTTCGTGTCAGCCAACTTTTGAGATGGTTTTGGTGAGAGTCTGTTGGATGTTCACTCTTGTTTTGTCATCCAAGCCAAATTCATTTAAAATCTGAATAAAGGTAGTTCGATCAACAGAGTTGTAGGCCTTCTTAAAGTCCACAAATGAATTTCTTGCTCCTTTGTTTCAAATATAAAAGGATATATTTGAGATTCATAATTACTGTAGCTCCACACATGACTGTCCTTTCCTGAAACCTGCTTGGTAATCACCCAACTCTGAATCTAGCTGTTTTTCTGCGTTGGTTAGAAGAGCTTTTGAGAGAGTTTTGTAGGCTATCGATAGGAGGGAGATGCCGCTTTGTCGCCTTTCTTATCAAGTGGGTGGATCTGGGCAGTGGTCCAGTAAGTTTGAAGTCTTTCAGTATCCCAAATTTTGTGCATGATGCCCGTTAGTTTATCCACTGCATTGTCACCAGCAAACTTCCACAGTTCAGCTGTTATCGAGTCTTCACTCGGCGACTTATTGTTCTTCAGAGATTAGATTATCTGTCTGATTTCCTATTTTGTGGGTTAATATCATGTTTGTGTACATCTTCGGTTTAATGAAATATTAAATGTAGTTCTATGAAAAGGTTGGTCTGATATATAAACAGCTGATGAGTTAGCATGGGACTAAATGAAAGGAAATAGGTGGAAAAATAAGGAAAATTATATTTCCTAAGCATCATATTTTATTCGTTTCAACAACTTATCAGCAATGTCAAACAGTATCATTGAATATATTTCTTTATTAACTTAACAGATTTCCCTATTTGCAAAAAAAAAAAAAAAAAAAAAAAAAAAAGTCATTTCAGTGGATCCTTTCTCATGTTGGAATAGCAGGTAATGAACAGGCAGACAGATTAGCAAAAAAGGTATCAAACTACAACAACTTGTCAGTCAGACTGATTTTATGTCAGCAAAAAGGATCTTGAAAAATACTATCAAAAACAGGTATGAAGAAATGGCAAAGAAAACAGAAGAATCGAAATTATGGAAGGACATTGATGCTAAATGGGATCAATATAAATTAACACCAAGAAGAGAAGCTGTAGCCTTCTTCAGACTTAACACTGGCCATGACTGCCTTGCAGCTCATCTGAAACGAATCAACATCCTGAGTTCTGAAGAATGCACACTTTGTCACGAACCTGGAAGTAAAATGGATAAGGGGCACCTGCCAAATTGCAACAAACTTGATGTGACTGCTAGAACTTAAGGAAACCCACAACTCTATTGGAACACAACAAAGCTGATGGATTGGAATCCGGGCTAGCCATAGGAAATGAAGCCAACAACAACAACAACATTTTATTTCATCGAAGTAACTATTTATTTCACTCATATCTGCTAATAATTCAATTTTCATAATTATCGCGCCTCTATATTTTCTTATAATCGTGCCTCAAGGTACGTAATGCTTTACGTATCATAGATACCTTTGTCTGAATTATATATTATTCATTCAATGTGACTATACTTTAATTTATATATTTTTCCATAATGTCAGCAATATTCCTAGCTTCTATTGTTATAACAATTTAACGTCGAGTTATCCTCTTTTATTAAACATAAGATTAACTTTCTTTCTTCCTATTAATTCCACAAAATTCTGTATTTCATTTTCAAAAATACAACTCTTTGTCAAATGTACAGAGCTGAGAGTAGTTTACAACTGACACCAGTGCCTTGTATCTTAGTAAAGTGTTCAGAACTCAGAGCGTTTTAAAACGAACTGTCGTCGGTGACTTGCTTCTTGGTCTTGGGTTGGTAATGAAATACCGTATACTGTCTTTTGAATAGGCCCAGCTATTCTATGTGGAACACTTTCAGTGAATGCGACCTTGCTACAGAAGAATGTGCTCTCTGGAGATATTGGGACCGGCTTGAAGGTGAGACTGGAGTGGCGACCTTGCCCAGAATGTTCACTGAGTCAACACGGAAAGCCTTTCATATCCTCCACCCACGACTCCTTCGTCAGGTGGGCTTACACTTTTACCTCAGCCAAATACATAGATATTGGCCATTATGAAGATGGTATGAAATATTATCCGTGTGGACTGATATTAATCTCAAATTAAAACGTACATGTTTCGGTATACAATGATACTCTCGTCAGCGTAGATTAAATAGTAAATTAGTACATTATGCAATGAGCTATAATTAAGACACGAGTATGTTTATGCGAGTTTTATAATTTCCATACGAGTGTCTTAATTACCATTATAGGCGAGTTGCATACGACTGTTTATGTTCGACGATACTTATTATAACTATTTTATGTTCAAACATAAATATTCATAAATATCTGTCGAGATTTCGCCAGTTTTATGTACTGAACAGAGCGCATGGGACGCACGGAATGCCATGTATTTGACCATGGCCTCCTCGATTGCCCCACTATGACACTAGGCCAGGCAGTGAAATTTACATTACAAGGCCTTGGAACTCAGCGCAGTAGCGTTGCTATCCTCTCCTGATTGGCCAAACAACTGGTTCTTGAGCTCTGATTGGTGGGAGAAACTGTTTCATAATGGAAAATAGTGTTATAATGACCATCATTGTGATACAATTTTCTGACATATAATAGTCAGGGTCGAACATAAAAGAATCTTAAAAACTATGTTAACAAAAACCAAAGAGAAATTGGATAACCTTAAAAATTCATTAGAATTAAAATAAATGAAAGGTCACAAAAAATAGAAATACTTGTTTCTTTTCAGTATTTGTGCTCGATCACAACTGGTGCTAGAGTGAACATGAAACTGCTCGTAGCTCCAGCGAGGAAGACAACCAGATAAGTAGCAGCCTGGTATTACAGTGTAACCATAGTTAACTTTGTACAACCATATAATCACTCCATGCAGACAAACTCCGGATTTCTATCACCGTTTTAGCATTTCACCTAACATCATATATACTGCATTTAGCATACACCGACAGTTGCATTACCAATACTGCAACTAAATAATTCTACATATTGTAAATATTTTCACCTGTATTTTCAAACATAGTCGCCTCCGTAGCGTAGAATATCCATCCTGACCATCCATTACCTTCCCTAATGAGGCCCCTGTTCGCTTTGCAGGTGAGGCCGCCTGGGAGAGGTGCCAATCACACCTCACCAGTTGTATCCACTCCGATTATTGTTCCCAGCTCTAGGACACTGCCCATAGAGGCGGTAGTGGTGAGTTCCCTCGCTGAGTCCGTGGGTTCCACCAACCTGGAGGGTAAACGACTACGAAAAAAATTTTTTTTTTAAACATAGTGTTACGGCTGTGAATTTGTGTCATCACTCGCCGCATGAGTCACAACTGCCCCAGGGCTGGGCTGTGCCCTGCCTCCTGTATTGCGCGCGCCTTATGCAACAGGGCTACTAGGACAAAGAGATAGTCCAGAATATTCGTGACTGGACCAGCGATGGAAACCTCGAGAAGCCGTGGACCCTGGATGGATCTAGAAGCATTTATTGAGTCACCGGCCTGCTATATAAAAGTGACCCGTGAAGCAGTGGTGGTTGTTGTGTTTTACGAGCGAGTGCGAGCGCGTATCCTGAGCGACAGAAGTGTGGAGACTTGCGAAACCGACTAGTGAAGCCGATTCTCGTGACAGCGAAGGGAGTGAGGAGCTTACAGGGGACTGCCTGTGTTTTGAGCGAGTGTGCTTACTTAGTGCGAAGAGAGGTCATTGTGGTGAGTTGCAAAACAGTGAAAGACAGACCTAGTGCAGCTATTTCCATCCAGAGTACGGGGCCACCTCATTACGAGGGATTAACTGTGGTCTGTTGACAAGTGAAAGGGGAAGTATTCTCGACTTGAGGAAACTGCAGACTTTGCATTTGCTGATTAGTGTAATTTTCTGGCCACAATAAAGTTAATTATTTCTTTAAGCAGTAATTGGTGTTGTGCTTTGTACCCCCACCGTAATCCAGTTAACAAAAGTGCCACTAGGGTGTGGCACGTAACAACTGGTGTCAGAAGCCGGATTACGAACTCAAGCACAACACCTGACGGTCCTGGTTTCAAAACCCGAGCAGGTCATTTTCTCTAATTTCCCTTTACAAGACAAACAACTAAAATGGAGGAGAAATTGGCAGAATTGCTAGAAAAGTTAAATGGCATGGAAACCAAGATGGGGGACGGCCAGAAGAAGATGGAGGACGGCCAGAAGAAGTTAGCCGAGGACCTAACTGCCAAACTAGAAGACGGCCAGAAGAAGTTAGCCGAGGACCTAACTGCCAAACTAGAAGACGGCCAGAAGAAGTTAGCCGAGGACCTAACTGCCAAACTAGAAGACGGCCAGAAGAAGATGGAAGACGGTCAAAATAAGCTAGCGGAGGACCTGAAGAGGATAGAGGACGGCCAGAAGAAGATGGAAGACGGTCAGAATAAGTTGACACAGGACCTGAAGAAATTAGAACTGGGTCTGCGTGAGGAAGTCACGGCAGTGGAAAAGAAGTTCGACGCCTTACAAGTGGAAGTTGCCGAGCTGCGCCAACGCCCGCTGATGGGGGTGGAGGAGAAATTCAACGTCTTACAAAAGGAAGTTGCCAAGCTGCGCCAACGCCCACTGACGGGGGTGGAGGAGAAATTCAACGCCTTGCAAGTGGAAGTTGCCGAGCTGTGCCAGCGACCGCTGATGGGGGTGGAGGAGAAATTCAACGCCTTACAAGTGGAAGTTGCCGTGCTGTGCCAACGCCCGCTGATGGGGGTGGAGGAGAAATTCAACGCCTTACAAAAGGAAAATGTCGAGCTGCGCCAACGCCCACTGACGGGGGTGGAGGAAAAATTCAACGCTCTACGAGAGGAAGTTGTCGAGCTGCGCCAACGCCCGCCCACCGTTACACCGGGAATATCGGGAACGGGACATAGCAGAGTGACGCCCCCAACCTTCGACGGAAAGGTCCCGTGGAACACCTACTTACGTCAGTTCGAGGCGGCCTGTTCCATAAATAACTGGAACAACACAGAAAAGGCTACAGCTCTCATTGTAGCGCTGAGAGGTGACGCCCTTAACGTCCTTCAGGCCATCCCGACTGGATCCCAGGACTACGCTTCCCTGATCGCCCATATGGAGTCCCGATATGGAGATAGCCATCTTCAGCAGGCCTATCAGATGCAGCTCCGGACCCGGGTACAGAAGAACGCGGAAACCCTGCAGGAGTTCGAGATGGACATCGCACGCCTCGTAAGGCTCGCCTACCCAACAGCGCCGGCCGACTTTCTGGAGCAGATAGCGACGCAGACTTTCACCGACGGGCTACGGGACTCGGACACTCAACAGGCGCTGCGTCTCGCGCGCAATAAGACCCTGGCAGATGCACTGAGCCACGCACTTGAGTTCGAGACGGCAAAACAGGTATCCTGAATGCACGCGCGGGTGCGTCAGGTGGACGTCGACGAACCAGTAAAAACCAACGAGACCAATCCCCTGGCCGACGAATTAATGGAGGCGCTAAGCCGTTTCTTCGATAGTCGCGGCACCACCAGCAACGACACAGCCGGAAGACAACCGGAGAGGCGGCCCGGAAGAGGACTACCGACTTGCTGGGCCTGCGGTAAGAAAGGCCACCTGAGCAAGGACTGCGGTGATCACCGCCGCCGAGGGTATCCGACGGGAAATCAGTCGTCTGAAAACCGCGCGGCCCAGGGAAACGAGTATTAGCCAGCCTTGGGGGGCAAAGGTTGGCTTGTGACAGTCGTCAAGCCCCAGCAGTCCAAGTGCGTGTGACGAAGATACGGAGGGACAATAGCAGCCTGATGGTCGACGGAGTCGTCAACGGAGTGAGCTGGCCCATGCTAATCGACACGGGAGCGTCGAGAACCATCGTCAATCCCACCGTGATCCCGAAGTGGAGAGTGCAACCCACACAAAGGAACCTCCAGCTAATAACCGCGACCGGAGAGACCGCACCGGTACATGGCGAAGCATCACTGGAGATCGTCATTGGTCGACGGGTGGTGAAGCATCCAGTGCTTGTGGCTGACGTATCAAACGAAGTGATCATCGGACTGGACTTCCTGGACCAGAACAACATCATCTTGGACTTGAGTACCAACACTCTGCACTTCGGAGGTGAGGAACTTGCTTTGCAACCAGCACACGAGGCCGTCACCGCACGACGAGTAAGGCTGAGAGAGGACGTCATCGTTCCTGCCAGGACGGAGGTCAGCGCCGCCGTAATTGTCGACGGAACTGCTGAGGGAGTGGCGGCTGTCATCGAGCCAAAATATGAGGACATCCAGGCAAAAGGATTGCTAGTTGCCAAGACCCTCATCAACACGACGCCTCTGTCGTACGTCCGCATGTCCAACCTGAACGACTACGATATTACGGTTCACCGGGACACCAACCTAGGAGTCTGCGAGCCCGTTACCTGGATTGCCCGCATCCCAGAAACGACGGACGGACACCTGCAGACGGACAACCGAAGAAGACGCGCCCTGCCAGAAGAACTACAGAAGCTGTACCAAGGATCCCAGGACCATTTAGACGAAGAGCAATCACGCCAACTTCAGGACCTGCTACGCGAATTCCAGGATGTCTTCTCCGTGGGGAACAAAGACTTCGGCAGGACAAGCTTGGTCCAGCACAGAATCGACGTTGGGGACAGCGCACCGATTAGGGCCCCAATCCGACGTGTCCCGCTCGCCAAGAAAGCCGAAGTCGACCGGATGGTAGAAGAGATGAAGGAGCAAGGGGTAATCGAGCCAACAAATAGTCCTTGGAGTTCTCCGGTCGTGCTTGTGAAGAAGAAGGACGGTTCCACCAGGTTCTGCGTGGACTAAAGGCGGGGGAACGACGTCACGAAGAAGGACAGCTACCCTCTACCCCGGATCGACGACACGCTGGACACCATATCAGGGTCAAGATGGTTCTCCACCTTGGATTTGAAGAGTGGCTACTGGCAGGTGGAGGTCCACCCTAAGGACCGCGAGAAAACGGCGTTCTCTGTGGGCAGCGGGCTCTGGCAGTTCACCGTCATGCCATTCGGTCTGTGCAACGCCCCTGCGACCTTCGAAAGGCTAATGGAGTCCATTCTGAGGGGACTACACTGGAAGACCTGCCTGGTCTACCTAGACGACGTCATCGTTCTGGGGAGAAGCTTCGAGGAGCACTACAGCAACCAGAAGGAGATCTTGTTGAAGCTACGGGCTGCCCAGCTGAAGTTGAGCCCCAAGAAGTGTCAGCTCTTCCAGAAGCGGGTCCAGTACCTTGGGCATATCGTCTCCGAGGAAGGGGTGCGCACCGACCCAGAGAAGACCGCAGCTGTGAGGGAGTGGCCAGTCCCGAAGGACAAGTCCCAACTACGAAGCTTCCTGGGACTCTGCACTTATTACCGTCGCTTCGTGAGGGGATTCGCCGACATCGCCAAACCTTTACATCGACTGACTGAGAAGGACCAACTCTTCACGTGGACAGCAGAATGCCACAGTGCCTTCGAACAACTCAAGCAGGCTCTGTGCACCGCGCCCATTCTGGCCTACCCCAGACCTGGAAAAAGGTTCATCGTCGATACCGATGCCAGCGACTTTGGCATAGGGGGAATCCTGTCGCAGGTAGTGGACGGCGAGGAGAGAGTAGTGGCCTACTTCAGCAAGGCCTTGTCAAAGCCAGAAAGGAACTACTGCGTAACCAGGAAGGAGCTGCTCGCCATCGTGAAGACCATTGAACACTTCCACAAGTACCTGTACGGGCAAGAATTTCTCATCAGGACCGACCATGCATCCCTGCGGTGGCTCCTGAACTTCAAGCAGCCCGAGGGTCAACTCGCGCGGTGGTTAGAGAGGCTTCAACAGTACAACTTTGAGTTTCAGCACAGGAAAGGCCAACTGCATTCTAACGCCGACGCCCTGTCACGAAGACCGTGCCCCGAAGACTGCACCTTCTGTGCCCGAAGGGAGGAGAACACCGGAATACTGTGCCGACGGACTACTGTGGAACTTCAAGGGAACTGGAGCCGCGAATCTTTCACGCGGGCACAAGCAGAAGATGATGACCTGGGACTGATAGCCGAATGGAAGAGGGCCTGTGTCCCCAGACCCGGGTGGAACATTGTGAGTGACTGCAGCCTAAAGTTTAAGTCCTACTTGGCACAGTGGGACTCGCTGATTGTAAGGGATGGCCTCATCTGCCGTACCTGGGAGAGCACCGACGGGAAGACATCTCGGGAACAAGTCGTCGTTCCAAAGGCTATGACGGAGGAAGTCCTGAAGGAAGTTCATGGAGGATCATCTGGTGGACACCTAGGGATAAAGAAGACCCTGGAGAAGCTGAGAGAGCGGTTCTACTGGATCGGATGCCGAACAGACGTGGAGAACTACTGCGCGAGGTGCCACGATTGCGCAGCCAGCAAGGGCCCAGGACGAAGACAACGGGGTCCACTGAAGACCTACAACGTGGGCGGCCCCATGGAGAGAGTGGCCATCGATGTTGCTGGGCCATTTCCGTTAAGCGAGGCAGGGAACCGCTACATATTAGTCGTCAGCGACTACTTTACCAAATGGCCGGAGGCGTATGCGCTCCCTAACCAAGAAGCCGCGACGATTGCAGAGACCCTGGTGAAGGAATTCGTCAGCCGGTACGGAGTACCCCTGGAGCTGCACTCCGACCAAGGGAGGAACTTCGAGTCGCAGGTGTTCCAGAACCTATGCCAGCTGCTGGGAATCCGGAAGACAAGGACAACGCCGCTACACCCTCAGTCCGACGGGATGGTAGAGCGATTCAATGGCACCATCGAGAACCATCTCCGCATAGTCGTCAGCGAGCACCAGAGGGATTGGGACAAGCATCTTCCACTATTTCTCCTGGCCTACCGCGCCGCCGTGCATGAAGCCACCGGGTGCACACCAGCCCGGGCCATGTTTGGGAGGGAGCTCCGTCTACCCGTCGATCTTGCCTTCGGCCGACCTGGGAATGATCCGATCCCGGTAAGCCAGTATTGTCAAGAACTGGTCGACCAACTGGAGGACGTGCACGCGTTCGCGAGGAGGAAACTGCGGATCGAGACCGACCGAATGAAGACCCGATACGACCAGCAGACGGATGCCGGAGGATTCCACGAGGACGACCTGGTCTGGCTCTTCAACCCATTACGGAAGAAAGGCCTGTCACCCAAACTGCAGAAGTCCTGGGAGGGCCCGTACCGAGTCGTGAAACGGATCAACGATGTCGTCTACAGGATCCAGCGGAGCCCGAGGGCGAAGATGAAGATCGTGCATCGAGATCGCCTGGCAGCCTACGGAGGGACACAGACGGACCAATGATTGATCGGGACGATCAGCCTTTTTAGAAAGGGGGTGGTGTTACAGCTGTGAGTTTGTGTCATCACTCGCCGCATGAGTCACAACTGCCCCAGGGCTGGGCTGTGCCCTGCCTCCTGTATTGCGCGCGCCTTATGCAACAGGGCTACTAGGACAAAGAGATAGTCCAGAATATTCGTGACTGGACCAGCGATGGAAACCTCGAGAAGCCGTGGACCCTGGATGGATCTAGAAGCATTTATTGAGTCACCGGCCTGCTATATAAGAGTGACCCGTGAAGCAGTGGTGGTTGTTGTGTTTTACGAGCGAGTGCGAGCGCGTATCCTGAGCGACAGAAGTGTGGAGACTTGCGAAACCGACTAGTGAAGCCGATTCTCGTGACAGCGAAGGGAGTGAGGAGCTTACAGGGGACTGCCTGTGTTTTGAGCGAGTGTGCTTACTTAGTGCGAAGAGAGGTCATTGTGGTGAGTTGCAAAACAGTGAAAGACAGACCTAGTGCAGCTATTTCCATCCAGCGTACGAGGCCACCTCATTACGAGGGATTAACTGTGGTCTGTTGACAAGTGAAAGGGGAAGTATTCTCGACTTGAGGAAACTGGAGTAAGGCTCCTAATTGCTTGCATTTGCTGATTAGTGTAATTTTCTGGCCACAATAAAGTTAATTATTTCTTTAAGCAGTAATTGGTGTTGTGCTTTGTACCCGCACCGTAATCCAGTTAACAAAAGTGCCACTAGGGGGTGGCACGTAACAATAGATTATATAGCCTAAGTGTAATGGATCTGATGATGATCGCTTGACGATCGAAACTGGTCATCCTAGTGTAATTTATTTCAGGATTAGGGCATAACCCAACTCTTTTGGGTACATTGGTGTTGATCGACTGAAAAGCACTAAACTTTTGTTTACTTAGGCAACACTGAAAAATAGATTCAAACCCCACAACGTTGTAATTTAATTATTGAACTTCTTAGTGGCAGCTTCGGTGGCGTAATTGGTAGCATGCTGAGCTTCTATGCCCAAGGTTGCGGGTTCAAACCCGGGCGAAGTCGTCGGATATTTTAAGAGCGTTAAAAATCCCTCAGTATGCCTTCCTTCGGAGGGGAAGTAAAGCCGGCGGTCCCATGTCATAGATTTATGGCATGTAAAAGAACCATCCACTAACTACACTTGTGTGAAACCAAAATTTTGTAATGTTAGAATTGTTAACGCTCTATTAGTTCCAACGTTTGCCGCCAGGTGCTTACTGCGATGCCATCTAGTAGCCAAGTCCGCAAGCTAAGTGACGTGGACGGTAGCATTTGGTAGCAAAATTAGGAACTACTTGAAATCATTGTCTGCAGTCCTTACTTGAATTAAAACAGATAACACACACTAATACAGCCATCACAATTAACACCGGTTATCAGACAGATTCTACACACACCCAAAGTACACGGGGCTACATGACCGCGTTGTCGCAGCCTCTAAACTGAGGAACCAACCAACCAAACTTGTGAGTGTTTGACATTTTATAATTTTATAATTGGAGAGTAATTAACCAAGTCAATTCAAATAAATTCGAGGATAGACATCGTCCCTCCTCTTGTAGCCTACACAGCCATTCTATAATAACCTAGTGCACGTATTTTATTCATTGATGGCCTAATATTAACATCATTAACCAATAGGGTGTACGTATGCGACCTTGGTGATGGCTGCGGGACGGAACACACGTACTGTAGGCTACTTGATATTGTGTGACCAGCCACGGTGGCCGAGAGCAATTAGGGCTTTGAGACATCGTGGTTGGAATGGTAAGGAGGCGGCCATGACCTGGAATTAGGGATCATCCTGGTATTCGCCTGGTGTACAAGAGGGAAACCATGGAAAACCACTTCCAGGATGGTTGAGTTGGGAATCGAACCCATCTGTTCTCAGTTGTGCCTCACGAGGCTGAGTATACCTCAGACCCAAATGAGCAGTGAATCAAACACGATAGCCTGTAATAGTACAGGACTTTTTATTATTTATCGTATGGCGTTTGTTGCCGGGAGTGTCCGAGGACATGTTCGGCTCGCCATAGGCTGTGGCTGCTTTAATGCGGACACCCATGGGGTGAGCTACAAGTTCCGTTCACTTTCAAGTAGTTCCAACTTTCGCTACCAGATGTCACTAACACCTAGTGGTGACCGTTGGAACGGTGATAGAGCGTTTCAATGAAATATAACCTGCAAATTTTGCTTCACACAAGTTTAATTAGTGGAAGGTTCTTTTTCATTCCATAAATCTATGACATGGGCCCGCCGGCTTTACTTCCGACTTAGGCCGGGTTTGAACCCGCGATCATGG
The DNA here is from genome assembly GCA_946902985.2 of Meconema thalassinum. Lineage (NCBI taxonomy): Eukaryota > Metazoa > Arthropoda > Insecta > Orthoptera > Tettigoniidae > Meconema > Meconema thalassinum. The sequence continues at coordinate 21,754,239 of OX336396.1, forward strand.
GCATAGAGGCTCAGCATGCTACCAACTACACCACCGAAGCTGCGATACAGGACTTGATGTAGTTCAATATGAGTGTAAAGGTGGAGACTTTGACGAGCGGGTACCACACGAACTTACTTCAGTAGGAAACTTGAACGCGTGGCTCACCGACCAACTCTTTTCCGAATGCGTCGCTTGCTCTTGTGGCTTGGACATCGTGTTCATCAGCCTCGTGTATTTAGGTGTGTGTGGAATATCTTCTGATAGCCTTTGTTATTATAATGTCAGTACGTGATTGTAATTGAAGCTAGGTTTGGTAAGCAGGTCACCGTGGCATTAAGTCACGAACCATAAAATGGGATGGCTGAGGTGGAAATCGAACTCATGGTCTACTAAGTTATGCTCACAAGGCTTGCATCCATGACACCTCTATTAAATTTCTTTGGAGAGCCGGGACCTAAGGGATGACTAGCCACTACGCCATGAGGCAAAGTGCACTATGCGGAGCCGACAGCTCCTATGAGAGGTGACGGGGCCAGCACACATTTGCCTGGTGGTGAATATGGGAAACTACGAAAACCATTTACAATAAGGCCGAGGTTGGATTCGAACCCACGCTCTCCCAATGTCTAGGAACAACAGCACAACACGCATTTGATATTTAAACGGTCGTGAAAAACATAAATTTCAAAACTTAGCTTTCTTGGCGGTGAAATGCTTTTGGAATTTTTAACGTAACACATTTTCATGGCAAACGACCAAAATATAAAATGATTACTAAACCGGTTGTTTAAATTGTTAATTCTCCACGTTTCCCATGTTAGAAACTGGTTTGTTAAGTTGGTTGTTGATTCGCTGGAGTTAAGAGATGAAAACACACCACATCGCGCAATGAGTAGGCCTACGCACCTGTCGCAATGTATGATGCTGGGCGATATAAGCTGAAACCTTGCAGTAGCCTAATTCTCGTCACCAATGCAATATGCTACAATTGCAACTGAAAGTTATGTTAATTATTGATGAGGTGGTTGGTTTATGTCCTAAATTGTTCATTTCAGAGTTCTGGAATTCACAATTTCGCACTTTAATATATTTTTATTATTATTTTTGTTATTGGTATTTTGAATGTGATTTATTTGTTGTAGATCAAATTATTATGTCCACACTTTAAAATGAAAGTGCTATATTCTATTGGAAAGATTGTGATTTTTGGAACATTGAAGTGGACAGAATATTTAGGATGAGAATATTATTGCGCAACGGGTTGCGGGGCCGGGAAGGGGAGGCTAGTGTTTACAAGTTCTGCTTATAGATAGCGTTGCTGGTAGTGCCTGCCCGACGCCAGACAGTGCTGAAGTCTTAGGTGCCAAGAATTAGCATGGCTGTCGGCCATCTGTAGTAGGGTAATCTGTGGTCAGATGAAGAACAGTGACGCTTACTGCGGCTGAAGGAACACGAGGGCAAGCTGCCATCTCGTGGCGTTTAGTAGTACCATAGCGGCTTAGTTTAACCCTGTATAGGGCAAAACTATTTTTTTACTTTTATGTGTTCCTACATTTTATTTATTTTTAGTCAATTTACCCTCTAGGTTGGTGGTTCCCACGGACTCAGCGAGGGAACTCACCACTACCGCCACTATGGGCAGTGTCCTGGAGCCTGGAGCATCTGGTCGGGATGGATACAACTGGGGAGGTGTGATCAGCACTTCGCCCAGGCGGTCTCACCTGCAAAGCGAACAGGGGCCTCATGAGGGATGGGAAGGGATGGAAGATTGGGATGGATAGGCGAGGAAGAGGGAAGGGGGCGCCCGTGGCCTTACAGTAGGTACCATCCCGGCATTTTCCCGAAGACGAAGTGGGAAACCACGGAAAACCACTTCGAGGATGGCTGAGGTGGGAATCGAACCCCCTCTACTCATTTGGACCACCCGAGGCTGAGTAGACCCCTTTCCAGTCCTCATACCACTTTTCAAATTTCGTGGCAGAGCCGGGAATCGAACCCAGGACCTCCGGGGCGGCAGCTAACCATGCTGAACGCTACGCTACGGAGGCGACTATTTAATTTATTTTATTTTATTTTAATTATTATTAATAATGTTATTTTTTGTTTCTCTAATATATATATTTTACATTCGAATTGAGCCACTGGACTACGGAGTAACAATCAAAATCAATGTTTCGTTCTAGATCGTCTGCCAGCTTTGATGTCCTGCCAGTATCTCTTGAGCCCATCACTCAGCGCCTTCTTCCGATCTTCTGAAAGAGGTCCCCTCCGTCTTTTGGGTTCTGCCCCTACCTTAAATCCCTGGTAATTTTTGATTAGGTGTCTGAATTCATACCTCTTCATAATTTTGCAGTCCGGAATACCAATTTCTAGAAGGTCTTTGTTACATTCTTCGAACCATGCCAATTTTTTCTTCTTTGGTTTCTCGAAATTCCAAATTTTCTTTGTTAGACGATCGTTGGACATTCTGAAAATGTGTCCATAGAACAACAACCTTTTCCTTTTTATTGTTGACGTGACTGGTTCTATCTTTCTATATAACTCTTCGTTCGACTTCAAACGTATGTGCCCGTCAACCCATCTGTTGCCTAAAATTTTTCTCAATACCCTGCGTTCTCTTTTGACCAACTGGTCGACTAGTCCCCGCCTGTTCATAGTCAAAGTCTCCGAAGCATATAATGCTTCAGGTTTGACAACCGTGCTGTAGTGTCTTAATTTGGCTCCAATGCTCAGCGACTTCTTATTATAGAGATTTTTCGTCAGGTGATAGGCTCGGTCTAATTTCCTGATTCTAAGATTAATTGCTTCCTGTTCTAGGCCATTTTGCTGGATTACCTCACCCAGGTATTTAAATTTCTTTACACGTTTAATCTTTCCTTGGTTTGTTTTCATCCATTCTGGTCCATCACTGATGTTTGTCATGTACTTTGTCTTCTCAAAGGAAATCTGTAAACCTACTTTCTCAGCCATCTCTTACAACCGATTAATCTTTACAATGGCTGATTTAATATTGTTGGCAAAAATAGCTAGGTCATCTGCAAAAGCCAACCAATTAACGTCCACCCCTTTCAGTTTGGGCCCTAGCCTGAATCGTTCTTCATTCCCTTCTTCCCGACTCAGTGTCTTCCTCCATTCACGAATGACCTTTTCTAATACACAGTTGAAAATGATTGGAGATAATCCATCACCTTGTCTGACACCAGTTTTGATTACAAAGGGATCTGAGATCTCGCCAATGAATTTTACTTTTGACACTGTGTCGGTCAAAGTCTGTTTAATCAGATTTCGAGACGTGTCATCCAGTCCAAATTCTTCCAGAATATTCAGTAGCGACTCGCGGTCAATTGAGTCATACGCTTTCTTAAAATCAATGAATACGACCACATAGTCATACCTGCCTATCGTCTTATACCTAATGATGTTTTTCAGGTTAAAAATCTGTTCCGGACAAGAACGTCCCTTTCTGAAACCGGCCTGGTACTCATTTTCTTCAATTCTGTCAGGAGTGCTATGGATAGGATCTTGTAGGGAACAGATACATTAATTATCTTATCCCCCTTTTTGTGGAGAGGGTGAATTAATGCAGACTGCCACTCTGTGGGTATCCTACCAGTTCTCCATATCTCCGCAAAGAGCTCAGCTAATATATTCAGAGTATCTTCATTTGCCAGTTTTAGAAGTTCTGCCACAATGGAATCCTCTCCCGCTGCTTTATTATTCTTTAGACCATCGATAATAATTTTAATTTCTGTCTTAGAAGGTGGATGCGAGTTGGCCATTACTTGAGTAGGACGGCCTATGAGTAGCCTATGTTTTGGTTCATCACAATTGAGTAATTTCTTAAAGTACTCAGCCAAGATACGACAGTTCTCCTTGTTGTTCAGACCTAACTTTCCATTTTCATCTCTGAAGCACAAGCTCGGTGCTTGATACCCTTTCAGATTACACTTGAAAGTTTGATAGAAGTCCCTGACATTATTCTTCCTGAAATCCTGATCAATCTGTTCCATCTGTTGTTTTCCATATGATCGCCTTGCAATTCGGAAAACCCGGGCTGCATCTTTCCGACTGTCACAAAACGAGTTATAATCTTCTTGTCTCTTCGTTGAGTTCCATTTCTTCCAGGCATCTGTTCTTTGTACACATGCATTATCACAGGTCTCGTTCCACCATCTGTGTTTACGCTTCTGTGCTGTCAAGATTGAAACATTGTCTGCTTGTTGGATTTTGGAGGCAATGTCAGTCCAATTCTTGGATTTAAATGTTAATTGCTGGTGGTATTGCTCCAATACTTCTTGATCAACCTTAAGTTTTGTCACATCATATCTGTGAAGTTTATTTCCAGCTTTCGGAGCCTTTCTAAAAGGAATGAAATTCATTTTAATCTTGGAGAGATAATGATCTGAATCAAATTTGGCCCCTCTCTGTACTTTAACATTCATAATCTCCTTCATTGCTGTCCTGGATATTGCCACGTGATCAATTTGTTTCTCTCCGTTCAAATTGCCAGGTGAACGCCATGTCTTCTGTTTACTTGGTTTGTGTTTATAGAAAGTTGACATTATCTGAAGATCAAACGCTCTACATAGTTCGACAAACCTTGTTCCATTTTTGTTGGTCATTCTGTGAGCAGGATATTTTCCTACTGTCGATCTATATCTTGCTTCTATTCCCAGTTGAGCGTTGAAGTCGCCCAATAAAACCTTGATGTTCTTTATAGGTATTTTCTCCATCTCCTCCTCTATAAGGTCCCAGAATTGTTCAACTTTCTCGGGATTACGCCTGTTGTCTTCATTAATTGGCGCATGTGCATTGATCAGGGTATAGCCTTTGTTACCACAGCGTAGAGTTAGGAGTGATAGTCTTTCTGATGGGCTAGAGAAGTCCACAACTGCACTGATTACCTTCTTATTTACAGCAAAAGCTGTTCCAAACATTGGAATATTCTTGCCTATCTTCACTGCTCTCTGTCCTTTATAGACCCTATAGCCCTCAATGTCCATGACATCTTCGTCCTGATACCGTGTGAGATGTTATGTTCGTCCATCATATTTGTCAATTCCTTGTGTTTACCAACTTTGAGTAATGAGTTGACATTTAACGTTCCAAAATAATATTTCTGTTTCGTCTTCAATTTAGTATTCTTTAAGCATCTACTTGCAAGCTCCCCAGAATCCAAAGGCTTGCGTGCACTCCTAGGAGCGGTGGATTCCCTTAAACAGTTACCACCTGGGGTAGTGTCTTCCTTTTGACGACTTTCCATGATGCTTGATTGTTAAGAAATATGTGGGTCGGATTGCTCCTTCCCGTTAGTAGAACCAAGGTTGTAAGCCCCAGAGCTTGACGATAGTTCCTCCGCTTTATCCGCCGTTGGGACGCGAGGTCCTCTTCCGCCTTCTAAACCGTTGTCCATCTTCACCTGTAACCCCGGCAGGGACCCATACAAGGTACTACCAGCCGGGCCAGCTGGACCAAGGTTTTTTAAAGAGGTGTTACTCCTCTATCACTCACCCTTAGTCCTGGCTTGTGACAGGCAGAGCCTGGCTTCCCAAAGCTTGGGCCCAGGTTGGCGGGTTTTTCTCTAATATTAATATTTATGTATTTATTTTTAATTTTCAATTCATGTTCTTATACATTTTGATATTTTTGTCGAATTATTTAATTAACTAATTTCGAATTAATTTTCACAATTATTTTCATAATCTCCTTTGTAGTTATGTTTATTATTTAATTTTTTATATTTCTTTAATTATTGTAATTTGATTCTTGTAATTTTTATTTCTAGATTTGAATTTCATTTTTACACTTTACATGTTAATACTCTTAGTTTTAAATTATTTAAAATGTTATCCAACACATGACGTCAAGTAGGTACGTAGCCTGTATCATATTGTATCCACCACATTACGTCAAGTAGATACTTGCACTTGGGCATGACAATTCTATCAGCATCTTTGAAAGTGTAAACTGTCCTTATGACAGGTAGAGACCACTATCCCATAAAGGGTTAAACATTGACATTTAGGGAGTAACGCTTGTCAGAATGAGCAGAGAAGACGATTTGGAAGATTTTGGCACAAAGCGCACCTTCTAACTCCCTCTGGTTTAACAGCCTGAGTTTTGTGAAGGATATCGCCCGTGGACCTATTGAAAGGAACCGTCCCGGCATTTGCATGGTGGTTACAATGGAAAACCACGAAAACTATTTTCAGGACGACCGAGGTGGGATTCGAACCCACGCTCCCCCGATGCCAGCGAGGCACGAGCTAGTGCGTTAGCGCCGGTTAATTAAATAAATAAATAAATAAATAATCTGCATTATTGTGGTGTCCGTATTTGAAATTCAGGTGGGTATTGAGAAAGAGCAGCCGTGGCCGTAAGTTATATCCATGATGGCATTTGCCTGGAGTAAAAGAGGGAAACCGCGGTAAACCACTTCCAGCAGGACTGAGATGGGAATTGGACTCACCTACTGTATACTCCGTTTTGCCTCACAAGGCTGGGTGTACACCATTCCAGTCCTCAGACCAGATTATTTTTTACAGAACCGGAAGTGGAACCCGGACTTCGAGGGTGACAGCCAAATTTTTGCTAATTATGGGCGCAAGGAAGCCAGTGGACATGGATAACTGTAGCGCAATAGCTTATTGGTAGCCTACTGAGTAATGTGGCCTTAGTTCTTGACAACATTGGCCAACAGCCCTGTGTAGTGAGCTTACTGGAGTAGTGTGGGCCAACGCTTATCTTCGCTGATGTATAAAACATTATTACATTCTTTTATTTACGACAAATACCAGTACGGTACATTCAATTTGTGAAATGCCATTGGAGGAACGGTCTTCTTCCTTTAGGCCGTGAGTCGATTCCCGGTTTTTATTTATGCAATTGTTTTCTTAAAATTTCATGTATTCACTTATTTAAATAATTCATCTATTCATTCAATCCATTCATTCATTCATTCATTCATTCATCTTTCATTCGTCCATTCATTCATTTAATAGTTCACCCAGTCATTCGTCCATTTTTTCCTCAATTCATTCGTCCATTCTTTCTTTCTTTCTTTCTTTCTTTCTGTGTACTGCAGATATGAGACAAAGTGCCCCAATAACATTCAGCATTGTAGATGTTGTGCAGACAGCACAGCACAAGTAGGGCACAAGCTAAATATGGTTTACAATTTTGTTTTGTTTATATTAGAAATGAATAACATCAATAACAAGAAGGGAAACCCAAAACAGCAATGAAACATTGCCATTTGCAGTGAATGATTCCTAAATTGACTCCTAGCTTGTAAAAGCAGCTACGCCTAAACAGAGAGATTTTGAAAGTACTTGAGAATTTAAACTAGATGGCATATTGTTGCCAATGGAAATGGAACCAACCAGATGTATTGAAGACCCATTGAGATTGCCGACTCAGTGAGGGGTGTCCCGGCGTGGGGCGTGTGTGACCTCGTGAAGGCCCGGGATTGTGTAACACCTTTCACTCTTCACGCTCTATGGACTCATGTGGTTCGGGTCTTTGTTACGAGCAAACTGTAATTATCCTACAAGGCCTCGCTTTACACGGTCTATGTGCTCGCAATCACAAGGGACCAGGGTTTCCGGGCTCCTTCATGTTTTCAACCTGAGACATTAGTTTGACTCCGTGGAATTTAGCACGTCCTTATTGAATATCAATTCACTTGGCTTTCAGTTCTTCAGTCACTCTTCTGTCCCTCATTCCTTGTTGTTTTACTTAAAGATTTTGATAACTCTATATATTTAAAATTTCATTTTCGTTATATTCGATCGCGTTCGGACTCCACAAGAATAAGCCGTGCTTCAATTTGCCCCATTATAACAGTGATCTTAACTAATACATGTATTTTTTTCTAGGAGTGTTATTTACATAATGAAGGGTACAGGGAAAAAACGATCAGAGTCAGGTAAACCACATTTTGAAGCAGAATGTTTTTAAAGTTTGAAACGCTCTTACAATTACAGTTTGGAATATATCAAAATTTTAAACATTTCGTTGGGTGTATGTACTTGTTGGTGATACACTTATATACCCCACGTCAGGTTCCGGCATATTCACTGAACCAAATATGTTTTCCTATCGTGTCGAAACCCGAGTCTCTGTGTTAATAAAAAAAGGATGCTTGTAGTTTTATGTTATCGTGCGATTATTTAAAACATTATAACATTATTTGTGTTAGGCGAGGAATGACACATGAACGATGAGTGATATAAGAAGATGAAATGACGTGTTTCCTTGAACCCTATGAACCAACTAATTGCTTATTTGTCATCGGTCAGCATCTTATCTTGGGAAAGATCGAAAGTTGACGGGGAGAAACAGCTGCTTCCTTGAAGGGTTACGTCACGCACGCTTGAGAATCAGAAGGCAGAATGATCTACTGTTAGTACAAAGACTTAACTGTAACGTGAAGTGGAGGGTAATTATAAAACAAAATAATAATTATACCGCGCATACAAAAATAATACTGTCAGGTGTATATGCGAATTAGCCAACATCAAAATGTCATTACAAAACATGGCGAGTAGGCTACATATTTTCGGTTGAGTTGACATAGGCTACTGAGAAGTAAACACTTTCCTATAAATAAGATTAAATGTTAGGATACAACATATGTATATAACTTACAGATGTTGTCGCTAATCTTCCTCCATTGCTTCTATTCCACTGAGACCGCCGTCAGATGATTCACTACTATCACTATCACCATTAACTTTCACTGTCACTTTCGTCACAGTTGGAATTTCATTCTTGAGAAAAAGTAGAATGCACTTTCCTACGAATTCCACACAGAACAAAATTCTAAATACTGTGACACATGAACCGCCTTTCCTTGTGACGCCGGCCGACTTCTCGCTGGAGACTCGCCATGAGCTTTGAATTCAGCGCGCACCGAGTCAACACTGTATGTCGAAACGCCAGTCAAGTATGCAGTCTTCTTCACCAACTCTTCCACTGTCCACTCTGGATTGTCATCCCTCAACCTACTACAGTATATACATTTAAAATCATTTGTTTGCACCTTTTACTGAACTTCTCCCCACTTTTATTATTTTTGAAGTATTTTGTTGGTGATTCAAGCTTTACAGCTGCAGTTTGAACACGTTGTGTACTTGAAGATGCCATGTTGAACTCTTAACAGTATTGCCAACCTTTGAACCTGATTCGCCACAAAATCGTATGAGTCGGTTATTCTTTTGCAGCTCAAACAAGGTTTATACAGAATGAAATATAATATAATATCAAATTCGTACCGAATTACTCTGCCTTTCGTATAAAATACCACTACAAGCTATATTCGCGCACACAGTTAATCACATGAAAAGCAAGGTTGGCGCAGCTCCCAATCAACGAGGAAATGATTAATTTATTCATAGATTTATACCAAGGAATTTCTTAAAAGTAATCTAGCCAGTTTATCGAAACATAGCAACATGCGCTGAAACATCTTGTACTGCACAAACAAGCAGAAAAATTGGGAACTATTTCCTTGCGCTTTAGCCTTTTCACAGACCAGCACATCAAAGGGACCGCTTAGGTCTTGACCTGACGTTCGTTTTTTTTTATAGCAGAACACATTATTACTGCAAGTCCTTGCAGTATGAAAAAGGCATTTTATTTACCTCTGCATTGACTCTGATCATTGTTTCTCTGTACCACTGGGGATAGAAATCGTAGATTACTCAAAATAATAGAAATAATTTATGTTATTACATTACACACAGTTTATTAATGACAGTATCCATTTACTAAGGATTGGACGAAGTATGTTCCATAATATGAATGTTAATAATGTTTCTCGAACAACCACTTTTTCTTTCTCATCTTTGTCTGAGAAGACGTGTCTCAACTTGTATCTGAAATGGAATAATAGCCTACTAATATTACTTTATTATACTCTGAGAGGTTTTGAGTGACGAAGAAGTGAAGAGTGAAGTGCGTCTTCCTACCTCTAGTAATCGCTGTCCCTCTCCTCTGGATGGTTCTTCTCAGGTCCGACTACTGGAAGGGTTTCCAAAAAATCTTGTTCTTCCTGCCTAAAGAATATTTTCAAGGACTGAACGTCTTTGTATTTTGCTGCATCCTAAGAAATACGGTCGTTGTATGACATTTCGGGCTCTATGCGTCGAAGGTGATCAGGGTGTTTGTGTGGCTGTTTTCTTTACAATGTCTGTAGATCTGTATGCACCATTGTATGTTTCCCGATGCTGAATGGTTTGAGTATTTTCAGCTTTAACTACAATCTGCTTTATAGGGCGTGTAGCAACTGCCAACTTCTTGCTGTAGCTTCGTTCCAAGGCATCTCCCCAAGCTTTGAACATGTCCAAAGTACATTCCACGACCTCAAATGGAGTTGGTTTGACCCTGGCACTAGAAATCGCATCCCGCCAGTCTTGTGGGGTTTAGGCTGGCGTCTTTTGGTTAATGAGGGCCTTATATCGGTCACACTCCATATATGAATGCCCTCGCACAGGGTAAGTCACTGTAATTTTGTTAAACCTCTTTAACACAACCGTTGTATAATGCAGAAATCGAATAACTGTAAAATTCTTTTTCTGTCCACTACATGCATCACAGAAGATGTGCAATTCCCGGAATTCAGGGCTTAAAAAGTTTGTGAAAAAGTGATGTAGCATAGATACCACATCATTCATCATTTCCCTTTTTGCCAACTGTTTTATATAAGTGCAAAAAATAGCTGACCCATCTGAAAGAGTGTGTACATTAAATAGATAAAACGACAGTTGTCCTTGGTAGTACACATCATTTGTCGTTATGTTTGGAACGGGCAAGTTTTTACCAAAGTCCATAGCGTTCGCTTCATGCCCTTCGGTCTTCTGTGCATTCTTTATGGCAGTTCGTTTTACACGGTAAAACCAGTCAGCGTTGCTCTTTTGAAGCTGCATCTCTGTTCTTTCAACACAGACTACTAACATAACCTCATAAGATGTCTGGCTGCGTGGCTCAGGGGTAACGTTCTCGCTTGCTGAGCCCAAGGTTGCAGGTTCGAAACCTGGCGCAGTCAGCTGGCATTTGAGTGTGCGCAAATGCGAGGGAGCCGTGTCAGCAAAACTCCGGCACCCCGGCGTCTCTAAAAGCCAGTGTAGTTAAAAGGGACGTAAAACCAATAACATTATTATTATTATTGTACCTGATAAGCCATGCCGCCGCGTGCAGCATGCAGGAGTAGGCTAGGCAATATCCTGACTCTGATCGATACGCTCTGTATACAAAATCTGTTTGAGGCCATAGCACTGACTCTGTTGGTTAATTCTCTGGATTGACTGCACATTGTAATAGCTTACATTGTGATGCCTCAGGTGGTTTCAGTAACTAAAAAAATACATTTTTGGACTGATCGTTCTTTCTCTGTACCCTTCCCCATTGTACTCCGCCCTGTCTTGGGGCGAATTTGTGTTGAGTGACTGAAGAGCAACTGTATGAAGTAGGCGAGGCTATTTAGTGAAATTTGTCAGAGTTTGAATTAGAAACTTACCGCCTTACAAAGATATCTTATTTTAGTGTTTGAAAGGTCCATGCTGGTTCCGTACTGATGAAGTAATTAGTAATAGTTGTGGCAAAAGTTCCGCCTAATCAATAGTCTACCTTAGATTGATAAATGATCACTTGGAGGTCTTTGGGTACATGTTTCGAGGCCTAATTATATTGTTTTGGCCCCTTCATCAGCCGATATAGATTTAAATATCAAGGAAAACAGGTGGTTGGAAAGTTGGTTGGTTGATTCCTTAGTTTAGGGGCTGCGACAACGCGGTCATGTAGCCCCGTATAATTTTGGTGTGTGTAGAATCTGTCTGATAACCGGTATTAATTGTGATGACTGTATTAGTGTGTGTTATCTGTTTTAATTCAAGTAAGGACTGCAGACATTCAATTTTTCCAAGTAGTTCCTACTTTTGCCGCCAAACGCCACCGTCAATGGCCAACTAGTTCAGAAGTTAGTTACCAGATGCCACCGCAGTCGGCTCTTGATGATGAACGTAGGAACCCAAGAACGTTAGTCATATGTTTAACCTATATACTGTATAATTTAGCTTCACACAGGTGTAATTAGTGGAAGGTTCTTTAACATGCCATAAATAAATAAATAAATAAATAAATAAATAAATAAATAACCGCCGGTTTTACTTCCCCTCCGAAGGAAGGCATACTGAGGGATTTTTTTTAACGTTCTTAAAAATCCGACGGCTTTGGCCGGGTTTGAACCCGCGACCTTGGGCATAGAAGCTCAGCATGCTACCGACTACGCCACCGAAGCCGCTCCGTGTGGTTGGAAAGCTTAACACTAATAAACATTGCCATCAATAACCCTATTATGGTGCACCGTAAGGAGGATGCTTACCCCAAAGATACATTAACAATAAGTGTCTGAATAGAAAGAAAGGAAGAAAGAAAGAAAGAAAGAAAGAAAGGAAGGAAGGAAGAAAGAAACAAAGGAAGGAAGAAAGGAAGAAAGAAAGAAAGAAAGAAAGAAAGGAAGGAAGAAAGGAAGAAAGAAAGAAAGGAAGAAAGGAAGGAAGAAAGGAAGAAAGGAAGGAAGAAAGAAACAAAGAAAGAAAGAAAGAAAGAAAGAAAGAAAGAAAGAAAGGAAGGAAGGAAGGAAGGAAGGAAGAAAGGAAGGAAGAAAGAAGAGAGAAAGAAAGAAACAAAGGAAGGAAGAAACAAAGGAAGGAAGAAAGAAAGAAAGAAAGGAAGAAAGAAAGAAAGAAAGAAAGAAAGAAAGAAAGAAAGATTGTTGACATTTGAAAACCAAAAGATTTTAGAGTTTGTTCATATTGGATTGTATTTTGGTTTTCAAATTTCAACTATTTCTTTCTTTCTTTCTTTCTTTCTTTCTTTCTTTCTTTCTTTATATTCAGTCAGTTATTTCTAATGTATTGTTACGTGCCACCCCCTAGTGGCACTTTTGTTAACTGGATTACGGTGGGGGTACAAAGCACAACACCAATTACTGCTTAAAGAAATAATTAACTTTATTGTGGCCAGAAAATTACACTAATCAGCAAATACAAGCAATTAGGAGCCTTACTCCAGTTTCCTCAAGTCTCTTCCTTGAGCGCTCTTGGCCCTTCCACTTGTCAACAGATCACAGAAGTTAATCCGTCCTAATGAGTACGGCGGCCTTGACAGAAACTACCTGCTCCTCTCCTTTATGTTCACCGACCACAATTACTTACGATCACTTGCTGCAGGCTATTTCGCTGTCCACAAGCTGGAGAAACAATGTCACTGGATTTCGTAACTCGCACAGCACTTCGTCACCTCACTTCTGTCGCACAAGATAATCGCTCGCACTAGCTCGTAAAACACAACAACAACAACTGCTAGACAGGTCGCACTTATATAGCAGGCCGGTGACTCAATAAATGCTTCTAGATCCATCCAGGGTTCACGGCTTCTCGAGGTTTCCATCGCTGGTCCAGTCACGAATATTCTGGACTATCCCTTTGTCTTAGTAGCCCTGTTGCATAAGGCGCGCGCAATACAGGAGGCAGGACACAGCCCAGCCCTGGGGCAGTTGTGACTCATGCGGCGAGTGATGACACATACTCACAGCCGTAACACCACCCCCATCCTAAAAAGGCTGATCGTCCCGATCAATCATTGGTCCGTCTGTGTCCCTCCGTAGGCTGCCAGGCGATCTCGATGCACGATCTTCATCTTCGCCCTCGGGCTCCGCTGGATCCTGTAGACGACATCGTTGATCCGTTTCACGACTCGGTACGGGCCCTCCCAGGACTTCTGCAGTTTGGGTGACAGGCCTTTCTTCCGTAATGGGTTGAAGAGCCAGACAAGGTCGTCCTCGTGGAATCCTCCGGCATCCGTCTGCTGGTCGTATCGGGTCTTCATTCGGTCGGTCTCGATCCGCAGGTTCCTCCTCGCGAACGCGTGCACGTCCTCCAGTTGGTCGACCAGTTCTTGACAATACTGGCTTACCGGGATCGGATCATTCCCAGGTTGGCCGAAGGCAAGATCGACGGGTAGACGGAGCTCCCTCCCAAACATGGCCCGGGCTGGTGTGCACCCGGTGGCTTCATGCACGGCGGCGCGGTAGGACAGGAGAAATAGTGGAAGATGCTTGTCCCAATCCCTCTGGTGCTCGCTGACAACTATTCGGAGATGGTTCTCGATGGTGCGATTGAATCGCTCTACCATCCCGTCGGACTGAGGGTGTAGCGGCGTTGTCCTTGTCTTCCAGATTCCCAGCAGCTGGCATAGGTTCTGGAACACCTGCGACTCGAAGTTCCTCCCTTGGTCGGAGTGCATCTCCAGGGGTACTCCGTACCGGCTGACGAATTCCTTCACCAGGGTCTCTGCGATCGTCGCGCCTTCTTGGTTAGGGAGCGCATACGCCTCCCGCCATTTGGTAAAGTAGTCGCTGACGACTAATATGTAGCGGTTCCCTGCCTCGCTTAACGGGAATGGCCCAGCAACATCGATGGCCACTCCCTCCATGGGGCCGCCCACGTTGTAGGTCTTCAGTGGACCCCGTCGTCTTCGTCCTGGGCCCTTGCTGGCTGCGCAATCGTGGCACCTCGCGCAGTAGTTCTCCTCGTCTGTTCGGCATCCGACCCAGTAGAACCGCTCTCTCAGCTTCTCCAGGGTCTTCTTTATCCCTAGGTGTCCACCAGATGATCCTCCATGGACTTCCTTCAGGAATTCCTCCGACATAGCCTTTGGAACGACGACTTGTTCCCGAGATGTCTTCCCGTCGGTGCTCTCCCAGGCGCAGCAGATGAGGCCATCCCTTACAATCAGCGAGTCCCACTGCGCCCAGTAGGACAAACTTTGGGCTGCAGTCACTCACAAAGTTCCACCCGGGTCTGGGGACACAGGCCCGCTTCCATTCGGCTATCAGTCCCAGATCATCATCTTCTGCTTGTGCCCGCGTGAAAGATTCGCGGCTCCAGTTCCCTTGAAGTTCCACAGTAGTCCTCCGGCACTGTATCCCGGTGTTCTCCTCCCTCCTAGTACAGAAGGTGCAGTCTTCGGGGCACGGTCTTCGTGACAGGGCGTCGGTGGTAGAATGCAGTTGGCCTTTCCTGTGATGAATCTCAAATTTGTACTGTTGAAGCCTCTCTAACCACCGCGCGAGTTGACCCTCGGGCTGCTTGAAGTTCAGGAGCCACCGCAGGGATGCATGGTCAGTCCTGATGAGAAATTCTTGCCCGTACAGGTACTTGTGGAAGTGTTCAATGGTCTTCACGATGGCGAGCAGCTCCTTCCTGGTGACGCAGTAGTTCCTTTCTGGCTTTGACAAGGCCTTGCTGAAGTAGGCCACTACTCTCTCCTCGCCGTCCACTACTTGCGACAGGATCCCCCCTATGCCAAAGTCGCTGGCATCGGTATCGACGATGAACTTTGTTCCAGGTCTGGGGTAGGCCAGAATAGGCGCGGTGCACAGAGCCTGCTTGAGTTGTTCGAAGGCACTGTGGCATTCTGCTGTCCACGTGAAGAGTTGGTCCTTCTCAGTCAGTCGATGTAAAGGTTTGGCGATGTCGGCGAATCCCCTCACGAAACGACGGTAATAAGTGCAGAGTCCCAGGAAGCTTCGTAGTTGGGACTTGTCCTTCGGGACTGGCTACTCCCTCACAGCTGCGGTCTTCTCTGGGTCGGTGAGCACCCCTTCCTCGGAGACGATATGCCCAAGGTACTGCTTCTGGAAGAGCTGACACTTCTTGGGGCTCAACTTCAGCTGGGCAGCCTGTAGCTTCAACAAGATCTCCTTCAGGTTGCTGTAGTGCTCCTCGAAGCTTCTCCCCAGAACGATGACGTCGTCTAGGTAGACCAGGCAGGTCTTCCAGTGTAGTCCCCTCAGAATGGACTCCATTAGCCTTTCGAAGGTCGCAGGGGCGTTGCACAGACCGAATGGCATGACGGTGAACTGCCAGAGCCCGCTGCCCACAGAGAACGCCGTTTTCTCGCGGTCCTTAGGGTGGACCTCCACCTGCCAGTAGCCACTCTTCAAATCCAAGGTGGAGAACCATCTTGACCCTGATATGGTGTCCAGCGTGTCGTCGATCCGGGGTAGAGGGTAGCTGTCCTTCTTCGTGACATCGTTCACCCGCCTGTAGTCCATGCAGAACCTGGTGGAACCGTCCTTCTTCTTCACAAGCACGACCGGGGAACTCCAAGGACTATGTGATGGCTCGATCACCCCTTGATCCTTCATCTCTTCAACCATCCGGTCGACTTCGGCTTGCTTGGCGAGCGGGACACGTCGGAATGGGGCCCTAATCGGCGCGCTGTCCCCAACGTCGATTCTGTGCTGGACCAAGCTTGTCCTGCCGAAGTCTTTGCTTCCCACAGAGAAGACATCCTGGAATTCACGTAGCAGGTCCCGAAGTTGGCGTGATTGTTCCTCGTCTAAATGGTCCTGGGATCCTTGGTACAGCTTCAGTAGTTCTTCTGGCAGTGTGCGTCTTCTTCGGTTGTCCGTCTGCAGGTGTCCGTCTGTCGTATCTGTGATGCTGGCAATCCAGGTAACGGGCTCGCAGACTCCTAGGTTGGTGTCCCGATGAACCGTAATGTCGTAGTCGTTCAGGTTGGACAGGCGGACATACGGCCGAGACGTCGTGATGAGAGTCTTGGCAACTAGCAATCCTTTTGTCTGGATGTCCTCATATTTTGGCTCGATGACAGCCGCCACTCCCTCAGCAGTTCCGTCGACAATTACGGCAGCGCTGACCTCCGTCCTGGCGGGAACGATGACGTCTTCTCTCAGCCTTACTCGCCGTGCGGTGATGGACTCGTGCGCAGGTTGCAAAGCAAGTTCCTCACCTCCGAAGTGCAGAGTGTTGGTACTCAGATCCAAGATGATGTTGTTCTGGTCCAGGAAGTCCAGTCCGATGATCACTTCATTTGATACGTCAGCCACAAGCACTGGATGCTTTATCGCCCGTCGACCAATGACGAACTCCAGTGATGCTTCGCCGTGTACCGGTGCGGTCTCTCCGGTCGCGGTTATTAGCTGGAGGTTCCTTTGTGTGGGCTGCACTCTCCACTTCGGGATCACGGTGGGACTGACGATGGTCCTCGATGCTCCCGTGTCGATTAGCATGGGCCAGCTCTCTCCGTTGACGACTCCGTCGACCATCAGGCTGCTATTATCCCTCCGTAACTGCGTCACACGAACTTGGACTGCCGGGGCTTGACGACTGTCACAAGCCAACCTTTGCCCCCCTAGGCTGGCTGATACTTGCTTTCCTGGGCCGCGCGGTTTCCCTACGACTGACTGTCCCGACGGAAACCCTTGGCGGCGGCGATCACCTCAGTCCTTGCTCAGGTGGCCTCTCTTACGGCAGGTCCAGCAGGTCGGTAGTCCTCTTCCGGGCCGCCTCTCCGGATGTCCTTCGGCTACGTTTTTGCTGGTGGTACCGCGACTATCGAAGAAACTGCTTAGCGCCTCCATTAATTCGTCGGCCAGGGGATTGGTCTCGTTGGTTTTTACTGGTTCGTCGACGTCCACTTGACGCACCCGCGCGTGCATTCTGGATGCTTGTTTTGCCGTCTCGAACTCAAGTGCGTGGCTCAGCGCATCTGCCAGGGTCTTATTGCGCGCGAGACGCAGCGCCTGTTGAGTGTCCGAGTCCCGTAGCCCGTCGGTGAAAGTCTGCGTCGCTATCTGCTCCAGAAAGTCGGCCGGCGCTGTTGGGTAGGCGAGCCTTACGAGGCGTGCGATGTCCATCTCGAACTCCTGCAGGGTTTCCGCGTTATTCTGTACCCGGGTCCGGAGCTGCATCTGGTAGGCCTGCTGAAGATGGCTATCTCCATATCGGGACTCCATATGGGCGATCAGTGAAGCGTAGTCCTCGGATCCAGTCGGGATGGCCTGAAGGACGTTAAGGGCGTCACCTCTCAGTGCTACAATGATAGCTGCAGCCTTTTCAGTGCTGTTCCAGTTATTTATGGAACAGGCCGCCTCGAACTGACGTAAGTAGGTGCACCACGGGACCTTTCCGTCGAAGGTTGGGGGCGTCACTCTGCTATGTCCCGTTCCTGATATTCCCGGTGTAACGGTGGGCGGGCGTTGGCGCAGCTCGGCAACTTCCTCTCGTAGAGCGTTGAATTTCTCTTCCACCCCCGTCAGTGGGCGTTGGCGCAGCTCGGCAACTTCCACTTGTAAGGCGTTGAATTTCTCCTCCACCCCCATCAGCGGGCGTTGGCACAGCTCGGCAACTTCCACTTGCAAGGCGTTGAACTTCTCCTCCACCCCCATCAGCGGGCGTTGACGCAGCTCGGCAACTTCCACTTGTAAGGCGTCGAACTTCTTTTCCACTGCCGTGACTTCCTCACGCAGACCCAGTTCTAATTTCTTCAGGTCCTGTGTCAACTTATTCTGACCGTCTTCCATCTTCTTCTGGCCGTCCTCTATCCTCTTCAGGTCCTCCGCTAGCTTCTTCTGGCCGTCTTATAGTTTGGCAGTTAGGTCCTCGGCTAACTTCTTCTGGCCGTCCTCCATCTTCTTCTGGCCGTCCTCCATCTTCTTCAGGTCCTCCGCTAACTTATTTTGACCGTCTTCCATCTTCTTCTGGCCGTCTTCTAATTTGGCAGTTAGGTCCTTGGTTAAATTCTTCTGGCCGTCTTCTATGCCATTTAACTTTTCTAGCAATGCTGCCAATTGCGTCTCCATTTTAGTTGTTTGCCTTGTAAAGGGCATGCACTCACAGGAAAATTAGAGAAAATGACCTGCTCGGGTTTTGAAACCAGGACCGTTAGGTGTTGTGCTTGAGTTCGTAATCCGGCTTCTGACACCAGTTGTTACGTGCCACCCCCTAGTGGCACTTTTGTTAACTGGATTACGGTGGGGGTACAAAGCACAACACCAATTACTGCTTAAAGAAATAATTAACGTTATTGTGGCCAGAAAATTACACTAATCAGCAAATACAAGCAATTAGGAGCCTTACTCCAGTTTCCTCAAGTCTCTTCCTTGAGCGCTCTTGGCCCTTCCACTTGTCAACAGATCACAGAAGTTAATCCGTCCTAATGAGTACGGTGGCCTTGACAGAAACTACCTGCTCCTCTCCTTTATGTTCACCGACCACAATTACTTACGATCACTTGCTGCAGGCTATTTCGCTGTCCACAAGCTGGAGAAACAATGTCACTGGATTTCGTAACTCGCACAGCACTTCGTCACCACACTTCTGTCGCACAAGATAATCGCTCGCACTAGCTCGTAAAACACAACAACAACAACTGCTAGACAGGTCGCACTTATATAGCAGGCCGGTGACTCAATAAATGCTTCTAGATCCATCCAGGGTTCACGGCTTCTCGAGGTTTCCATCGCTGGTCCAGTCACGAATATTCTGGACTATCCCTTTGTCTTAGTAGCCCTGTTGCATAAGGCGCGCGCAATACAGGAGGCAGGACACAGCCCAGCCCTGGGGCAGTTGTGACTCATGCGGCGAGTGATGACACAAACTCCCAGCCGTAACAGTATCTTTGGGGTAAGCATCTATCGGCTGATGAAGGGGCCAAAACAGTTAGGGCTCGAAACATGTACCCAATGACCACCAAGTGATCATTTATCAAAATAAGCGGAACTTTTGCCACAACTATTACTAAGGTATCTTATGTTACACATTACATGCACGTACGACTTCGCTATTTTCCCGGCTGAGAAGCGAAATATAGTCTACAATATTCGCTATAGTTTTCCTTGGATAACTACTCATTGGTTGCATTCACATTGAACATAGTCTTATGAAAAAATGACAAAAATGTTTTAGAAATACATTTGTGAGAAGTTAATCCTACCTGTAAGTGATCCCGGGCCACGGGGCTAGAGCTTTTCTTGTCGGGCCTGGAAGAGATATGGACCACAGTCGGGGTTCGAGCCCAAATCTCCTGATTTCCGGCCAGGAGCATTAGTCACTGGCACAATTATGCACTAGAAATGAAAGTTCAGACAGATACAGATATCCACAAAGGCAGTCCTCATCTGTGATTTGACACAGTGGTAGTATACTGTAAGCGGCTTGGTGTCCGGACATAACGTACCACTTGATTTGCGAGGACATAACGTACCTTCTAGGTCGTTATCTACCTAAGGACGGTTTTCCCGTAATCCCCAAATATTTACGCTAGGACATAATGTACCACTTGATGTCAGACGGGCTTTCCAGTTACAGGTTCATTACCACATAAACATCAGTGGCGATCACACTGTGCGGCTTTAAACATTTTGGTATTGTAACATGGGGTTGTGTACAACTAATAAGGGCGGTTTATTTGAGCACTTCGACGGATGAAGTACGAATTGTACATTGAAAGTTCAAAGAGAAAGAAGAAATATGTCAAGTATGATGAACGGCTTGACAGAATAATGAAGCAGTATGAAGAGAATGGAAACTTGAAATCTTGCTTGAGAACCCTCTCATATTCGCAGAACTTGGAATGAAACTTCACATTGCGAACTTGCAATTCACTTAGAATGACAAGAGTTTAGTGCTTTTCAGTCGGTCAACACGAATGTACCCAAAAGAGATGGGTTATGCCCTAATCCTGAAATAAATTACATGAGATTAATAAAACACCAGGATGCGGTAGACTGCCGCACAGTGAGTTCCAGTGAGCACGAAAACTGCGAGTAGCTGTAGTACGGAAGACAATCAGATAAGTAGTTAGCCTAAAATTTTATAGTTTAACCATAGTTTACAACCATATAATCTCTCTAAAGTACAATCTCCGGATAGCTATCACCATTTAGCATTTCACCTAACATATATACTGCATTTAGCATACACTGACAGTTGCAGTACCAATACTGCAACTAAATAATTGTACATATTGTAAATATTTTCACCTGTATTTCAAACATAGATTTTGTAGCCTAAGTGTAATGGATCTGATGATGATCGCTTGACGATCGAAACTGGTCATCCTAGTGTTTTATTAATCTCATGTAATTTATTTCTTGATTAGGGCATAACCCATCTCTTTTGGGTACATTCGTGTTGACCGACTGAAAAGCACTAAACTCTTGTTTACTAAAGCAACACTGAAAATATGGCTTCAAACACCACAATGTTCACTTAGAATGAAACATCTCATGACGAACTTGCTATTCGCTAGGATATAAAACCCACATAAACAATTTAAAAATTTAAAAAACAAAGTAAAGAAAACGAAAAATGACCAGAGCTTAACCACACCTGATTTTAAACAGTCCAAAGCCTGGATAAAGTGTGATGGGATATTTTATATTAGTTTATGTTATGTTATTTATTGCCCACGTATTTATTACCAGGATCAATTGAGCAATACCGAGAAAGTGGCCGTGCGGTTAGGGTTTCATGCATCCTAAATACTTCCCACTCTTTCAAGTGGTACGTTATGTCCTCTCCTAAATATTTTAAGGTCATTAGCTGACTCTTCGCAGGTAATCAGCCGGCCAAGTGGTACGTTATGTCCTATAACCAAGCGGTTTATGTCCCTGTTTGGAATGCAGGGCATTCGGGTCCGAATGCCACCTGCGATCTCATTTTCAAGTCTTAGGCTACGCTGAGTATTGACGTTGTCTTATGTTTTTTAATGTACTTCATTTCAATCTACATTGCTATTTTTGTTAATTCATTTTGGGGCTTTGCGACAACTGGTTCATTTAGCCCCATGTACTTGGGTGTATGTAACCGACAGTAGTGGCTACGCTGGCTAAAGCGCAGCATTAGGCCATGGGGTCGAGCTCTCTGCTGACTCGATAGACGCGTGGGTTCGAGCCCCACCGTCGGCCGTCCTTGAAATGGTTTTCCGTGGTTTCCCCATTTTCAACACCAGGCAAATGCTGGGACGGTACCTTCTGACAGGCCACGGCCGCTTCCTTCCACATCCTTGCCCAGTTTCATTCACCATCATTCATTTCATCTCTCATTAACTCCTCTCATGAGGTTGGCGTCAGGAAGGGCATCCGGCCGTAAAAACCATCGCCACAATGACTTCCATCGCATCTCATCCCCGACCCCGTTGGATAACGGGAATAATAAGGGGTAGACATACATACTTGGGTGTATGTATAAAAACTTGTCTGATAACCAGTGTTATTGTGATGTCTGTAGTAGTGTGTGTATTTGTAATGCAGGTGAGGATTTGGAAGGAGACGACCGTGGCCTTAATTAAGCAACCATCCTGGCATTTCCCTGGAGTAGAAGTGGGAAACCGCGGAAAACCACTTCCAGGATGACTGAGCTAGGAATCGAACCCGCCACTTCTCAGTTTGCCTCACGAGGCTGAGTGGATCCCGCTCCTGCCCTCAGACCAGATTAAAATTTCTTGACAGAGCCGGGAATTGTACCCGCGCCTGCCAAGAATGCTAACCACTACGCAACGAGGCCGACGCATAAACGATAAATGGCAACAATCTACTTTTGTCACTGTGGAACATTTTTGGTCATGAGTTGCGTGTCCAGTGTGTGCAATGTATTTGTCCGGTAACCTGTGTTCTTGTGGTAACTGTACTTGTTAGGTAGTAGGCCTACCCCGGGACTTGAAATAAGGTACATTTGCCTGCACCACACTGGGCTAAGCTGCTGTGTGTAAAGACACGAGTGAAGATGTATTACGTCACATAAACAGTTACGGCACGCCTCAAGACACGCGTCATTGTTGAGGATGGTTCAGGACGTTCTCAAAATAATATTCTCTCCACGCGAGTCGCCTTCACGGCCCGCTGCAGCAGGAATCCGATCGCAATCTGTGTACACAATGCATCGCTAATTTAGATACTTGGGGTTTAACTTCCAGAACGGGTTTCTATTTTGGTGAGCTCATGGAAGCTAAAGCTTTCTTCTAACTTACGCAATGACACTTCACTTGCTTTGATCGTTATTGCTTCTTACATTAGGATTAACTCCCGCGCATTACGTCACATAACTGTGGTAATACTGTAGCCTACTTGATCTGCTTTCATCTAAACATCTGTACATTGAACAAGCAATGAAGGAAATAAGAGAAAAATTTAAAGTAGGAGCAAAGATTCAAGAAATAATCTGAACTCTGAGATTTGCTGGGTCATCGCCATCTTAGCCAATTAACCAGAGAATTTGAATGAGTTTTTAAATGGTTCGGACTACGTCTTGAGGAAGGAGTTGATGATGAAAATCAATAAATGTAAAACCTCTATTGACGTGAAATTCGCGGGTTAAAATCTAAAGGAAGTAGGAGACCCTACTGCTACTTAGGAAGCCAAAAAACAGTGATGGACGAAGCAAAGAGGATATAAAAAGTAGGTTGGCTCAGGCAAGGAAAGCATTTCTACAGAAAAGACATTTGTTGACATCAAATACCCTATAGATTTAGGTATTAGAAAGTATTTTTTCAAAGACCTTGTCTGAAGCGTGGCGCTCTATGGAAGTGAAACTTGGATTGTTGGTGCAGCAAAAGAGAGAATAGAAGCATTTGAAATGTGGTGTTACAGGAGAATGATGAGGATCAGATGGGAGGATAAGGTTACAAACGAAGAGGTATTAAGACGAGTGGGAGAGGAGAGATGTTTCTGGCGACTGCTAATGAAGAGAAGAGATAGGTTAGTAGGACACATACTAAGACGCCCAGGAATAGCAAACTTTGTTACGGAAGGGTCGAGGACAAGAACTGTAGGGGTAGGCCAAGGTTAGAATATGTTAAAACAGATTGCCTCGGATGTAGGGTGTTGTAGCTATCTAGAGATGGAACCATTAGCTCAGGACAGGGAGGTGTGGAGTGCTGCATCAAACCAGTCAAAATACTGAAGACTCAAACAACAACAACAGGTAAGTAACCATAATCTTATATATCGAGATTCAAACTGCGAATCGCAATATAAACATTGTAGTTGTTGTTTGAGTCTTCAGTCTTTTGACTGGTTTGATGCAGCTCTCCATGTCTCCCTGTTCTGAGCTAATCGTTTCATAGCTACCACACCCTACATCCGAGGCAATCTGTTTAACATATTCTAACCTTGGTCTACCCCTACAGTTCTTGTCCTCGACCTTCCTTCCATAACTAAGCTTGCTATTCCTGGGTGTCTTAATATGTGTCCTACCAACCTATCTCTTCTCTTCATTAGCATTCGCCAGAAACATCTCTCCTCTCCCACTAGTCTTAATACCTCTTCGTTTGTAACCTTATCCTCTCATCTGATCCTCATCATTCTCCTGTAACACCACATTTCAAATGCTTCAATTCTCCTCTTTTCTGCTGCACCAATAGTCCGAGTTTCACTTCCATAGAGCGCCACGCTGCAGACAAAGGGCTTCAAAAATGACTTCTTAACACCTAAATCTATATTCGTTGTCAACAGATTCCTTTTCTGTAGAAATGCTTTCCTTACCTGAGCTAACCTAATTTTTAAATCCTCTTTGCTTCAACCATCACTGATTATTTTGCTTCCTAAGTAACGGAAGTCTCCTAATTCCTTTAAACATTAACACGACTATTATGGTCTAGATCAGGGGTGCACAAACATTTGTAACTAAGGTCCACATTAGTGGACCTTAGTTACCTTAGTGGCCTTGCGGGCCAATAACGCTCCGGGGCGTTTGGGGGTTATGGAAATTTAAAAAAAATACAGGTGCAATATGGTGAGATTTGTGACTGTCTGACCTTAGTTTTCTTAGTATTGTTTTCTATATTCATTTGTAGTGGATAAAAAAAGAAAACACTAAAAATAAATTTACATACAGTATTTTTAATAAATCCCATTAAAATAGAAGTACGATGATATTCAATATTCTCATACAGCAAGAATGACAAAAGAGTGAGTATTTATGTTCATTTGAAACAATTAATAATCAAATTATGAAATAAAGTTCATGATACTTGAGTTTAGTGCGACGACTGGAACTGCCTTGTGTAGGGGTGCGCGCAGTCCAGTGGGCTTTAGTTGTTTTAAAGTTTTGGAGTCTCGGCGCGAGCCGTAGGTTGGGCAGTCCTGGTCTACATGAAGGCAGCTAACTTCAAGTTAGGTTTAAGTTGCCATAATTTGAAGTACAGTGAAACCCCTCTAATCCGAACCCCAGAAATTCGAAATCCCGGGTAATCCGAACGAGTTATTTTCGACAATTTCAAGTTTGAAAAAAAAAACACACACACAAAAAAGAGAAACTTATTTTAGTCATAACACAATTATATATTCTACAATATAACGTTATTTTAAATAATTAGTTGAAAATTTAACAAAGAAGTACAGTTAGCATATCTAACAAAGTGTAAATGTGCCTAGGCTACATACTTATCTCATCCAGGAATGAAATGCGGAAAAGTTGGTTATTGCAATTCCTTAGGTTAATCACATTGCAAAAACAAATGAAATAACAATAGAAAGACACAAAATATCACTTAATCTTTCACTTGAAATCAGTTATCTTCAATAGTCGAAGCGACGAAAACATTTCCGCGGTGTCAATCGTGCGCCAGCGTCGCATGAACATGACATCGTTTGGCGTGACTACTGCGTGTTGTTTTACGAAGCGCAATGCGATGTCAAGAGCAGATGCAGCTTCAGTATGTCACATTGTCTGTCGAAGTTTCTTCTTCCTCACTGTCGCTAGCTTAACGTACAGTCCTATACCGTAACGAGGGCTCGTTATTATGTTATGGATATTTTCGGCTAATCCGAACAGGCTACAGCCGCAATAAGTTTGGATTTCAGGGGTTTCACTGTATTTGTTCAATTTTAGCAGATCCTTTCTAATAGCCCAGTCAATAAAGGTAAAAATATACGCTTTGTCGCAACTAATTAGAGGAAAGCTGAATTTTTGCAGGATGTTAGTATACAAAGTAAATAGCCAAAAACTACAAAGTCCCGACCCCCACCCCTCTTGCTCACCCCACCCCCTCCTATACCTTGCTAGAGCAGTACTATGGTTAAATGCTTACAGCTCGAAAACTAATAAAGCTACAGACGTGATTGTTTTTATTTTACTCCTTACAATATTTTTAACAATTTATTTAAGAATACATTTTTATGTAGACATCCTATTATCGCCATAATACATTAATATATGCATAAAACAAAAAGTAATTTATACTAATTATAACTATTTACCCTTATGTCGTAGAAAAAATATGTTCGATTAAAATGTTTAGCTACTGTTATTATCTTTAACGTTATGGGTCTACAAAAGATATTTGTTAATATGATGGCTTCACAGAGCGATGAACAGTAGCGGACAACGCGCATTCCGCCGGGCAGCCGCGTATAGCGTGGTGTGGTGACTCGGCCGCTTGGCTGTCTGCATGAGTCTGACTGCACGTTGCAACTTGTTTGTTTACTGCCCTCTTATCTCTACTACGCTGCTTATTGAGTCCTTTTCGTTATTAGTGGGCCTTGCCTGTTTAGTGTTCGGTTAACCATGGCATTGTGCGGTTCGTTACATTTTGTGTTTCGTGATAGTTTTACTTTTTGTACAGAAATACAAGTTGTTGTGTTGTGCCAAGTGCAGTGAAATGCTGATAGTTTTGCTTGTGATGATAAAGCTGTTCAATCTTCCGTGTCAAAATTGACAGACCATATCAATGTACAGAAGTCAGTCAGCAGAACATCAAAGCTTTGGCTAAATCTAATTCAGCAAGTTGACCTAATGTTAAATCTTATCCTAGCTGAGAGAACGGGAAACTGGAAATTGCACTTAGATACTGCCACCGATATGCTTCCTTACTTTCATGCTGCGGGGCACCTTCCTTACGCAAAATCTGCTCATATGTATGTCCAAGAAATGGACAAACTGCAAACAAAGCTGAGGAAGAGTACGAACGTTTTGTAACGAAAGGTCTTTTCACTATAAGAAGAAAAGAAGAGTTTTGGTCTGGAAATTGGAGTGATATGGGTATAGAGCAGTCTTTGATGAAGTCGTTAAAGTCAATAGGAGGTTTAACGCACGGTAGAGGAATAACTGAGAGCACCTTAAACAAATGGGTTTTAGGAGCCCGTTCATTTTTACGTGTAAGTGAAGCATTTAGAAGCTTTCTTGGACTGAACTACAATACTCACGAGCAACATGTAGAGCTGAGAGAAAGCCGCAAATCCAGAGACCTACAAGATTTATCAAAGTTCAAAGTTTGGCTAAGTCAGCACAACCCTTTTGCTTGCGGCAGTAGTGAATTGGTTTCTCTTTCAACGGGATTGGTATCAGACTCTTCAGTTAATTGCGATGATGCGTTTGAAGTTGGCTTAAAAGCAATGGAAAATATGGTGGGAAAATCTTTCAATGACATAACACTACAGCGGAAGGATATGGTTACAACACAGGCAAGTTTCAAGTCTATCAAAGTGAGATCTAAAGAAGTTTCAATTAACTCCCAGCAAATATTCAATCGAATTTTATGCATCTGTGACAGCCCCGTTAAGTTGAAATCTTATTTTGAGTTCGAATTAGCATCTCACCCACTGTCACTATTTGACGAGGCATCAATACGTAAAGGTACGAAAGCATCGTTTATGAAATTATTTGAAGATGGAATTGTTGAAGAAAGCTTCAAGGCAAATGAAGATGTTTTTGTGATGGATGGTGGATATTTGTAACATGCTGTGGTTTGGAGAAAAAACAGCACTTTTAAGGAAATAATAGATTCTTATTTAAGCTCTATACTTTGTAAATACGGAAATAAAGTTACAGTGGTATTCGACGGTTATCCCAACTTTCCAACCACAAAACAGCAAGAACAAGAGAGAAGAGCATCAAAGAAATCTTCTCACACAATTTTTTTTGATGGAAATACAGTTTGCACAACACAACAAGCAGACTTTCTAGCAAACCCTCATAACAAAAAGAGGTTGATAGAAGCAATTACATCACGTTGTGTGACTGAGGATATTAAAGTTTTTTTTGCGGAAGGTGACGCTGACTTGTCGACCAGGCAATTAAATATGTGCAAACTAATAATACTACAGTTGTTGTCGTGAACTGATACACATCTCTTGGTTTTACTCGTAGCATTAGCTCCCCAGCAAGACGCCAAACTTTTCTTCTTAAAGCCTACGTCGTCAATGTCCAAACTGTACTCTGTCGATTTTCTTATAAATCAACATGTCAAGCAGCAAACTTGACTGCTTTTTTCTCATTCAATGACTGGTTGTGATACGACATCTGCTTTCTATGGGCTAGGGAAGTTAAAAGCAGCCGACATGATACGTAAATCAATTGAAGCTAGATCTCAGGCTGAGCTTTTCACAAAACAAGACATTACAAAAGATATCCTTCTAGAAAGTGGAGAACAGTTTATCCTAAGCATGTACAACTTATCAAAGTTCAAAACCCTCAATGAAGCCAGGTACTTTAATTTCAAGCAATTAACCGCAAAAATGTCTCTCAAGTCTAATTTTGATTTAGCAAAACTTCCACCAACTTCAGATGCTGCTCATCAACATATTTTGAGGGTTTACCACCAGATTCAAACTTGGTTAGGTTGTAAAATTCTGGCAGAAGAATGGGGTTGGCAGTATACATCAAATAACAGACTGATACCTAAGCCCATGACGAATCCTGCTGCTCCAAGTGAACTTCTTCTACTGATATCTTGTAATTGCAAAACATTGTGTGTTACAAACTGTAGTTGTCGTAAAGCTGGGTTCGATTGCACATCTATGTGTGGGAACTGCAGTGGAATGTATTGTAAAAATTCTTCAGACCAAACCGATGAAACATTAGAAAATGATCCTTTATACTAAAAAAAAGGAAAAACATAAACGTTGTTTATTATTAGGCCGTGTTAGTTGTGCAGGAATTAATAAGTTATCAACAATACTATACAATGAAACTTTATTATTTGTCAGCTATAAAAGTGTACTAAGTACAGGATTTTGGTAATGAAAAGTTGAAGTTAAAGTTTTTATATTTCATCATCATAAACTCAATGACTATTCAAGATTAAGGATATGAGTACATACAGCGGTGCCCTTCAGCATCGAGTGACAACGGCGCGGCGCTGCTTCGTCTGGCGCGGCGACGCGGTGGCCATTAATGTTCATCGCTCTCTTTGAAGCCTTCATTTGAACGGTAAGCATTATAGTAGACACATATTTTTAAAGCTAATTAAATTGTCTATAAGTTTTGTGCAAAACATTTCATTGTATGACGGAAGGATAAAAAGGTACAATAGGTTGAAGTTACTTGTTGTGTTTTGTAGTGGCAGTTTTTTGTTGTTGCATATATTGGAGTATTACGGTGAAATTACGCTATCTACATAAAAAGTTTATATGACTTAATTTGTTTAGAATTATGTTAGGCGTAAGATTATTAAAAGATCGCGTTTGTAACTTCATTAGTTCTTTAACTGTAATCATTAAACCAGAGTACTCCTCTTGTAAGGTTGGGGAGGGGGTGGGGGAGGAAGCAAGGGGGGTGGGGGTCGGGACCTTGTGTTTTTTTACTTTATACTTTATATACTAACATCCTGAAAAAATCAGCTTTCCTCTAATTAGTTGCGACACTAAACCTTTATTGACTGGGCTATAAGTATCCTTGAGCTGTTTTGAAATCATTGGTCAGACCGATGTCATCTGCTTACAGTAGTTACCGGAAGATCTGCGGTGTAGATGTTGAATAGTAGCCTTGCGATCCCGACATTTCACTGGAGGAAGTGTGGAGAACCGCACTCAATACCTTCCCTACCACAGTCAGTACAGAACAATTCACTCGCAAGTGTGCGAGGCTGATGACCAAGTGCCCTTAGCCTCAAATGAATTAAGATTACCAACTCCTTCCACCTAATAAATACCTGAGAAATTGTGAAGTTTCAAGTCTAAAAGAGGAATTTTAAACTCTCCATATGCTTATGAGTTGTGTGACCACGGGGCTCTGACTGAATCCGGGACATCGTACTGTATGCGTGCGTAGGTAGATCTGTCTGATAACCTGTGACCTTCCGCTGTTTGATCTCGTGTTCGGTGCGAGAGAGAGGAGCAAATTATTACTTAACTCATTGACCATAAGAGAAGGCGAGACCTCGAGGGCCTTAAAGTGTATCAACATTATAGCGTTACTCCATGGAACGAGGTGAAGGATGCGATTCAATATTTGATGTGTGTCGGAGGTTCTGTGGGAGGATGCGGTTACCACATCGCGGCCGCAGCTACTCCTCCTCAAGAGAGAACTACCCGACACGGCAGATTACACTGTTCAACAGTGAACATATAAATTGAACAAAACTAACCAATTCTGATACATATTTCCCCCATGGGCTCACATCTTGTGAGACGTGGGTTGGCGACCACGGGACCCCAGCTGAGTCCGGCATTGCTTCCACTCACTTGTGCCGGGCTCCTCTCAGTCTTCTTTCCTGTCGACCTCCCTTGGTCAACTCTTGTTCTTTTCCGACCCCGAAGGTATTAGGATATCCGAGACCTAGGGAGTCTTTCACTTTCTCGCCTTAATTGGCCCTTGTCTCATCTTTCCTGATCCCTCCTTCTTCGAGGGGTCAGACCTCTTGTTTTCTTTTCATTATATTTCCTTTTCTCTTTAAGATTCCCGCACTGTTTTTGTTACTTGGTTCCCCGTGTATGTAAATTCCCTTTAGCGATTTTGTTGTAGGTATTTTTAATCTACGTTGCATTTTGTAAGTTTTTTCGATCTAAATTACCTCTCGCGATAGTTTTCAACCTCAATTGCATTTTGTAAAGATTGACAATCTAATGAACCCTTGCAAAGAAGCAGATGAGACTCAATTTCGGGGGGTGTAACAGTCCATTTCGTAAAGTTGTTGTTAAGCGCTTCTTATAACATGCAGGGTAACATATAACAAAATAACATGCAGGAAAAAGTGAATACCAGGATTAAAACATATGAATTTAATAAACAGATCAACAAATTTACACTATTTACAACAACAAAAAAACAACAAAAAACAAGGTCTCCCAAATGACACCCACTTGAATTAATAAAATGCCAAACTAGGCCTGATCTCAGGAGAGATCGTAAACATCTGGACCAAATGTCGCAAATTACTGCAATGACATGTGCGTGTGCGGCTTTTCTACATGCGTTACGATGTGTACAAATTAATGCGAGATTCGATACCATCCAGTAAACCTTCAGGGGACGAATCTGCATTGTCCAGAGCTTGACAGATGTTCGCTTTTGCGAATGTTTTTTTTTTGTGGCTATGTTTCCCGCACGGTTTGAAACACTCGTTCAATTTTGTCCCATTATTTTTTTCCGTTATAATTGCAGTATGAACACGGTGTTCTGATTATTTACTTAACTTACGTTTCATTTGAATTGTTGTTCTTTATTATTCTTGTCAACTCACCTTTTTCTGAAGTGTCTTTCTAGGCGCACCATACTGTCACACTTTTTCATGAAGTACTGTGCTCATCTCAGCGGCAACCGTCGCAATGTGCTTGGGGCTGTGCGCTGATTGGCTGTTTGACGCCCCGCCTTCATTCTGGATTGTTCGACGCGCTGTCGTCATTTCCACTATAAATTCTCCGCTTCGCCGTTCTGCGGCCTTGTCTACATCTACCTGCTTGAACCAGTCTGACCACGGCTGCCTGCCGTTCCACAGCAAGGCCCTTCTTGGGAAGGCCCTGTTAGTAAACATTGAGTGGCTGGAACCTTGCCAGGCGGCATGCTTCATCACTCGGACTCTGTCGTGCTGGGCGAGGCATGAGTCAACGACCTTCACCTCAGCAACTAAGTCAGCCCGCTAGCTCACTACAACTCGGCGATGAGAAACTACAATTGATTGTAAACCGCCGGACAGATCATTACCAAGAGGTCTGTTCCTGCGGGGTGCAATTCGCCAATGGAGCCACCATCCATCTTTCTCGGAACGCATGCCGAGGCAGCTTAGAGGAAGCCTTCGTTTGGATCACAACCCGCTTCCTGCGGGCCAAATACTAAGTACAAAAGTATCGAATTATTGGTAACGTGAACTACCTTCACTTGGTTTATACATTTTTCAAGGCTAAGCCTTTTTTCTTGCTTCTTGCTTGTTTTTAGATATTTTTCTTAAACATACTTTTTTAATCGCCTTTATATGGCCTTTTTATGCATTTTTATTATAATTCTTCTTTATTCTAAGTTTCCTGGAGAAACCTTGCATTTTTTATTAGCTTCTTTTAATTATTCTTCTAAATGAAAATGTTTGTTATTGCTTCACAAATTAAATAAATGTATCAAACCTTGGTTATCAATATTTGGTCTCTTCCTCATCGCTCTATTTAAATTTCACTGTGTGCCCGAATCCCAATCCCCCTTTTCCCAGTTGGGGTGCTAACTACTCACCCCTTTCCATGGTGCCGAAACCCGGGATCGAACCCAGAACCTTTATTCTGAGACCACAAATTCTATTCCAAAAAAAACAGAACTTGTGTAATCTAATATTTGCCTTATACATTTCAGTATATCGTGGCTAGCGCAGGAGATCTGCGGGAAAGCGGAGACAATCCCAGCTTACTACATAACTGGTTTCTTTCTGGAAAGCAGGTCTGTCTGGTGCCGCAAGCAGCTTTGGTAGGTGAGTTATTCCAACTTCCCAGCCATGCCAGTAATAATAGACGATAAACTGTTAAACTCTCGGGCGGCCTACAAAGGTCAACTTACCCGTTTTCAAAAATATCTAGCCACTCTACCGAAAGAGGAACAAAATCTTGATATTATATCTCAGCGTTTAAAAGCTTTTGAACAGGCGTACGAGAAATATGATCTCGTGCAACTTGAAATTGAAATCAAAAGTCCAGAACATCAATCAGATAGGGAAGAAGTAGAGAGTAATTATTTTGATACACACGCTCAGGCTGTGGCATTAGTAAGAACTTTGACCCTGGCGTTGAAGGTAGAGGAAACTCAAGGAAGAATTAGCGACCATGGGAATGGTATCAAACCATTGCTACCTAAAATTGAAATTCCGCATTTTTCAGGAAAGGAAGAGATGTGGCAATCATTCTTTGAATTGTTCAGTTCATTAGTACATAATAATGCCACACTTCCGGAAATTCAGAAATTTCATTACTTAAAATCCATTTTGCAGGGGCCACCCCTTCAACTTATAAGAGAACTTCCCTTAACAGGAGAAAACTATAACATTGCTATCGAGGTTCTTAAAGGCCGTTATGGCAATGAAAAATTATGTTTACAGAGGCACATTCAAGCCTTATTTAACCTGCCCGCATTGCGAGCTGACAGCTTGTCAACACTGCGAGCCTTAAGTGACACGGTCCAACTACACGTCAGAGCATTGGCACGGTTGAATCAACCGGTCGAGCACTGGGATCTATTCTTAGTTCACTTGGTTACTTCTAAATTTGATTCATCAACTTTAAAGGCATGGGAGAGGGAACTAACAAATGACACTTCATATACTTATGGCTCATTGCTTACGTTTATGAATAATAGATGTCAGGTTTTGTCAGCTGTAGCCTGTCATATGTCAGGGAGTGCAGATAACAAATCTAATGTTGTGAAACCAGTCGGTGCAAAAATAAACAAATCTGCTGTCTTTACTGTTCAGCATAACTCAACGGATTGTATTCTCTGTAAAGCACCTCACAGGTTATATTCCTGCGTTGCCTTTAAAGCCCTTTCTACCGATGAAAGACGCAAATTAATAGCTCAAAAAAGATATTGCTATAACTGTTTGTCAACTAGGCATATGGTGCCTGATTGCTTATCTAAAAATACTTGCTCCCATTGCAAGGCTCAACATCATACCTTGCTTCATAGGTTTGAAAAGCCACGTCAGGCTCCTTCCCCTGGATGTTCTAAAGATGCATCCCCAGGAGCTAATGCGCAATCTTATACTCAGAGCTCTAGCTCAATTCGTAGTTCCCAGGTGCTACTATCAACCGTGTTAATAAAAGTTCAAGACTCTTCTGGTAGATGGCTTGAAGCACGTGCCCTATTGGATAATGCTGCCACCCATGACTTCATAAGTGAGCGTCTCATTAAGAAACTTGGTCTTCCCAAGCAACCTACATTAATTCAGGTTACCGGTATTAACAATAGCAATGTTAAATCTTTGCATTTTGTTCGTGTTCACATCAAAGATGCTGTTAATTCTAACACAACATTTCAGTTGAATTGCCTTGCCATTGATACTATTGGCAGTAATACCCCTAGTACTTCTTTTGAAATTAGAAAGTGGCAATTACCTCATAACATTCAGTTGGCGGACCCAACATTTAATACGAGCGCCCCGGTAGACATACTTCTCAGTGCCCAAGTATTTTGGCAATGTCTCCTTAGCTCTAAGGTTAAAATATCACCTGGAGTGTTTGTTCATCATACCAAGCTAGGTTGGTTAGTAACGGGTCAGGTCCCTCGTAAGTCGTTTCAAAATTTCTCTCAATGTCATTTTGTCAATACAAGTCTCGATTACAACTTAGAAAGATTTTGGAAAATCGAAACTATAGATTCAGTTTCACCTTCCTCGGTTGAAAATGAAATGTGTGAAAAACTGTTTCGCGAAACAACCAAACGCAATTCAGAGGGTAGATTTGTTGTAACAATGCCCCGAGTGGATAATCCACCTCTTTTATTTGAAACACACCCTAGGGCTCTTAGAGCACTCTATGCTGTGGAAAACAAATTTAAACGTGACCCTGTTGTTAAAGCTCAATACTCCACGTTTATGGAGGAATATGAGGCACTTGATCACATGGAGGTTGTTACCAAGAAAGATGAGGCTTCTTATACCCCATCTGAAGTCATTTACCTCAATCATCACCCAGTTTGGAAGAATGAGATTTTAAAGGAAAACATAAGGGTGGTCTTTAATGGCTCTGCTTTGGATGCCAATGGAACTTCTCTGAATGACACATTATTATCAGGCCCCCCTATTCAATCTGACATTTCTTCTGTTTTAATGAATTTTCGCTTGTTCCCTATCGCAGTGATATCTGATATCAAGCAGATGTATAGACAGATTTTGGTCGATCAACAACAGCGCGACCTTCAGAGAATTCTTTGGCGCGACGAGCCTACTAAACCTGTCAAGATCTTTCGGCTAAAAACCTTAACCTATGGACTAAAGCCTTCTGCTTTTTTAGCCATACGTACGTTGAAATTACTTGCTGAACAGGATGGCCCGTTGTATTCTCCTAAGGCTTCTGAAGTGTTAAAATCATCATTCTACGTTGACGATTTTCTTCATTCATTTGAGTCAGTGCCTGAAGCCCTGCAAGTCTCTAAGGATTTGACAGCTTTGCTTTTGGGAGGCGGATTTTCCTTGTGCAAGTGGAACTCTAATTCGGAAGAATTCCTTTCTAAATTTCCATTAACTTCAGCCTATAACGACTCAGTAGAGCTTCTTCATGAAAATAATTCTATCAAAACTCTAGGCATCTATTGGAGTCCTCAAAAGGATTTTTTCTTTTTCAAAATTAATCTCAGTGACATCAAACCGCAAACTAAGCGGCAAATTTTGTCTGAGATTGCAAAAATATTTGATCCTCTCCAATTTTTGGCGCCAATTATCGTCACCGCAAAACTTTTCATGCAAGACCTTTGGTCCTTGAAAACTGGTTGGGATGAACCAGTTCCTTCCGAGTTGCAAAAAAATTGGATTTCTTATGGAAATAGCTTGGAAGATCTCTCCAATGTCATTATCCCGCGAGTGATTATTCTCTTTTCCTCCTGTGGAGGATATGAACTTCACATCTTTGCCGATAGCTCATTGAAAGCTTATGGGTGTTGTGCGTATATTGTTTGCCGCAATTTTGACCAGTCATATTTCTTTTCCAATTTAATTTGCGCTAAGTCAAAGGTGGCTCCTCTTAAATCCTTATCCTTGCCACGACTGGAACTTTGTGCTGCTCTTCTGGCGGTTGAATTATCGGTCAAAATCCGCCAATCTTTGAAAATCCGATTTAGCAAAACTTACTTTTGGAGTGACTCAGCCATCACGTTGGCATGGATTGCCAAACCCTCCTCGCATTGGCAGGTGTTTGTAGCTAATAGAGTGTCCAAAATTCAACAATTGTCTAACTTTGAACAATGGCATCATGTATCTGGCAAGGAGAATCCTGCAGATGTCATCTCTCGGGGATGTTCCCCTCTTATGTTGGCTAACCTGACATTATACTGGCACGGTCCTTCTTGGCTTCTACAAGAACCTTCCGCTTGGCCAAATTTTCCTCTTCCGGAATTATCAGACTTTCCAGATGTTGGTAAGATTACTGGATCTTCTCTTTTCGTTTCTGACTCTTCCCTTCTCTTGCAGCGATATTCCTCTTTTCATAAATTGGTGAGGGTTATGGCTTATCTCATTCGTTGGAAATATTTTGTGGTAGAACAACCTCTTTTTCCTAAGCCATATTTAACCCTTTCTGAATTAAGTTTAGCCACTACAAAAATCTTATGGCTTACTCAACAAGAAATATTCTCTGAAGAATGTCAGGTGTTGTCTCAAGGTCAATCCCTCAAGAAATCGAGTAGGCTATCCTCACTCGCCCCCTTTTTGGATGCTGATGGTTTATTAAGAGTGGGAGGACGTTTATCTTTGGCTGATCTTTCTGAGGATAAAAAACACCCAATTATTCTTCCTTCAAAGCATCATGTCACTTCTCTAATCATTCGTCAGTATCATTACCAGCATCTTCATGCTGGAACCCGTACATTACTTTCCATCATTCGGGAAAGGTATTGGCCCATAAACGGAGTCCATGAAGTTACCTCTGTTATCCGGAAGTGCATTCCATGTTTTAAGTCCAACCCTAAAATTACCACTCAGCTCATGGGTGATCTTCCCAACTTTAGATCTGCGCCTGCTAGACCTTTTGCCTTTACGGGGGTGGATTATTCCGGGCCTTTTGTTTGCAGAAAAAATTCTCCTGAGGCCAAAAGATGTATTTGTGGAAAACTCTATATTTCGCTGTTTGTATGTATGGTCACCGGAGCAGTACACTTAGAACTAGTAACCAACGCCTCTACTGCTTATTTTTTGGCAGCTTTTGCCAGATTTTCTGCTCGCCGAGGGCTTCCTTCAGAAGTATTCTCCGACAATGCTAAAAATTTTATCGGAGCTTCTGAGCAAATTAAGAGAGCTCTTACTCAAAATGCAGCGCTGGAAAGGATTACTGATTATGCTCACCAGAGAAATTTCAAGTGGCACTTCATCCCCCCTTATGCGCCCCATCAAGGTGGACGGTGGGAGTCTTGTGTGAAACTCACCAAGAAACACCTTAGACGTGTTTGTGGCCACACCCCCCTATCTCATGAAGAGTTTAACTCCTTAATTATTTTTATTGAGGGCATAATTAATTCTCGTCCTTTATCACCCTTATCTAATGACCCTTCAGATCTTCTACCATTAACGCCGGGCCATTTTCTTATCGGTGGTCCATTGACTGCCTCCCCATCTTTATTATATTCTAATTCTCCATCTTCTTTAGCCATTTCTTGGCGCAAAATTGAAAGTTTGCGCAACAATTTTTGGCGCCGTTGGAGGTTGGAATACCTCTGTTTGCTTCAGCAGCGTGGCAAATGGCGTGTTTCCTGCTCTAACCTTCAGATTGGGGACTTGGTCCTTTTGTAAGACCCTAGTCCCCCTCTTGTCTGGAATTTGGGTAGGATTATTGAGTGCTTTCCTGGCAGAGATGGTAGGATTCGCGTGGTAAAACTGCAGACTTCTGCTGGCCAGTTTCTCAGGCCAATCACTATGATTGTTCCTTTGCCACGCGAGACCTAACTTCTGCGCCTTCTTACTGCAATTTTTTCTCGCCCCTCCCAGCATGTTCGCTTTTGCGAATGTTTTTTTTTTGTGGCTATGTTTCCCGCACGGTTTGAAACACTCGTTCAATTTTGCCCCATTATTTTTTTCCGTTATAATTGCAGTATGAACACGGTGTTCTGATTATTTACTTAACTTACGTTTCATTTGAATTGTTGTTCTTTATTATTCTTGTCAACTCACCTTTTTCTGAAGTGTCTTTCTAGGCGCACCATACTGTCACACTTTTTCATGAAGTACTGTGCTCATCTCAGCGGCAACCGTCGCAATGTGCTTGGGGCTGTGCGCTGATTGGCTGTTTGACGCCCCGCCTTCATTCTGGATTGTTCGACGCGCTGTCGTCATTTCCACTATAAATTCTCCGCTTCGCCGTTCTGCGGCCTTGTCTACATCTACCTGCTTGAACCAGTCTGACCACGGCTGCCTGCCGTTCCACAGCAAGGCCCTTCTTGGGAAGGCCCTGTTAGTAAACATTGAGTGGCTGGAACCTTGCCAGGCGGCATGCTTCATCACTCGGACTCTGTCGTGCTGGGCGAGGCATGAGTCAACGACCTTCACCTCAGCAACTAAGTCAGCCCGCTAGCTCACTACAACTCGGCGATGAGAAACTACAATTGATTGTAAACCGCCGGACAGATCATTACCAAGAGGTCTGTTCCTGCGGGGTGCAATTCGCCAATGGAGCCACCATCCATCTTTCTCGGAACGCATGCCGAGGCAGCTTAGAGGAAGCCTTCGTTTGGATCACAACCCGCTTCCTGCGGGCCAAATACTAAGTACAAAAGTATCGAATTATTGGTAACGTGAACTACCTTCACTTGGTTTATACATTTTTCAAGGCTAAGCCTTTTTTCTTGCTTCTTGCTTGTTTTTAGATATTTTTCTTAAACATACTTTTTTAATCGCCTTTATATGGCCTTTTTATGCATTTTTATTATAATTCTTCTTTATTCTAAGTTTCCTGGAGAAACCTTGCATTTTTTATTAGCTTCTTTTAATTATTCTTCTAAATGAAAATGTTTGTTATTGCTTCACAAATTAAATAAATGTATCAAACCTTGGTTATCAATATTTGGTCTCTTCCTCATCGCTCTATTTAAATTTCACTGTGTGCCCGAATCCCAATCCCCCTTTTCCCAGTTGGGGTGCTAACTACTCACCCCTTTCCAACAGACACGAGGAACCAACTAAACACTAATTAAACTAATCCGACACTTCCTACACTAAATAAGACAAAAATAATTTCCGCATGAAATTGGAATCAAAGAATTGCCGTAGCAAACAACATTAACGCCTAAAATTAGGACTTTTCAAATCAACACAAGTCAATCAACACGTGACCAATCAAGAAAAATACACACATGGCCGCTTGCCATTTTTACAAGAAAATACAAAATACACCCAACGGTGTCACAACAGACAAAATCTAACAATATAAGCGATGAAATGAGTCACAGAAATCACTAGGCTCAAAGCCAACATTTACATCATAAAACAAATATTTCATTTCATACGATATGCGATAATTCGTAACGGACATGGCGAACTCCCAATTTAATATTATGATCCAATGACCATTAAAAGAACAGGTTTGCTACAGATAGCTTACAGGGGTCAGTCAGTCAGCTGGACTGCCTAAAAGATGAATCACCAGACATAGATGGGCGCAAGGTGGAATCTGCAACATCTGTCAACCCACGTGTCAATTACCTCGACCTGCCGTAGCAATGGCTCGAGTCTCGAAGAAGCGTGCTCCCAATAGCACATAATATACGTGTGTGTGTCAAAATAAAATATCTTAGCATTTCCCACGGAAATCCAAGAATCAGCACAGGACACGGTAAGGTAGCCTCCACGAGCGCTTCCCCTGTCCATAAAATACAACCACAATATTTGAGGGCGGTAGACACATTCTACCCCTCATCACGAAGAATCAATACACACACCTTGACACAATACACACACCAGAATCACAAGTATGGGTTTGACAGAAACCTGAAATAAAAGACATGAATATTTCCACCGACTTGCACTCCCAATCTAGTCCGTGACTGAAGAACCTGAAAAGGGATCTAAAAAAAATAAATATAGAACTAAGGTGTTCTACAGTGACATCTTAACTTGTTGCGCTCGGCAACCCTAGTATGAATAAAAACCTGTTCGTAAAACATCTAACAACTTTTACCCCCTTCTCCTACTTAAAATTAATTTGAATAAAAGCACCATTTATCGACCATGACGAATTTCGCATTCGCATGAATAAAATCAAAATGCACGCGCCGTGCATACTAATAATGACTCATAAAAAAAATACAATCAAACAAATAATTTTGGCCACGTGCCAACGTACATTTAACAGATAACAGTGTCGGCGCACAAAATCTAAATACACAAGAATAACAATGAATACATTATTTACAACGTTCTGGCGTCTAATCTAGCTACATATTGAATAAATCAATAGTTTGTACATCACCGTGCAGCTTGCAGAAAATCAACCTCCATCCCGATGCATTCCCCCACGGGAAATCTACTCCGTCATCGTCGACATTCTGGTAGAGGCGTAGCACATAATTCCACCAATCGACCTTCCTGAGACATCTTGGCGTGGCTTCTTGAAAAGAAATGTTCAAAATTAATATTCTACCTAGCTAGAATCGCTATGAGCTACTAACTTTCACTCAAAAGGTCCTGGGCGATTACTCAACGTTGAACTGGCCCTATCTAAGCATTTTCTTACTTCACACGCACATATACATCACACACAAAAATATAACACAAGATTTACAGAAAATATTACAATCTTCGTCCACCACGCAACTGGCATTTAACAAGTCTCACAAATTACGTATGCCGAGTAGCGCTTATCTCAACTAGAGATCTCCCCTCCGCTAGGCATGAACTCTGCTCCCAAGAGCACAATAAAATGTTCGTTCAGACTGACGTGAAGTATGCTCACCAGAGCCTGATAAAATCGTGTCTCAAACCGGCGTGAACGATGCTCCTCAGAGCTCGATAAAGTTGTGTCTCGAACGAACTACTCATCACCGATCAATTTATTAGAAACTGAGAGAATGGAGTGGAGTGGGGGAAATCTGTGAAAATAATCTGTAATTTTCAACTCACAGACTTGGGACTAGTATCAAACTTCTTCTTTTTATTTAAACGTCTCAATGCACTCATGCGAAATCCTATCGCATCGGCGGTTCTTCATACACGTGTTTTTAGCGCCTTTTTTTTGGTACGCAAATCTCCGCGTGGTTTATTCGTCCTCTCTCCTGATTCGATGATTCAATCGTATATCGGTTGGAAATTCACGCCCATAATGACGCCAACTTGGATGCGCGTTCACCCTGAATTTGTCCTTGAACTTGGCTTACCTGGTCATCCCCAGGAATAACTACCACCCTACCTCTGTTGCAAGCGTTGCGACACACTACCTGTCTTCCCGTTGTCAATCTCCAACATGCACTGCCTGGATATCAGTAATAATAATAATAAAAATCATGAAGACTTATTGATCGGCAAATCAATAAGGGTTCACTAAATTGCTTTTAGTAAATCTTTCAATGTAGGTTCAGGGCATTTTAGTGAGTATTTTGAATTTCAATTGCATTTTGTAAGTATTTTCAACCAAAATCGCACTTCGCAAGAATTTTAAATCTAAATTGCATTTTGTTTGGTGGGCATTTTGCAAATATTTTGATTCTCAATTGCATGTTGTGGGTATTTTGAGTCTAAATTACATTTTGTCAAGTATTTTCAATCTAAATTGCATTTTGTAAGTATTGTCAATCCACATGAGTCGTTTGAATCTATCGTACATTTTGTAAGCATTTTCAATTTCAATTGCATGGTATTTTGAATTTCAATTGCACTTTCTGAATAATTTGAATTTGAACTGGGATATTTCAATCTGAATTGCATTGTGTATTTTCAATTTCAATTGCATTTTGTAGGTATTTTGAACCTCAATTGCATTTTGTACGTATTTTCGATCTCATTTGCATTTTGTAAGTATTTTGAATTTCAATTGCATTTTGTAGCCTAAGTATTTCGACTCAACATTGCATTTTGTACGTATTTTGAACCTAGGCTACATTTTGTGGGTATTTATCAATCTATTCCTTTTGTGAATCTTTTCGTTCTAAATTCCCTTTTTTAGGAACATTTTGTGAGTTGTTTCAATCTGAGTCCCTTTTTGTAAGTATTTTCCGTCTCACTTAATTTTCGTTCTGGTTTCCATTTCATTAACATTTTCGCTATCACCCAGATCATTAGGGACCGATAACCTAGATGTTAGGCCCCTTAAAACAACAATTATCATCATCATCATCTGATACATATTGCGGTGCTGAATATGAATATGAATATGAAAGACAAAATTGAAAATTAGCTTCAGTTTTCATTTTACATAGGTTGGTAACAATTACCTCATATTTTGGGAAAGTTGATCCTAAACAAATATTATAATACTTCCACCATTACACATAAAATTAGGGTTTATGAAAAACTTTGTCAAGAAAATGAACCGAGAGGGTGCGGCTTTCAAATATTTAAGGCAAAAATTCCCTCGATTAAGTGACGCAAAGATCAAGGAGGGTATCTTCATTGGACCACAGATTCAGGGGCTATTCAGAGACAATCAGTTTGAAGCAATCATCCAAGGCGATAAGAAGGCCGCATGGGAAAGTTTTAAGAGTGTTTGTTCATACTTGTTGGGGGAAAAGAGAGCACCAAATTATAAAGAATTTGTGGGCGAGATGCTGTCATGGTATATCTGAAAATATGAATTTGTAATGTATCTCAGCTCTTATTAGGTCATAGAATTGTAGCCTTGTTCAATTCAGAATGTGGCAGCCATTCATTCTAGTATTTGTTGTAAGTTTTGTTGAATACTGGTGTGTGTATTAGGCATTGTAATATAGAAGCACTTATTTCTCACACTAGAGCTAAGGATTTGGTTAGATAGTAATATTTACTTATACAGGGTCATCGAAAAACAATGCCAACATTTAACAAAATGATAGCACCGAAACCCTTTATGTTAAACGTGTAATTCTTTCACTGAACGCCGGCTGGTTAAAGGTAGTTGTGTTTTGGAGGGGACGTGACCTTGCTATGCACACTAGATGCGCAGTAGCCAAGGTCGGCCGGGGGCGCGCGCGCCAATGACTGCACCGCAGGACAAACTGCACCTGATTACAAAGCTGTCATTCGATGGTTTAATCAGTTTAAGGAAACAGGGACTGTAGAGAAAAAATCATGGCCAGGCCGACCACCAACATCAGCATTGAACGCACGCTTTCCCAATGGCTGGATTGGTACGTGCAATCATTTCAGGAGTAACTGTCAAGATGGCGGCAGAAATTCGCTCCCGCAGGTGCTCCAAATCCCGAATTTATTTTGCATACACAATGTTTTTAATGTACCCCCAGAAAAAAAATCCAAAGGGGTGAGGTCAGGACTTCATTGGCGCGCGCGCCCCCGATTGACCTTGGCTACTGCGCATCTAGTGTGCGCATAGCAAGGTCACGTCCCCTCCAAATCAAAACTTACTTTAACCAGCTGGCGTTCAGTGAAAGAATTACACGTTTAACAAAAAGGGTTTCGGTAATATCATCTTTTTAAATGTAGTCATTATTTTTCGATGACCCTGTATTGTGCACAAATGAATGTGAAGAATCCAAACTGAAGTTATTTACACACTTTTCATCAAAATTTGTTGAACAGTGTTACAGGTTCGGACCCGGAGCAGATCGCTAATCAGTACAGTTACACACTCTACTATAGCCAACACAGAAAGGCAGGTTATCATAGGTCAATTGTAGCGAGTACTTTTCTAGAGGATGTATTTATAGTTGTTTTAAGGAACGAAACAGCTTGAACATCTGCCCCTAATGTTATGTTTCATGTATTAAGAAACATAAGCAGAAACATGTTGTGCTTTTGTCAACAAAAGAACGTCGAAATGCATTGCCTACTTAAGCTTACAAGGATACCGAAAAAACGATAAATTTCTAAATTGAAACTAACTTTTCAAGTATCCTAAAATGAGGGCCCAGTCGATGATTTTAGGTTAGTGTTGCAATTACGGTTGTGAAGATGTTCCTTTCTTTAACACAGTTCTATTAATCTCAATCAATATTGTTTGATCATAAAAAGCGTTATCATATCTCCCGTTGAAATCGCAATAAATAGATAGTCTACTCCAGTGTGGTCCAACTCGCGGCCCGCGGGCCTGTTCATTTTGTTGGCCCTTGCCCTTCTTACTGCCCTTCACTCTTCGACAGTTATAATACGTGGCGTGCCTACTTTAATTTTCACTTTAATTCAGTAATGTTACCGAGGAGCCAGGTGGGAAAGGAAAGATCCCGAAAAATACGCCAGTAATCAGAATTGTCTTTCCACGAATACGTACGGCACGAGAAGCGGCCCCGCCTCCAAGCGACAACTAGTTGGCTGCCAGTGATTGGCTGCATATTAGTTCGCGATCGTTCGTGTGCTGCGGTGGATTTCCCTATAAAAGGGAGCGCAGGGCTTTTCGAAGAGGTTGTTTTTGACGAGGGAGGTTGTTCGAGAGATATAGTACGACGAGAGTTTGTTGTCATCGTTGTTGCGAGAGCGGTACCTAATACGGCGGGACTTAATAAACGGCGTGTTGAATGTGAGAAACGACAATTTCAGTCAAAGTGGCAGGGAAGTTACTTTTTTGTTGAACATAATGGAAAACCACAGTGCGTTATCTGTTCTCTAGTCTTAGGTGTTTCGAAGGAGTATAACGTGAATAGACACTATACCAGCTTGCATAAATCAAAATACGATGAATACCAAGGAAGTGCCAGATGTTGTGTATTTAATGATTTGAAGCTGAAACTAACAAGACAGAAGAATATATTTCAGCAACCTTCAAGCACTGCCGGTTTAAAGGCATCTTATGAGGTATGTTTAGAGCCACCGAAGATAAAAGTAAAACGTCTTTTAGGGATGGTGAGCTCATTAAGGCTGTGCTACCGAAAAAATAGAATATTGATTTTATTTTTTCTTCTTAATCTGTTATATAGGTCTTTGGGACTTGTTATATGCCACTTTTGTAAAATATGGACTGTTCGTTTGTTCAGGGCATGGCTTCAAAGTGTCTACTTTTAGGGTTAAAGGTACATACGTCACGACAAAACTAATAACCGGAGAATTTCGAAATTTCTGTGCAATAACCCTTGTAATAGTAGCATCATTGTAAACTATTTGTATTTCGAAATTCAACATTTTTCATAGAAGGATCATT
The DNA here is from genome assembly GCA_946902985.2 of Meconema thalassinum. Taxonomy (NCBI): domain Eukaryota; kingdom Metazoa; phylum Arthropoda; class Insecta; order Orthoptera; family Tettigoniidae; genus Meconema; species Meconema thalassinum. The sequence continues at coordinate 21,799,198 of OX336396.1, forward strand.
TTTCAATAGCCTTTTTTATTTAAAAAAAATATCTATATTAACTTCAAACTTATTCAATTTGTAGAGGCCCTAATTCTGAGCAGTTCGAATGTTTGATGAAAGAAACGGTTTATTGATATAACCGTGAAGTATGTACTTTTCAAATCGACAAAACGGTAGCTACGCAGGATACACGATAGGCTACCCGCACTAACAGTTGCACGCACAAGCACCGAGCCTCATTCCCCCTCCCTAATACCCAGCATCGCACCTCCCATTCTGAGTTCTCCTTCCCTTACGCAGCATTCCATTCACCATTCTACTTACCGTGCAACGCAAAGGAAAATCTCTCATGCGCGCCGAGTCGATGACTCTTCCAGTCAGACTGCAGTAGACTAGTCTTGAGAAAGTGCTAGAAGAAGACATCTCGCCCCCTTGCCCGTTCCCTAATTCTGTGTATGTGTTTTGTGATTGAAAGAGCAGTAGTTTATTCCGACAAAAGATATCCTGTATCATTTTTTAATATTCACACATTATTCAACAATGCCACGAAAACACCATCCTTCAAAATTTATAGTAAATTAACATACTGTACATAGGGTGCTTCAAAATGGTCTAGCCAAACTTAGGGAAATTATTCTGTGTCAAAATGAAGAAATAAGTTCCCATAAAGATGGGTCTTAAGCCCTTTATTTGCTGTCTATATGTTTAGTTATTCTGAATAAAATATGAGTAAAATAACTGTTACATAGTACTTATTTTTCCCCCGTTAAATTTAGATAAATACCTACAATCTTTTAACGTATGATTCGATTTTATTCAATAGTGCATCAATCGATTGGACATAAAATGCTACATATTCTGTTGTTCTTTTATATGGTTTATGGTGTAGTCACGTCCTAGTTCGTGAACCATGGGCAATGGCTAAGTGGTCTGGTAAGTGGTTCTGACAGGATACCAGTTACTATCGAAAAGGAGTCGGTATCTTGGGCATATTTTGTGTCGTGGCCCTCCTTATGATCAACAACTTACTTGTTTGTTTCCTGGGGTGAAACTCAGGGGCCCTGCGTAAGTTATGCTAGCAACTCGCTTGAATTGTAATCTCTAAACGTGCCAAAAAGGTCTTGATTAAGCCTCGAACCTATGGGAGAGATGGAGTCCCACTCTCATCTGATAGATTAGGGACTCCTTGGAAACGAACAGGCAATCGAACTGGTATTCGATAGGGTGCTTTTAATATCGAGGGTGGTTATGGAAAGAGAAAATCAGAGCTAACTGAGTCAGCAAGTAGGATGGGATTGAATATTCTAGGGATTAGTGAAGTTCAGAAAGGGAGAGAGGAGATCCAAGGTACACCTGTCAGGTGTAAAACGATGCAGGACAAAGTGGGGAGTAAGGCTGTATGTCCAGAAAACCTTGGAGCTTCACATAATTTATGTAAGGTACCGGTACGTACGTAAATGAACGATTAATGTGGATAGATTTGGAAATGTCAGGAAATCGGTCAGGATTGTTTCAGTGTACACTCCATGTGAAGGGACGAATCAGGATGAAATAGACTTTATAAGGTACTGAGTGATGTAGTAGTGAGAGTTAACAGTAAGGGTAGTGTAGTACTGATGGGGGTTTTCAATGCTAGCATATAAATGGAATTAAGGAGTATGAAAAGGTTATGGGTAAGTGGAGTGAGGATAGGGAAGCAAACACCAATGGAAAATGTTTATTGGACTTCTGTGCTAGCATGATGTTGTCTGTGGCGAACTCATTCTCGAAGCATAAGGAGATTCACAGATACACAAGCGAGGGTAGAGGAACCAGGTGAGTAATAGACTATATCATTACTGACTTTGAATTTGGTAAATTGATAAGTAACTGAAGGGTATTCCGTTTTTTTTTTTCTTCAATGAAACAGACCACAAACTGTTCTACTGTGAACTGAACATAGTTAGACCTAAAGTGCAGAAAGTGAGGGCTGTTTGCAGACGGATTAGGGTTTAAAATTTCCAGGATAAGGAACTTAGGCAAAAATATAATATGGATTAATTCCAAAGAGTAGATGGTAAAGAATTGCAGGACATTAGACAGACTAGTCAAGATAGAGGGATGCAGTACTATATGTAGCAAAGGTAGTCCTATATGTTGGGACAACCGTGTGTAAAGACAGGAACAAGTGAAAATACTGATGGAATGACATAGTGATGTCTGCTTGTGAAATTAAAAGAAGGCTTACAAAAAATGGCTTCTAGCGAGTAATCCTGGAGAAGAGAACTACTTATATAATCGAAACGAACAGGACCAAAGAAATAATAGAGTAAAAAATATCACGGTAGGAATTTGGAGATAAATTAGAATAGTCAGGTCAAGTGGCAGTAAAGCCTTTATGGAGTGTTAGAAAGAATCACTGAAATTGAGGAACAATAGAGTGAATCACTTGACAGCTTCCAGGATTGGTCCCTTCGTTGAACGTTTACCTCATACTCCTTGCCACAATCTTGTCAAACCAATTTCGCATCCTAACAAGAAGTTCCGAGACGAACTAAAGAGCCTACTTTTCTTAAAATTTAAGATTATGATTAATCTATATGAACCTATCTAGAACAATGACGAAATTATGTTGGTAATATCGAAATTTCTAATTTGTTCGAAATATACCTGGTATAGTGTGGCCTAATAGAGCTCTACAGTTAGCAGCCCTGGAGACTGAATATATTCTTAGTTCCATAACTTAATGTACAGAATACACAATTTCGTTGAAGTCCAATGGATAGCAAGGACGTTACATGCAGTTGGACATTGGATCTATCAGCGCGCGTTAAATTCATGTTGGCAACAATGTCAAGCATGTGTGGTCAGAAATAATCTGAAATATTATGATCACTAATTGTGCCAATTTTGGATGAAATCCATTTGTTAGTAAAGAAGTTACATATATTTCAAGATTGGACCTATCAGCTGACTTATAATCATGTTGGCAGCACTGACGTATATTAGTTACTCCAAATTAATCTAGAATGTCAGGTACTATACGTGTGCAAAGTTTAGAGATGTTGGCTTGCATACTTTCTGATACATTGATATTAGGGTAAAAAATAGAGACAGCATTTATTAACAGTTGGCAGCCCTGGTTGCTCTTGAGCATACGCATAGTCATATCTGTTATAGTACACATAGCACATATGAAATTTGGTTGAAATCCAATTGATAGTATAGAAGTTACATGTAATTAAACATTGGTCCTATCAGCAGGCTTAGAATCATGTTGGTAGAACTGACGTATATTAGTTACACCAAATTATTCTAGAATGCCAGATACTATACGTGTGCATAGTTTAAGGCTGTCGGCTTGCATAAATTTTCTGATATATTGGTATTTGGATAAAATAAATAGAGAGAGAATTTAATAACAGTTGGCAGCCCTGGTGGCTCTTAAGAATATGCTCCGTTATATCCGTTTACCTACACATAGTACATACGAAATTTGGTTGAAATATAATTGATAGTGTAGAAGTTATATGCATTAAAAATTGGACCTATCAGCAGGCTTAGAATCATTTTGGCAACACTGCCATACATGGCCTCCTTGAAATTAAACTGAATTATTATTATCTATATGTGTGCCAATTATAAAATAGCTCCTATGCATACTTTCCAAGATATCAAACATTGAGCTCAAATTTCAATTGTGGTTTTTCAGCAATTGGTAGCACTGACATAATTTTCAAATATGGGCTTGAGATATTCTGGTATAGGTCTTTACTCATATCTAATTTGGTTTCGATTGCTGCAGCCGATTAGGAGTTGATAGCGGGGAGACACACAGACAGACAGACACACATTTGCCCGGATCGATCTCATAAGTCTACTTTTTCCTCATTTTTGCAAAATGTGAAATGTAGGATAAAAATTTCACCTCAGTTGCCGTCACATTTGGAAGAGAAATAAGGACGCTGTTGTGGAAATGTATTAACACAGTACTGCAATATTGTCACCGAGAGTGGATTCTTCTTGGATCAAGACATTCATTCTTATGAGCCAGTCGTGATGGTTTGGTTGCTTGCAATGGCGTTGTAGAAATCAAATACCTTGCCTCCGTTACTGAATCGTATTTCAGAGAAGAGGTGACTAAAAACAATGCCAGGAGTAAAATTGCAATTGAAGCGAAGCCACAACTACTTCCTCCAGATTCAAAGTCGATTGAATATCAACAGGAGAAAAAGGTGCAATTTTGTAGTATATACTAAGAATGGAGAAATCTTCGTTGAAAGGATAGAAAAGGATGGATTATTATGGCAAACAAAAATGCTTCGAAAACTGGTACGATTTTATAAGGAATGCATTTTGTCAAAACTTTTAGTCAGTTGAGTTGTTCGAGGCACGAGGCATAAAAATCCAAGGTCCCTCCTTTGCGCTAGAGGTTCAACGACTAAATAAGGCCGCAGATACCAACTAACGAAAGAAGAGGAAGCAATCGGACACCATCACACAGAACAAGAAGTTTACATTTATAGCAATAAATTGTATATTTGCTCATAATACTATAAGTGTGTTTTTGGTTTACAGAATGTTAAACATTCATTATACTTATAACATTTTGCATACGTAAACTTTGAATTTCATTACTGAATGAACAGCTGTTTTGTTTATATAAATCACCATCTGTTGAGTCGGTACATTATTGTCGTTTTTTTATTATTTTTTAATGTTTTACATTTCATAGAGACAGTTTTGAAGTTTTGTCAACGCACAATAAAATTGTTTATGATCCATAGAAACATTTATTTTGAGTTGTAATTCTTATAATATAATCATACAGTAACACGCCGGCCTCTTTTATTCGGCTGGACGATGGCAAGGCACAAGGCTGAAAATAAGCGTACGACTCGGAAAGCAGATCTGTGTGACTCGGAACCGAGGTATACAACGGAGGAGGGGAGGGTGTTGTGCAAAGTGCGCGAATGAGGCTTAGTGGAGGGGAGTAGGGGAAGTGTAGTGCACTGGCTGTAGCAGGCGAGAGGCAGCAGTGCTGCTATCTCTTGTCCAGCAATTGACAGCAGAACCAGTAGCACAGCCTTAAGAGATATGTGCTGTAAAAATGGCATCTTCATTCGGAGATAATAGGATGGCTAAAATTTTTGAAACAGTTTCCTTGTCTCATCAGACAGTTAGTACATGAATTAATGATACGGCTAGTGAAGTTTCAGGTTCTCTCAAGAGCATTTTGGAAAAATAAGAATTTTACTCTCTAGCTTTAGATGAGAGCACAGATATTGCTGACATCGGCCAGCTCCTTATCTTTGTCAGAAAAATAAACGAAGAATTTGAAATTCATGAAGAACTGTTGGAATTAAGATCATTAGAAACCAGCAAAAAAGGTATTGACATATTCAACGCACTGGATGATGTCGTTACTAAATATGGAGGTTTTGTGAAGTCCTATGGCATTGCAACAGATGGTGCTAAAGCAATGGTTGGTCCTTACATTGGTTTAGTAGGACTGTGTAAAGAAAAAGGATTGAATTGTTTGTTTTTTCACTGCATTATCCACCAGGAGGCTCTCTGTGAAAAAATATAAGGCTCAGTTCGCCAATGAAAACTGTTGTAAATACTGTACATTTAATAAGAGGGGTCAATAAAGCCTGTAGACACTGAGCATTTATTGCATTCCTGGACAATTTGGAAGCTGAGAATGGTTGGCTAAGTGCTGGAAATTGCTTGCAACAGTTTTTATTTGGGTTGAGGAATGAAATTCTTGCTTTTCTCAAAAATGAAAACATTGGGCATGAGTATCAAGACAAACTGGAAGAAATTCAGTTTTTAAATAATGTCGCTTTTCTGACAGATTTAACATCCAATCTAAATGCTTTAAATCTGAAACTACAAGGCAGAAAACAAAATATCTCCCAGCTTTATGAACATATTGAGGGCTTCGGCAAAAAACTTGATGTAATGCAAATTGCATTGAAGGCAAATACTGTAATATGGCACACTTCCCATCTTGTCAGCAGTTGAAAGAAAAAACAAGTGATATAAATTTTAGTATGTATCATGAAATAATAATTGATATCAAGAAAGAGTTCCAGAACAGGTTCCAGGATTTTGACTCCCTAAAACCAAAACTTGCACTGTTCAATAACCCCATGGATATTGAAGTGAGTGAGGTGCCCTGCGACCTTCAAATGGAAATTTGTGATCTTCAGGCAGACCCATTCTACCAGAATAAAAAGTGTGATGTCCCTGAAAATGTTTGGAAACTGATTTCTAAAGAACGTTTTCCTAAACTGCTTAAATTCTCTCTGCAAGTGTTATCGCTGTTTGGCAGTACGTAAGCGTGAAAAAGTGTTTTTTCTGCTCTCAAACAAATTAAATAAAAAACGAGAAATCAAATTGACAGTGCTTCACTGGAATCGAGCCTGAGACTTTGCCTTACTGAACTTACAGTGGACATTAATACACTTGTATCAGGAAAGCAGTGCCAATCATCACATTGATTTCTCGACTGTAAAATGAAGTGGTATAATAAACTAGTAATATTATACTTCTTTCAATATAAATTTTAATAAATGTTTTTGAGTAAACTATGTAATACGGTTTCTTTCTGGATTGTCTCTGGCCCTCACATTCCTATACTAAAGTTTGATTGGCCCTCAGGTAACAAAAGGTTGGACCACCCTGGTCTACTCAGTAGCAACCATGTTTTAAGAGGCGTGGTCATGGCGTCAAACGGATGCTATGGGAACTAACAGCTCCCTGTATTCTTTACCCTCTGTTAAAACAGGTTCCATTTCAGCCTATTGGAGGTTGGCAGGCTCCATTTCACCCTACTGGAAAATGGCAGGCTCCATTTCACACTACTGGAGGGTGGCAGGCTCCATTTCACCCTACTGGAGGGTGGTAGGCTCCATTTCACCCTACTGGAGGGTGGCAGGCTCCATTTCACCCTACTGGAGGGTGGCAGGCTCCATTTCACCCTATTGGAGGGTGGCAGGCTCCATTTCACCCTACTGGAGGGTGGCAAGCTCCATTTTACCCTACTGGAGGGGGGTAGGCTCCATTTTACCCTACTGGAGGGGGGTAGGCTCCATTTCACCCTACTGGAGGGCGGCAGGCTCCATTTCACCCTACTGGAGGGTGGCAGGCTCCATTTTACCCTACTGGAGGGCGGTAGGCTCCATTTCACCCTACTGGAGGGTGGCAGGCTCCATTTCACCCTACTGGAGGGCGGCAGGCTCCATTTCACCCTACTGGAGGGTGGTAGGCTCCATTTTACCCTACTGGAGGGCGGTAGGCTCCATTTCACCCTACTGGAGGGTGGCAGGCTCCATTTCACCCTACTGGAGGGGGGTAGGCTCCATTTTACCCTACTGGAGGGGGGTAGGCTCCATTTCACCCTACTGGAGGGCGGCAGGCTCCATTTCACCCTACTGGAGGGTGGCAGGCTCCATTTCACCCTACTGGAGGGCGGCAGGCTCCATTTCACCCTACTGGAGGGTGGCAGGCTCCATTTCACCCTACTGGAGGGGGGTAGGCTCCATTTCACCCTACTGGAGGGCGGCAGGCTCCATTTCACCCTACTGGAGGGTGGCAGGTTCCATTTCACCCTACTGGAGGGGGGTAGGCTCCATTTCACCCTACTGGAGGGTGGTAGGCTCCATTTCACCCTACTGGTGGGTGGCAGGCTCCATTTCACCCTACTGGAGGGTGGCAGGCTCCATTTCACCCTACTGGAGGGCGGTAGGCTCCATTTCACCCTACTGGAGGGCGGCAGGCTCCATTTCACCCTACTGGAGGGTGGCTGGCTCCATTTCACCCTACTCGAGGGTGGTAGGCTCCATTTCACCCTACTGGTGGGTGGCAGGCTCCATTTCACCCTACTGGAGGGTGGCAGGTTCCATTTCACCCTACTGGAGGGCGGTAGGCTCCATTTCACCCTACTGGAGGGCGGCAGGCTCCATTTCACCCTACTGGAGGGCGGCAGGCTCCATTTCACCCCGTGAAGGCCACTCCCTCTTGTGCGGTGACCATGGCGATAAGGCACACGCTATGCCAGCAGCGGACCGCCCTTGACGCGAGGGACAGTAGCCCATGGCGACTCCTTTCTCTCTGCACGGTGCGCTGTGGAGTGACCTCGATGGCAATCAGTCTCATGACACACCCACCACAAGCACACTAGTTACAAGTAACGACAACCATTTCCTACTCACTTACCGGGCAGCACACGTTGTCACGCCAAAGACTAGACTTTAGAGACACTCCAGCTGAACCGGTATATAGTACACTCAAATACCGTACTATAGTAGTGGTTATGGCTTCATAATGCATTCTGTACGAGATTATACAGAATGTTCACCGGGAAACGCAACCACTGTCTTGGCATGTGAAAGCTCCACCAAGCGGCCTGATTCGGTACGGTACTAACCGTACGCTGGCTTCCATAACTCCGTGAGCCTGTAACTCTCAGGGTCAGGCCCGACGAGAGGGAGGGGCAAACGGGGCTGCAGCCCTGGGGCTCGGTCTTGCTGAGGGGCCCGCGAAAGTACAAAACCCCAGAGTAAACAAATTTACCCAATTTTATGTATTTGCCAACAAATTTGACATTTTATTATATTCAATGTAAGTATCTGAATAAATTGAATATGCTACAAAATACTATAATGAGAACATGTAAATAACCATTATCTTCATATCTTTGCGGCGGCCAGAGAAATAGTAACGTTTCCACTGTCTATAGGGAGGAAAGTTTCTAAACATTTCAACTAATAGCCGCTAAGCTACATGTATGAACCTTCACAAAGTTTAGTACATGAGGTTGTGAAAGGCGTTGAATTTGTTCTTGTAATAAGAGAAAGTAATATTTTCGGTCAGATACAACAGAAACGACATTGCAAATTTACAATTAACAAAACCAGTACGTTCCAAAAAGAAGTAAATTAAGAAAAATAAAGTTTTTTATTGTGCCTTAAAAATAAAATAGCAAATTTGATATTTACACGATGTCACGGGGACGAAACAATATGGGGTGGGCCCGTAAGCCCTAGACTCGCTCTCCACGGCCCTGCTCAGGCGTCACTTGCGCTCCAAGACTTGGATCTCCTTGCACCGCTGGCTGGCGCTGGCTCGTGTGGGCGGAAGTTTTGGTGTAAGTAGGAAATAAAGAGCGGTTCTGGGGCAGGGGCTAATGCGCAAGATGGCCGCCGCGCGCAATCACTCTATGTTATTCTTATGGAGGTGTCAGTCAGAGCTGGGGCAGGGGCTAATGCGCAAGATGGCTGCCAAGCCCTGAGACCGTGTATAATGTCACAGGGGGGGGGAGGGGGGTCGACCGTGTAGTTGCTAAATGGAATATTTATTGTTTTTATTATTATTATTAATAATTTTATTAGGTAATTATTGACTGATAGCTTGCCACGGTGGGTGAGTGGTTATTGTGTCGGACTACTAACCCCAAGCTTGCAGGTTCGCTCTTGGTCGTGGTAAGTGATTTTTGAAAGGCGGCAAAAATTAAGACACGCATGTCATACGATGTTGGCATGTAAAAGAACCCAGCGAGAGGTCTGCTATGTAGTTGCTAAATGGAATATTTATTATTATTATTATTATTATTATTATTACTATTATTATTAGGTAATTATTGATTGATCATGTACAATCAAGACCAGCCTTATATTGCCCCACTTTATGGTGTAGTGGCTAGCATTTTTAGCTGTTACTGTGGAGGCTCGGGTTCGAGTCATGGCTCTGTCAAGAAATGTAATTCTAGGCTGAGGGTTGGAATGGGGTACACTCAACCTTGTGAGGCAAAACTGACAGGAGTTGGCTTTTGATTCATACCTAACCTAACCAAATCCCACCTTACCTAACCTAGCCTAACCTAACTTCAAAGACAGAATGTTCAATACATCTATTGTTTTATACCCTCATAAATTAGATATAGAGAATGTCCACCACGATTTAAATCTCAAGCACACTTTCTGACATATCATTAAAACGTGTAGGAAGGAATGTCTGAAAATTTTCACTAACACATAGTACACGTTCACCATACATTGTGTCCACTTTTGAATGTTAATGATACGGAAAAGAGTATGCATTGGTAATTCAGTGAGCTTTTTTTTTCTCTCTCTAATCAGCAGTTCTGCCCCCATAGCTTTGAGAATATTTATTGCAGTAGCCTATAAAGAAACAAAAAAATCATATCTATTACAGTTTAGCTATAAGTGACCAGAACCACCTTAACATTTTATTCTAATAAGGAGATTTCCATAATGATAAGAAAAAAACTTACCATAATAATGGATTGTGTAAGTCAACGTCTTTCGCTGCTTGATGCCACAACTAAACTGATACTCATACAACGGACAAGTGACTTCATGTTTCGCTGACGTAATCGTATGTTCCCACGCACTTCCTGTGTGTTGCACGCGCCGTAGTGGCTAAATTTGAAACTAGGTGAGATGATTTGCTGACGTAATCGTATGTTCACTTGCACGCACACGCAGGCCCATGTGAATGGGTCCCTGTGGACGAGTCCCTGTGGACGGAACCCTGTGGACGGTCATTGTTTACGGGTCATTGTTGACGGGTCATTGTTGACGGGTCCTTGTTGACGGATCCTTGTGGACGAGTCCCTGTGGACGGGTCATTGTTGACGGGTCCTTTTTGACTAATCCCTTTAGACCGGTCCCTTTGGACTGGTCCCTAATGCTATAATGCAATTAAACGTTGTTCCACATGAAACGCAAGCGAAGAGCCGATCGCTACTATGAATTAACATGTTTTTTTGTTTGTTTTGTTTTTACACATGTGCACTTTGAGGGTTTTTGTAAGAGGGCGGGCTTTTTGAATACAGATTTATAGATGAGTTATTTTTTTTAAATACCAAAAGATCTAAGACTAATAGGTCATTAGCTTTTTAATATCTCATGATCCAATAAGGCTAGGGACTTGTATGAGAGGTCGTTGGACTTGAGGTGACATTCTTTTTTTGAATGTATTATTTTTTTTATCAAAAGGGCTTAACTACACTTTTGTTAATATCTCGCTAACTAATAATCAGAGAGGGTTAAGTGAGGTGTCATGGGACTCAGGATGGTTAACCCTTTTCCATAGCCAAGGAATTTACCCAAAATACCCAATACATTAAGGTCATTGACCTGAGATTTTATAAACTAATAATTGGATACGAACATGTGAGATGTTTACCATGTGTGATGAAACATAGCTAGGTAGAGAAAGAATTAGTGTAGGTGACTGACAAGTCTTTTACCATTGAAACTCCTAATGCAAAATGAACATGTAAAACACAAATTGGAAAAAAATCCTTGTTTCCATATTGACAAATAGAAAAAAACAACAACATTAAACTGAAATTTTAAAAACTGTAAATGGGAATTTGGTAAATTGATAAATGTGAAAACAACAAATTGGAAAATCCATGTTTCTATATCATGAAATTGAAAAACTTTAAACTGACATTTTAAGAACTGTAAATGGGAAATTGTAAAATTGATAAAAGTATAAACAACAAAATGCAAAATCCATGTTTCCATATTATGAAATTGAAAAACTTAAAACTAATATTTAAAAAAAAACTGAAAATGGGGAATTGGAAAATTGGCATATGTGTAAACAACAAAATGAAAAAAAAATCCAGTGGGGTAGTAATCATATTGTACAGTAACCTATAAGACTAGCATAAGAATAATTGCATGACATGTAAAAAACATAAATTGTAAAAAAATCCATGTTTCCATATTAACAAATAGAACAAAAAACGTTAAACTGAAATTTAAAAAAAAACTGTAAATGTGAATTTAGTAAATTGACAAATTTGAAAACAACAAATTGGAAAATCCATGTTTCAATATCATGAAATTGAAAAACTTTAAACTGACATTTTAAGAACTGAAAATGGGAAATTGCGAAATTAATAAATGTGTAAACAACAAAATGCAAAATCCATGTTTTCCATATTATCAAATTGAAAAAAAAGCTAAAAACTGACAAAAAAAACTGAAAATGGTAAATTGGAAAATTGGCATATGTATAAACAACAAAAAAATGAAAAACAAAATCCAGTGGGGGAATAGTGTTCATATTGTACAGTAACCTATAAGACTAGCATAAGAATAATTGCATGACATGTAAAACACAAATTGTAGAAAAATCCATGTTTTCATATTAACAAATAGAACAAAAAACACTAAACTGAAATTTAAAAAAACTGTAAATGTGAATTTGGTAAATTGACAAATGAGAAAACAATAAATTGGAAAATCCATGTTTCTATATCATGAAATTGAAAAAACTTTAAACTGACATTTTAAGAACTGAAAATGGGAAATTGTGAAATTAATAAATGTGTAAACAACAAAATGCAAAAATCCATGTTTTCCATATTATGAAATTGAAAAAACTAAAAAAAAGAACTGACATTAAAAAAAACTGAAAATTGGGAATTGGAAAATTGACATATGTGTAAACAACAAAATGAAAAAAAAAATCCGTTTGGGTAGTGATCATGTTGTATAGTAACCTGTAAGACTAGCATAAGGATAGTTGCATGTACCTTATATGCTTTGGGTATGTGCATTAGCCTTTGGATTAGCTTAAGTTAGGTTTGGTAAAGTTAGGTTTAATGAGATTAGGTATGTGACCTTGTTGTTTACTCTTTTAGGAAAATGTAAAAAAGTAAAATCTAAAAATCAAAAAAATCTTAAATTTAAAATGTAAAATCTAAAATCTTTAAATGAGGTTTCTGCTGGTTATGACAACACGTTTATGATTTAATCAATGTTGATGTGTGGTATCCAATTACTGCTGACTTTGCATATTCATCACCCATTGTCTTTATCATCACCTTGAGGTTTCAAATTACTGCAGCGTTAGTCGTAGCAATAGAACTGTGCACTCCCTGCCATGTCAGCAACTTGACACCGGAAGGAACACCTGTGTAATATCCAATGACTGCTAACTTTGTATAATCATCACCCATTGTCTTAATGAACACGTAGGGTTTCAAATTACTGCAGTGTAGTCATAGCAACAGAACCGTGTGCTCTCTGCCATGTCTGTAATATGACACAGGAAATAACAAGACGTCTTACTGTACATCCATCTCCTCAGTTTTAACATCTTAAGAACAAGTATTATTCTCTTTCAACTACAAATGACTCGTTAGAACACATCCATCCACCAAGTTAGATCCCTTGACCTGCTCTCAAATGGCATGTGCCTCGTGTACTAGGGTGTGTGCATTAGCCCTAACCTAACGTTACGTACGAACTAAACAGAATTTGACTTGTTAGCTCTTATCAAGCATGTGCACAGGTGAACACTTGTGTGTTAGGTCATATTACACATGAACTTACATTTTCTCACGTAAGTGCATTTCTCTGTTCCACAAGATACAAATTTGATTACTGGATTGTATCCTGCACTGTTTATGCGATATAGCTTTGCCAGGTAGTTCTCTACATATAGCAATTTTACCACTGCTCTACCTACGCCTTTTGCTCTTTTGGCTTTCTTACAGTCTAGTGTGTGATAGACAGCATTAACTGTATATCAAACCCAGTTCACCTTTGTATTTGTAATCCAAGTAATAATTTGAAAAGATATAAATGTAATCAGTTTTAAACGTTATCTCTGTTTTGTTTTGTTTAATATGTTTATGACATGCATATTAACCTGAAATCGAACCCCTAGTGAAAGGCTAACAGCTTAACCACTGCACCACTATGCCCTTGTTTCTGTTCAACTTGTTCTAGGCCTCAGACCTGGAAATCGAGTTAAGACCACCAGTACAAGAGCTAAAAGTGCTTACCACTGCAACACAGCTGGTAACATTAGACAACTGGAAATGATTATATTTCTGTTAGCAATGCATTTTGTCATCAGCCTACCGTCTGAGCACTGACAGCAACACAGTTTAGTTTACAACAAGCGAGTGTGTGTGTGTGTGTGTGTGTGTGTGTGTGTGTGTAGATTATTAGCCTCAAGTATTTAAAGCTTGTTGTGTGTAGCAACCATTTTGTCTCGGTAACCACTGAGCATTTTTGTGTTTTAGCTATTATCTTTAACCAATCAATTAAAGATAGTCTACTCTTAATTCTTGATAAATCAGAGTTTGCGTACACCGTTTCTCATTTATTAACCCATACCTGCAACCTATACTCTCTCTATACTGCAGTTTGATCTGAAAACAAGTTTCAATGGTAAAAGACTTGTCAGTCACCTACACTAATTCTTTCTCTACCTAGCTATGTTTCATCACACATGGTAAACATCTCACATGTTCGTATCCAATTATTAGTTTATAAAATCTCAGGTCAATGACCTTAATGTATTGGGTATTTTGGGTAAATTCCTTGGCTATGGAAAAGGGTTAACCATCCTGAGTCCCATGACACCTCACTTAACCCTCTCTGATTATTAGTTAGCGAGATATTAACAAAAGTGTAGTTAAGCCCTTTTGATAAAAAAAATACATTCAAAAAAAGAATGTCACCTCAAGTCCAACGACCTCTCATACAAGTCCCTAGCCTTATTGGATCATGAGATATTAAAAAGCTAATGACCTATTAGTTTTAGATCTTTTGGTATTTAAAAAAAATAACTCATCTATAAATCTGTATTCAAAAAGCCCGCCCTCTTACAAAAACCCTCAAAGTGCACATGTGTAAAAACAAAACAAACAAAAAAACATGTTAATTCATAGTAGCGATCGGCTCTTCGCTTGCGTTTCATGTGGAACAACGTTTAATTTCATTATAGCATTAGGGACCAGTCCAAAGGGACCGGTCTAAAGGGATTAGTCAAAAAGGACCCGTCAACAATGACCCGTCCACAGGGACTCGTCCACAAGGATCCGTCAACAAGGACCCGTCAACAATGACCCGTCAACAATGACCCGTAAACAATGACCGTCCACAGGGTTCCGTCCACAGGGACTCGTCCACAGGGACCCATTCACATGGGCCTGCGTGTGCGTGCAAGTGAACATACGATTACGTCAGCAAATCATCTCACCTAGTTTCAAATTTAGCCACTACGGCGCGTGCAACACACAGGAAGTGCGTGGGAACATACGATTACGTCAGCGAAACATGAAGTCACTTGTCCGTTGTATGAGTATCAGTTTAGTTGTGGCATCAAGCAGCGAAAGACGTTGACTTACACAATCCATTATTATGGTAAGTTTTTTTCTTATCATTATGGAAATCTCCTTATTAGAATAAAATGTTAAGGTGGTTCTGGTCACTTATAGCTAAACTGTAATAGATATGATTTTTTTGTTTCTTTATAGGCTACTGCAATAAATATTCTCAAAGCTATGGGGGCAGAACTGCTGATTAGAGAGAGAAAAAAAAGCTCACTGAATTACCAATGCATACTCTTTTCCGTATCATTAACATTCAAAAGTGGACACAATGTATGGTGAACGTGTACTATGTGTTAGTGAAAATTTTCAGACATTCCTTCCTACACGTTTTAATTATATGTCAGAAAGTGTGCTTGAGATTTAAATCGTGGTGGACATTCTCTATATCTAATTTATGAGGGTATAAAACAATAGATGTATTGAACATTCTGTCTTTGAAGTTAGGTTAGGCTAGGTTAGGTAAGGTGGGATTTGGTTAGGTTAGGTATGAATCAAAAGCCAACTCCTGTCAGTTTTGCCTCACAAGGTTGAGTGTACCCCATTCCAACCCTCAGCCTAGAATTACATTTCTTGACAGAGCCATGACTCGAACCCGAGCCTCCACAGTAACAGCTAAAAATGCTAGCCACTACACCATAAAGTGGGGCAATATAAGGCTGGTCTTGATTGTACATGATCAATCAATAATTACCTAATAATAATAGTAATAATAATAATAATAATAATAATAAATATTCCATTTAGCAACTACATAGCAGACCTCTCGCTGGGTTCTTTTACATGCCAACATCGTATGACATGCGTGTCTTAATTTTTGCCGCCTTTCAAAAATCACTTACCACGACCAAGAGCGAACCTGCAAGCTTGGGGTTAGTAGTCCGACACAATAACCACTCACCCACCGTGGCAAGCTATCAGTCAATAATTACCTAATAAAATTATTAATAATAATAATAAAAACAATAAATATTCCATTTAGCAACTACACGGTCGACCTCCCCCCCCCCCCCCCCTGTGACATTATACACGGTCTCAGGGCTTGGCAGCCATCTTGCGCATTAGCCCCTGCCCCAGCTCTGACTGACCCCTCCATAAGAATAACATAGAGTGATTGCGCGCGACGGCCATCTTGCGCATTAGCCCCTGCCCCAGAACCGCTCTTTATTTCCTACTGGTGTACATCATTAGTAAGGTCTGCCCCGTGCGAATGCTTCCACCTCGAGGCGTGGTGATTAGGGTTCTTGGTTATCACCACTGAGGTCCGGGTTCGATTCCCGGTTCTGCCAAGAAATTTAATTCTGATCTGAGGGCAGAAACGTGGTTCATTTAGTGTCTTGAGGCAGAATTGAGAAGAGGGGGGTTCGATTCCACCATCCTAGAAGAGGATTTCCATGCCCCCCTACTACACACACACTGGTACGGCCATGACAATGACACAGGTTATCAGACAGAATCCACATACACTCAAGTACATGGGGATACATGAGACTGATATCGCAAAACTATTTAATGTAACAACAACAATATTGTATAATTACACGAAGTTCAAATGTTTCGACATCGCTTTGTCAACGACGACAAACAGTTGCCGCTAAAATACAGCCTATTGAAACGTGGCCTCCCAAGATAAAATACCACGCACCGCCACTGATGATTCAATATTCATCAATATTTTAGAGTAAATACGATATCAAGTTTCTCCATGTAGGACAAAATGTACCTTGGTCTGTAATCTGGGAGTAGTTAGTGGCATTGGTGGCGTAGTTGGTAGCATGCTGAGCTTTTATGCCCAAGGTCTCTGGTTCGAACCCGGCCGAAGTCGTCGGACTTTTTAAGAGCGTTAGAAATACCTCAGTATGCCTTCCTTCGGAGGAAAAGTAAAGCCGGCGGTCCCTTGTCATAGATTTATGTCATGTAAAAGAACCTTCCTCTAATTACACTTGTGTGAAGCTAAATTATAGGTTAGAATTGACTAACGCTCTTAGGTTCCAACGTTCGTCACTGGGAGCTGACTGCGGTGGCATCTAGGAACCAAGTTCACAACTAGTTGTGGTCGACGGTGGCGTTTGGTGGTAAAAGTAGGAACTACTTGAAAATTGAATGTCCTTACTTGAATTTTAAAAAAACAAAACAGATAACACACACTAATACAGCCATCACAATCAACACCGGTTATCAGACAGATTCTACACACACCCAAAGTACACGGGGCTACATGACCGCGTTGTTGCAGCCCCTAAACTAAGGAACCAACCAATCTGGGAGTAGCCTCATTTTAAGTTTAACAGAAGCGCTTAACATGTCTTCAAACTCTCTGCACTCAGCTGCTCTATCCTTACAGGTGTTCAGACAAGTCCAATACATAGTCAGGTATTGGAGGCTGATGGCCGAGATGTCCCAAGCTCCTGGTGAGATATAGCTTGTATGTCGCAATAATCATATCATTATCGGGAAGGAATGATTGGTAGCTCACTCATCAAACATCCGAGAAATTGCAGGCGGTAAAGGTAAAGGTCAGACCTAGCAAATGTTAGCTCTCGAGGAATTGCTCTAAAAAAGAAGTGCCGTTACAAGTTTCCAGTGTCCTTGGACCCGCCCTGCAGCCGGAAGTGCTGTGTGGTAACACACTGACATCACGTGACTGCCGCCCCCTGCACAACATTATCCGCCAGGGGCGCTGTGGTGGTATAACAAGGGTGGTTTGGCCAACGCCGTCTTATACAACATGGATCATGTAATATAAGAGATTCGTCAATTTTGGTTATAAAATTGTCGAGAGGTTATGTACTGCTCTACCAAGTCTGACAACATAAGAAGTGAAAAGCCATATACATGTCGCCTTTATTACACGTAATTGAACAGTATGAACTGCGAAGAGTTATTGATGAAAATAATACGAACATAACTGCGCCTTTCGCTAGGCGCAGATATATACGTCCAGGTAGCAAAATAATAATCTTTGATATATATCAATGTTTGCAATAGATATGTCACGAAGGACAGTTATGCTGTTCTAGAGCTTCATTCACCTTTAGGCTAATTAAACATTGCTCTCCTACTCTACAGAATTGTTCGATAAATATAAAGAAAACTGTCCAAATGCACATACTATATTGCCATAACCTCACTTTTCGCCTACCATACCGCCTGCCCCCCCTCCCCCCTGTCACCCTAAACCACGAACTTTATTGCAATGCAAAGGAGAATGGCTAAGAAAACATCCCGAATGCGAAGTGGGGCTTTGCTCTTTTCAGAGACTCCCTTCAGTGTAATGTAAATATAGTGTAAGGCACTGATGAATAAATATGAAATGAAATGAAATTGCACACATTTGTTCTATTTTTGATGTGTAACATCTTTCCGCTCGGTTGCTGGGTAGTTTTGTGCGAGTGATTTTGAAAATTGCGGACGGATGTGGATCGGAACGATCGAGCTGGCAGTGGTGGATCAAACGGAAGTATGCACTGCCCGCTCGATCGATCAAACGGAAGTGTACTAGCTGGCAGTGGTGGATCGAACGGAAGTATAAGACGCACTGCCAACTCGATCGATCGACCCAGCTAGCACTGGTAAGAGAAACAATCAGCGCGCGGTGTCGGAAATTGATACCATGACGTACTCTCGGCCATGTGGAATGTATATGACATACTGAATGGAAAACGCTCATGCGAACTCTGGTGTCAAGTGATTTAAACAAATGACATGGTACATAAGTCTTCGTATCAGTATTTAAATGGTAAAATGCCTTAATATTAAACATTGTAAGTAGTCGGCATTGCATTGGCATAAGGCATTTTAAACTCAATGTCACTCAGGAACATTATCGAAACAAGCAAAATATAATTGAAACTTTATTCCGTAATGCAGTATTATTGGAACGTGGAAATAAGTCACCATCTTGTGCACAATATTTGCGTAGTCGAAATAGCCGTGGGATTATTCCGTATGACTGTGAATCTAAAGAGCTTGGGTTCGAATCCTGGGCGGTGTAGATATTTTTGCTACCAGATTATCATTTTAAACGATATTTATCATATCAATATGACTCATTTTAACAGAATCCATATGAAATTACGTGTTGGTCTGTGAATCAAGAGGACCTGTTTATAAGGAATTTAAGGTTATGAGCGGTGTCGCGTCTATTAATCTAGTTGATCCATATCGTATTCTTTATTTAGGCTAGTGCTGGTGGAAGCTACAAATCATCTAATAAAATGAGTTCCGTATTATAAACTACAATATCTGTAAAACACTCTCTTTTACAATAGATTAATATTTGTGCCAATAATACTATAAAATACCGGTGTATCAACAATTTCACGCGAGGTTTCTTCAATGTCAGATGTTACACACCATATGAGACTACTGTAAGGCTCGTATTTTTTTTTTAAATCACAATGAACGAAACATTTATTCGAGAGTAGTCCAAGCTGCCCACTAGTTTTACACATGGTCAACACCAGGTCAAGGATAATTCACACAAAAAATAAAGGAAATATCCCAATAACAGAGTACAGTACATTAATGC
This sequence comes from Meconema thalassinum, assembly GCA_946902985.2. Lineage (NCBI taxonomy): Eukaryota > Metazoa > Arthropoda > Insecta > Orthoptera > Tettigoniidae > Meconema > Meconema thalassinum. Next base: position 21,818,865 of record OX336396.1, read on the forward strand.
ATTCCTGTTTTACGGTATAGCATCACTTTTTCAAACATGCTGGTAACTTAGTACACATTGCATGTTAGTTTGTCTCACAAATTTCAGTGTTGGCTGTAACTCGTTTCCGAGTATAATGTTCCTCCTAATGGTCCTTTCCATCAATTGTACGTACACAAATATAGAACACACACACATTTTTGAAATATAATTTCAGTGTCATTCTTAAGACAAATGGAAGACTTATTGGAGTAGCCTACGTATGGCTTGCATATTGTATTAAGGCACTTGTTCTTCTCGATTGCAACACGATACTCGTAGCCTACACCTCTGCATTTCACTATAATTCTTACATCCCCGTGCTTGGCATTTCTTCCTCTCTTGCTGTGGCATGATTGATTCTCAATTCAATTCAAATAAATAATCAAAATACCGGCGAACAAAATGACCAACAACACGAGGAAAATTAATCAAAACAGACCAACTACGGAACCTTAGTACTAAAATTAATTCTTCATTGGTTGGCAGAACATCTGGAGCAGTGCTTTACCGCGACCCACGCGCTCCCTATGAACTGTCATCCCTCTGGACTACAATCCGAGGTCGTGTGATGGACACTGCAGGCCATGTACGAGTACATGGAAGTCAGAGAATCAAACCAGCGACCTCCAGTGCTCTGACTCAGTGACAGCCACAGTGGACATAATGAAATCCACGATCCTGTTTTTTTTTATATTGACTTAATTTATTCAAAAGGAATAATTGGTAAATAAGTTCGTTATCATTTTTAGTTTAAAGAAATTAAATTTTCTTCCGCCCTGTCAATAGGCTACAATGTGTTTATTGTTACTATTAAACCAGCACATGTTTCGGGCTCATTGAAGCAGCTGATTGCACGTATTGTCTTAAAACAATTCATTATTTCAAACATGTTGCAATTAGAATATAAAAATACTTTACCTTAAAAAAGCAAGTTAATAATTTTATTTCATTTTACATTTAAGGATTTTCCATTTCTTTTCTTTCTTCAAGTTCTTGTTAGCTGCTGATAGTTGGCAGAGAAAACAACGTTCTTTTTAACCAATCTTATCTTTTTGTGGCTATGTGCTTCACTTAAAGTTTGCTTTTCACTACAATAAAGTTGTGTTTCAAAAACGTTGGGGATGTATCAAGTGTTAATTAAAATGTACCCGAATAGCTCAGTAGACAGAGCACCGCCGTACAAAGTTGGTGGACGCGGTTTCGAATCCCGCTTCTGTCAATATATTTTGGTTATCCAACTTCCATCTACATGGGTTGTTGTGAATCACGTGACCTAACAGCTTAAATACATAATATTTAAACCATTTGTTTTTTGAAATAATAATGTTTAGGTGAAGGGAATTGTGGGACGGAGGTTCATTCTGATGCACATTTCATCATGTGCGATGAGATTCACATCCAAGGTGGATGAATTAAGGTCGATGTTTGAACACTTACACATTTGTTCTGGCACGAGTTACTCAATTCGCTGGTACATTTAATTGGAAATGACTATCATTAGTCCGTATCCTTGTTTATAATACTCTCTGCTTCTAATCTCCGATATCCAGACAAGCTCATTCTCATCACACACCAATTCCTCATTCATCTTTCGTGATCGCAGAATTCAAACCATTGTTTCATCTTACCTTCTTTTCCCAATCTCATCATCATTTCAATCTCATCCTCATACTATCTTTTACTCTCATCCCACTTCACTTCTCCAAAACACATAGCACAGCATCATACCTCCGCCCGTCTTCTTCTTCTATATCAAATCACCGAGTAAACTTCTTTCTTTCTCCTTCAAATAAATAAATAAAACAAACAAACAAACAAAACAAAAAATCCACCCTAGCCAATCAAATTCAAATCTAGAATGCAACACTCAATCCTCAATTTATAAAAAAAAATATTAGCATCTTAGCCAAGAGGTCATACTACTTTCCTTCTCACACTTCCACAATCCACCACCACCCTTCTCCTATTACTCTCAACCTCCCAAACACCCCCTACCTCTGGCCCAAGAGATGGTGTGGCCATCACCAGTTGCACACCTTTCTCCGACATGGCACAGAAAGCAAGCGATAAAACAAAGCTGCCCTATCATCGATTGTAGTTTACTATCGATATAATAACACTTCCGTCTGGACTCGGATAATGTGACGAGCCTCGTTGGGCATCAGTAAGAGCGCGATACATTCAGCCATAGCTACAGAGGTCAAACCTGTGCATCCCAACAAACTCACACATCTTCTCCTTCAGCGTTTGCACCCCAGATTAGCTGCAGGGTCGGCTACATGAACACGTTGTCACTATTTGTTTCTAACTTGGACCGCGTCTGGAAGAGGATTTTTGCTTTTCAGGTATCTAAGTTTCGTATCAGCCCATTGTTGTTTCTGCCGGCCCTTAGGTCTCTTACCGTCGACTAGCAGATTGAATCCTGTCCCGCTCGCAGCACCTGTCCAATCCAACGCGGACGGTACTCAAGCATGTTGACGTGGATAGGCCCGTCACCAAACCGTTTCCTGATGTTATCATTGGAAACATGAACCAATTTGTTGACTCCCACTGTCCACCTCAACATCTTGATCTCCAAAATGCTAGGTGACGCTCTGTTTCGGTCGTTGTTGGCCAAGACTCGCAACAGTGCGATAGGTGACACCACTAGTTGTACGACACTCCATCCAGGCTACGTTGATTCTGGCATTGACACCCTTCATATGTCACCCGTTGCAAGTCTTCCCCATCCACTTGGTTCGTTCCTGTTTCTTGAGTCATGAACTCGCACGACCACAGTAAAACTAAAACAAGAAGAAAAAAACCTCTTCTGAAAAACTACGGCACACCAAATTGAACCATGCAGGTGGTGATTGTTTTAAAGCGTGGAACATTGAGGTCATCTACCCCTACTGTACCTTCTGTCATTATTTTCTATTACTTCTTTGTAGGATCCTGCATTTGGTAGCGATTCTTCGAGCTTTATGTTTGTTTTCCGGGGGAAAAAAGGTGTCTCTTGCTAGGATATAATTATATGCAATTCTGTTTGGTGCATACTTGCTCGCTCCAGGGTCGTATATTTCGCGGGGGGGGGGGGGGGGTGCTGACTATCCTGGAGAATTGTGAGTATTCTCAGGGGATTGGCACCGCAAAATACCCAGAAATATCAACCAATATCTTAGAGCATGTAACTTTGTGTAATTATTTTAGGTAAGATTCAAAGTTAATATAGCCTACAATTACTGGCAATACAAAAAGAAAGTTGTAAAATACAACACAAATAAAATGTTATACTTAATGAATTTTCTATTATGATCTGTGGAGTATGAATGGCAAATATCTAAATATTTGTCAATTTACCAAGCAGAAAGTTTTTTTTTTAACAAGTTGATAATTTATTTCTCAAAGGTACCGTACTGTGGAATTCACAGTTTTGCCTCACAGGGCCAAGTGTACCCCTTTCCAACCCTCAGACCAGAATTAAAATTTCTTGGCAGAGCTTGCTTTCTTTCACGTTTCCTAGCTTTTCCAGGTCTCTGGTTTTCAGTTCGTCGCATATGATTTCAATCCCGTATGTGGGGATGGGGCGAACAGTCTACTGTAGTTTTAGTGATGTGATGTTCTTGATGTTGCTGCTGCTCTCTCCTGTACGTGGATGATGCGGTTGTCTGCATTGTAATGCCAAGGTACTTAAATTTGTTGACTATTTTTAGTAGTTCGTTTCTGTTCTGTATGATGTCAGTCCTCAAAATTCCTCCTCCTCTCCTAACAACTATTAATTTGTAATGTTTTCTTTTGTTGTTTATGTGGAAATCATTTTCTGAAGCCCATTGTTGTATTTCCCTTTCAATCCCTGTCCACGCAATATTGTCTGAGTACGTATTGTTACGTGCCACCCCCTAGTGGCACTTTTGTTAACTGGATTACGGTGGATAGAAAGCACAATACCAATTACTGCTTTAAAGAGAAGTTAGCTTTATTGCTTGCAGGAAGATACACTACTCATCAGCAAATACAAGCAATTGGAACCTTACTCCAGTTTCCTCAAGTCTCTTGCTTATGGAGAGCCCTTGCCCTGTTTCACTTGTCAACAGTTAATATTCTCGCTAATGAGTCTGGTGGCCTTGACAGAACTACATGCAACTCTCCCCTATGTACACAAATTACAGTTACTTACGAAAACACAGGCAGTCCCCTGTATGCTTCTCACTTCCTCGCTGTCAAGAGAAACGGCTTCACTAGGGGTTTCGCAAGTCACCACACTTCTGTCGCTCACGATAAACGCTCGCACTAGCTCGTAAAACACAAACAACACTGCTTGACAGGTCGCTCTTATATAGCAGGCCGGTGACTCAATAAATGCTTCTAGACCCATCCAGGGTTCACGGCTTCTCGAGGTTTCCTTCACTGGCTGAGTCACGAATATTCTGGACCATCCCTTTGTCCTAGTAGTCCTGTTGCATAAGGCGTACACAATACACTGAGGCAGGGCACAGCCCAGCCCTGGGGCAGTTGTGACTCATGCGGCGAGCGATGACACAAACTCACAGCCGTAACAGTATTTGAATTTTATTTATTAGTTGAGATCGCTTTCGGACCCCAGACCGGCTTGCATCGGCTGTGTAGTTACCAGCTACATGGAACTTCAATATAAAGCTCTTTTTGCATTCCATGAAGTGAGATCTGTTTGTTTTACATCTATGGACAACATGGCTGCTAGCAAGCAAACGATCTCGTGGTAAATATTAATAATTAGATTCGTATGAATATTATATACGTGAAATAACGTATTAAAATGCAAGAACTTATTTTTTGTCCTGCTTCTTGATTGTATATGCTGCTACGGTAATTACGAATCTAACCAATATTTACCTCACGGTCGGTGGTTGCAAGGAGTAATAAGGAGAGGCCCTAACGGCAAGGAAGTGAAGCCAGAAGTTACTCCTTCACATATGCTCAAAACATTGCGGTAGTCCCATAAGAATAGCATGTAAAGGTGTGACGTACGTACTTAAAATTGATGATATTTCGCGTGCGGGTTGAAATGTCGACATGTGGGGCATATGTTTGCACTCCTACCTGCCAATGTAATGTCATTTCACAAATAAATGCACTTTATTTGCCATTTATTGTGTTAAGTTTTCATCCTTAGAGTAGCCACCTTACGGTACTGTTCTAGTATCATTCGTTAAATGTTCAAATAGTGGCATATGTGTCCACCAATATAATTATTTCGATTGCTAGGAATTAATTACGGATATTTTACTCCGTTTCTTACTGGAAATAGTTTTTGCTCGTCAATTAATGAACGGCATTACTGTAATCTAATTACCCTAATCTATTTTTAACGTGGCTTGAGCTCTCGATTTATTGCTTGTGGGTGTTAGAACATTGATATGCCATTATTGTGTTAATCTCAAACCTCAGCCTAGACTTTGTTTAGTTTGTTACCGGAACTGAGCTGACCTATTTTTTAAATCATCGTGCAATAAAAACAATAACGCCACCACCCAATTAGTTCGCATGCCTTAATATTTTAAATTTATTTAATATACATTTGTGAATATAATAGCAGGCCTAATGGTATATCGGTAATTATTTGCCTATTATTTGGTATAGGCTAAGTTAAGTATAGTGATGGGTGTCTGGTTGCCTGAAAACCCACAATAATTACAGGTCATAAAAACTGTATACCGGTATAATACATTCATTTCCCATGTGCTATAATATATTTCAGATCGGTGTATTGCTCTAGTTTATATTGTAAAATTAAACGTTTTAGGGCAGTTTACATGATTTTCTATTGCGACGAAAATTATTATGACTGCCGTACACTTCACGCTAGCTAGCAAAGATCAACAAATATTCCTTGATTTCCATCGTCATATAGGCCTACCTTACAATTTCGCAGTATATGCCTACCTGAATTAAATACGTTATCCCGGATGGAACCACAATTAAGTTTGTAGTCCTGGATGGGTCTTCAATTAAATATGTAGATCCCTTTTCTCAGCTTCCAAGCGGGACAACAGTTAGAACATGGTCCACTCAGGTTCTCCTCGAGACTGGTATTTCTTGAATCAACTGAACACGAAGATTCCCAAATGAATGTTATTTATTATAAGTCCACCGACAAATAATACATTCACAATAATTTATATACAAGGCGTGTAGCCTGACTGCTCCGCAGTCTTGTTAAACAGAGTTACATCACTCAAAGTTACAAGTGAAGAAGAGGCTGAGCTCCCCTTGTGCACCAAGTTAAATACTGGATGATCCATAGTGGGGGTTGAGAGTTTCTCTGAAGGACTAGCCAATCAGAAGTTTACTTCGTTTGGGAGGGAGTTGTCTCTCTGAGTGGGAGAAATAATGATACGTAAAATATTGAAGGTTAGTTAAAATTCCTTCTAGAAGCTTCAGAACTTCGTCATAAATGACTATCAAGGTTTTCTTATGAAAGAGAGCTGTTTACTGGAGGTTTCCATGTCTTTAAATGGAGACAGCTTGTTTTAGATTATCTGACTGGGATATCTTGTTTTTAAATGGTTAATGCTTGTAGAGGAAACGCGGGATTACAAGATTTGGCTTTTAGCTTTATGACTTGGTGAGGCGCTTTCATAGATGGTATGTCAACAGGTTTCAACAGGCTGAGCTTCCAATAATAATAATAATAATATAACTTAGAAACCAAACTCATTGGAACTCATAGTCCTAGGTTCAGTATTGGACAGGGAACATGATTCCTCCCCCCTTAGTGTTTTGCTGTCCTCAGCAACATTTACATTTTTCTTACTTCTAAGTTTTACAGATTTAACAGAAATGACACAGTTTTTGTCTAAATATAAACAAAATGATACATATTATAATTAATACAAAGATTATATTAATGGATGTAAATTGCTTTTTCGTGATATAGGTTGTAGGAATTGGCTTCAAGTCTAATTTCAATTTGGTTACATCAAGATGGGAATTAAGGAAGTTCAATTCACTTTTTATTATGGGTGTGTCATGGATATTCAGGATTGGGAAGTTGTGAACATAATTAGTAGGTTTTTGTTGCAGCGTTATGCCTATACTAGACATGGGGCAAGATTCGTTTGAAAACACTATTTGTGGACCTGAGAGTTTCAGAGAGCTTTGAGTCTCTTTGCATGTTTGTAAAATTATCTCAGGTGTTCTGCTAAAGAACAGAATGTGTTCCTTATTTATAGGTTGGAATATTCTTATATCATTTCTTATGGAAGCATATTCACATTTGTTAGATTACAATTGGTAATTCTAATATTATAGTACATACATACATATGACTGTGTGTTTTTCACACAAGGTGAACTGGACCGTTTTAATGTGGGTCCCTGTAAATAATATTTTTCAGTCGGGATAAGGATTGCATTTTCAATGGTTGGTACTGGGGTGACGTCATACAATTGATATTGGCTTCCATCCGTGATTGGCATGGAGAGGATTACAATCATTTCCTCGTCCATTATAATTACCTGGGTTTTTGACAATTTTAAATTTTCGAATTGATGATATTGATCTTCATGAATCATACTTTTGACAGGGTAAATAGATAGCAAATGTTTTACCAAGTTTGTTAAGTCTTTTCTGGAGAATAATTTTACATTTGTCATTTCGTTAAATGAGAGAGAAATAGTTTCTTGCAGCACTTGCACTATTTTGTTATATTTATTGATGCACATTAAAACATATTGAAGGTCTTCCAGTAGGTTGATCTTGAAATCTTCTGTCTGGAGAATACCCTGAAGTACCCTCATGTTGCTGGTAACATGATTCATTTCATCGTAAAATTTTTGAGCAATTGAGTTTGCAAAAGATACCAATTTATTTATATGTTTAATCTCATTATTACGGCTTTGTTTTAGAGTGTCTAATTGACTTTGTAAATTATCCAAATCATCTTGGTCCAAATTACCAGAGATGAATTTAATTACTTTTCCTAAGCCGTTAATTAAACCTCTCCTAGTTCTATTAGAAATGTTTGGTATTAATTTATTTAAATCCTTTTTAGTTTCTTTAGTTACTTCAATTAATTCATTTATTAAATAGGGAAAAGTATTATTACTTTTTAATACTAAACTGGAGACAGTGTCATCAATATTTTTATATGCCTCTTTTAAAGTAGTAAGATTGAAATGAAACATGAATTTGTGATAGTTGCTAATTATTACAACGGGTCCCATAGGATCGGCGTAGAATCCTGGAGTTTTTACGGGTTCTGTGTGGATGATGGCATACCCTGTTAGGAATCTGCAATGGGAAGAATTTTCCTCTTAGGTTTTATATCACGGAAGTTTCGGACATGAGTTTTACCGTTTTTCATTTTACAATAAACTCGGTTTTCCTCGATTTTGGTTATTGTGCCTTCATTATATAAATTTTTTGATTTCCTATTTCTGGTTAGGGGATCCTAAACATAAACTACCTCACCTATTTTATAGGGATGTTCAAAGGTGGAATCCCTTGGATCGGGCTTTCTTTCATTTAAAATTTTAATTTGGTTTGCCTGTCTTTGTATGTATTCATTAATTTTTGGTGACGGGGAGAAAATGTGGTCCAATGCTTTGTAGTATGGGCCATATAGGACATTAAATGGTGGTTGCTTGGTTGCTGTGTGAATTGAGGAATTGTAATTTGTGATTGCAGTGATTATGAGCTGTGGCAACGGGGTAAGTTTATCATTATCTCTCGAAATTCTTAATTTTTCGAGGAGGGTGGAATTCAATCTTTCCACAGGTGAATTTGAGGTTGAGTTCAGAGGTGTGGTGGCATGGTACTCAATGTTCATAGCTTTACAGTACTCTGTAATTAAGCTGTTTTCAAATTCTCCTCCTTGATCATGAGTGATTCTTTTGGGATACCCATGGTGCGAAAAATAAATTTGTAATTGGTTCAGAACTGCCATAGCTGTACCATTAGCTAATACGTAGGCTTGTCCGTATTTAGAAAATACGTCCAATATCGTTAAAATGCGGTTCTGTTCAAAATGAAATGTGCAATGTGAATCTGGGCAAATGGGTGGTCTGCTACAATAGGTCCTTGATTTGGTACCTCATTAGGGTGCCTCTCATACTTGTTTCTTTGACACAAATTGCATTGGTTAATTAGATTCCTGATCTGTTCTTTTAGATGTGGCCAATAGTACTTGGTTCGAAGGTGCTCATGTGTTTCAATAATACCATTGTGATTTATTGAATTGTATTGCAATATCAACTGTTTTTGAGTTTCTGAACATTCTATGTCCTCTAAAAATTTTGATGTCCTGATTATTATCAATTCTGAAGTGAATAATCTCTGGCATACTCTGATAAACGGAATCTCAAGTGTTACTTCATCAAAGTAGGCGGCGTACCTATTTGAGGTATTTATGACTTTAAGAAGGTGTCTCTTTAAATCGTCATAGAGATTTTTCTGGGTTACAATCATGACGTGGCGGGTAAATTTCTTAAATAATTTATGTTCTAGAATCTTTGGAAATTCTCCGTACTTTATTATGATCTGGTTACGGTTCTGGTTCAAATTTATTTCTGATATCTTTAAAGTGAAAATTGGGTCTTCCTGATTGGAATGTACAGTTTCATTATCCATTTCGTGCTGGTATGTATCATCTCCATGCTGGTTTGCGTCATCCTCATGTTGGTGTGTGTCATCCCCGGAGATGGCTACGTTAGAAACTGTTTCCTCATTTATATTCACTTGTATTCGTGAAAGTGCATCCGCGACATAATTAGTTTTTCCCTTGACATATTTTATGTCAAAATCAAACTCTCCTAACTTTATTTTCCAGCGATAGAGTCTTGAACTGGGATCTTTAAGAGAGAACAGCCATTGGAGCGGACGATGATCACACTCTACAGTGAAGTGTCGTCCCCATAAATAAGGCTTAAAATGTTTGCTACTCTCTACTATGGCTAACAGTTCTCTTTCTATTGTTGAATAATTTCTTTCGGCGGGATTTAAAGTTTTGGAGTAGTAGGCAATAGGATGTCCTTTCTGTGTGAGAACACTGCCTAATGCGAAGTCTGAGCTATCCGTGGTTAACACGAATGGTTCTTCAAAATCTGGGTAAGCTAATACTGGCGCATTTATTAACAGGGTTTTTAGGGTTTCAAATGCAGATTTGTACTCGGGATTTTCTGCATCTATTTTGGTTCCTTTTTTCAAGCAGCGGGTTATTGGATATGCAATTTTGGCAAAATCTTTCAGGAATCTCCTGTAAAAGCCCGCAAGGCCAAGAAATTGTTTAATTTCTCTCGTGGTCTTGGGAATAGGGTAGTTTTTTACTACTTTAATTTTGTCAGGGTTTGGTTTTACACCTTCTTGTGAGACAACATGCCCTAGGAAAGCTACTTCCTTATGAAGAAATTCAGTTTTATCAAGCTGTATCTTCAGGTTCACCTCTCGTAATTTTTGCATTACAAGGGTAAGGTGTTGTCTATGTGCCTCTAGGGATTTGCTGTATATGATGATGTCATCAATATACACAAAACAGAACTTGTAAAGAAAAGGGTGTAGGACGTTGTCCATTACACGCTGAAAAGTGGCAGGAGCATTTTTAAGACCAAACGGCATTCTACAATAATGTAGATGGCGATTATCTATAGTAAATGCTGTCTTTTCTATAGATCTAGGATCCATCTCAATTTGATGAAATCCTTGCGCGAGGTCTAGAGTCGAAAAATAGGAACTGTGTCCTAGGTTATCTAGGATCTCTTCTATCCTAGGAAGAGGATATTTGTCTTCAATGGTCTTTTTATTTAGCTGCCTAAAGTCTATGACCAATCTCCATTTCTTTTGTCCTGAAGCATCTAGCTTCTTTGGCACTATCCATACTGGATTACTATATGGAGATTCACTATGGGTAATTATCCCCTGCTTAAGAAGTTTTTCTACTTCTTCGCTCAATACTTTCTTTAGCGCAGGAGGATATCGGTAATTTTTCTGATATACCGGATCCTCATCGGTAGTTCGAATGAAGTGTTTTACTGCATTTGTGAATGTTAGGTCACACCCTGGATAGTAAAACACGTCCGCGAATTCAGAGCATATTTCTGATATGACACTTCTTTCTATGTCGTTCATATGCTGCGTGCGGAGATATTCTTGAATCTCGCACTCCGAAATAGAATTTATTTCTAATGGTTGTATTGAGATATTTTCCAAAGGTTCAACTAACACTGGTTTACTAAACTCTAATTTTAAATTCGTTTCTGCAGGATACAAGACCTGATAATTCTCTGCATCGTGCTCGAAAGAGGTTTCAAGTGACGGGTGACTAATGTGATAATTAAATAAATATTCTAACACCTATTTGAATGCGAATCCTACATGCAGATTTAAATTGTTGTGTTTTCTCGGGATATTTGACTGTACGTTAAGAGAGTGAATAATTGTTTCATTAACTTCCTATCCTCTCCTATTTCTTTCCCTTGCTTCTTGCTCCTCATCTAAAATCTGTGCAAGCACTATAATTCTCCATTTGGCTACCAATAATCTTGCTGCGAAACCAACCTTTCCCTCATAATGTCGAAAGGCGTTTACCGTCCTTGCTACAAGAGTTTGTTGCAAATGTATTGTGTAGATTGGTAAGTTATACAACTTTTTAATACAATAGAACATTTCTTTTGGGTTTCCTATGCAACTTTCCAATCGATTTTGGTAAAATTTTATGGTCTCTATTAGCTCTATGTCCATGTTACTTAGAGTGAATTACAAGGTTGGGTGTTCGGAACTTAATTGTAATTTGTATACGAAAAGATTTGTGGGTTTGATTTAGGTGAAGGATTAGCTTAAAGTGTTTTTGTTGGAGCGGGGTTAAAATTTGTGAATGTACTTCGCGTTGAGTGGCTTAGTGGTCGAGTTGTTGGAAACTGTTTTGGGAAGTTTTTTTTTCTTCAAATATTTTCTATTAAGTATATAGCCTAAATATATTGTGTTTTAGTAGAGTATGTAAAATAAAATAATTGAAAGCTTAAGCAAATTAATTAAATGAAATTTAGTTTAAATAGGGTTCCTTAAAATTAATTACTTGCTCGATATCGATCTAAAATACTACTCGCTTCTCTTTTCAGATTCGAATTTATGTCGTTGAACTAAACTTCGATAATTAAATGATTGGTTTAATTAAAATAATTAAAGATTATTTATTTATTATCACTTGGTTAAAGGAAAAAGGTATTTATTATTATTATTATTATTATTAACTAAGAATAATACGTGAAATTGCCCCGTTTAGGTTTCCACGATATAGGAGGATAGTACTTGATTTATTTATTTATTTATTATTAATATTTTTACTTTTAATATTACTGCTTATAAATTACGGATTAATTCAAAAGAATAATGGCATGCGACACTTGTTCTAGTTTTGACGCGCACTCACTTTCTTTTGAAAGGCAAAATAAGTTATTATTAGTGCTCTTCCCTCAAATTTTACTTTGAGTAATGAACCATGTTATAAACAAGCAACATGTAAAGGTACACAAAAAACAGGGTATTATGAATGTACTCACAGCCAGGAAATGATGATCAGCATGAACTGCATTCCGGTCTGCGTAGTCGGTTGGCTTCCTTCTGCGATGTCGTGCTATCGAAAGGCCCCTCTCAGAGTTGTCGATGCGCACGTACAGCAGCTACGGATGGCGATAGATGGCGGTCAGAAGGCGCTTGTTTCAGCGTTGCCGGCTCACCTCCTCTCGTTCCGTAGTCGGTTGGGTTTCTTCAGTGTCGTTCGAGCGACCGAAAGGCCCCTTAACAGAGTTGTCGATTTACTCGGACGGCGATGGCGGTTGGTTGCTGTTGAAAGGCGCTTATTTCAGCGTTGTCAGCTAGCTTCCTCCCTTAAAGCTGGCTGGTTAGTTATGGACGAAAGGCCTCCAGCGAGGTTGTCAGTACCACTTCTTTCCAGTCGGCTTGGTTCAGATGATCAAGATGACTTCAGTATTCTCGGGATGATACTGGCTTTCTTGGATTGGTAACGAAAGGCGCCACTTGAAGTCTTGGCTTCTTTGAGCGTTGTCAGTATACCTGGTCCAATCAGCACGTAGATCTGGTGGTGATCATGTATCAATCGCGGCCGGGCCTCCAATTAAATACGTTATCCCGGATGGAACCACAATTAAGTTTGTAGTCCTGGATGGGTCTTCAATTAAATATGTAGATCCCTTTTCTCAGCTTCCAAGCGGGACAACAGTTAGAACATGGTCCACTCAGGTTCTCCTCGAGACTGGTATTTCTTGAATCAACTGAACACGAAGATTCCCAAATGAATGTTATTTATTATAAGTCCACCGACAAATAATACATTCACAATAATTTATATACAAGGCGTGTAGCCTGACTGCTCCGCAGTCTTGTTAAACAGAGTTACATCACTCAAAGTTACAAGTGAAGAAGAGGCTGAGCTCCCCTTGTGCACCAAGTTAAATACTGGATGATCCATAGTGGGGGTTGAGAGTTTCTCTGAAGGACTAGCCAATCAGAAGTTTACTTCGTTTGGGAGGGAGTTGTCTCTCTGAGTGGGAGAAATAATGATACGTAAAATATTGAAGGTTAGTTAAAATTCCTTCTAGAAGCTTCAGAACTTCGTCATAAATGACTCTCAAGGTTTTCTTATGAAAGAGAGCTGGTTACTGGAGGTTTCCATGTCTTTAAATGGAGACAGCTTGTTTTAGATTATCTGACTGGGATATCTTGTTTTTAAATGGTTAATGCTTGTAGAGGAAACGCGGGATTACAAGATTTGGCTTTTAGCTTTATGACTTGGTGAGGCGCTTTCATAGATGGTATGTCAACAGGTTTCAACAGGCTGAGCTTCCAATAATAGACTAATAATAATAATATAACTTAGAAACCGAACTCATTGGAACTCATAGTCCTAGGTTCAGTATTGGACAGGGAACATGATTCCTGTACACGAATCTTTTTTTTTCGTAGTTCCGCCCCTTAAAGCAACAATTACTAACTACAGTAACTACCTGACACGAATCTTTTACTGGTAATCATACTTAAATCCCACTAATAAATAAGTCTACGGTACCGTAGGCTCAATTTACCGCTCGAGCCGGGCAAGTATGGGGGCGTGGTCAGCGCTTCAACTCCCCGCATGGGTGGTTGCTGGCAGCCATGTTGTCCACAGTTGAAAAGCAAACAGATCTCACAACTTCATGGAATAAAAAAAAGAGCTTTATATTGAAGTTCCATGTAGCCAGTAACCACACAATCGATCCAGGCTGGTCTAAAGCCCAAAAGCTATCTCCACTAAGAAATAAAAAATAAAATTGTGTGGCCAAATGAAAAAAAATGCTTAGGATTGAAAGGGCTAATATTCATTGCCTTGCTGCAGTTCGTTGCGAACGTTATGAGTAGGGATGGGATTTCTATGTAATTATGCGTACATATTTTTCCTTGTTATTTAAATGCTGGGAAACGATATTATATTCACATACCACTATGTTCTGGTTATTATAACTGAACCTCATTAACATATAGGTATTCTACTTATTTTTAGTGAAATTACATAAAATTACGTATTTTAGCACTGTAGATGCTATAAAACTGCAGTTTCTTTCGATCCTGAAAGTGCTGTATCATTTCGTGAATCGTAAACTGTTTTTCGTAATTTTAAAGTGGTCTCCTCAATTGGCTTCATCAACAGCAACTTCAGCTGGCTTCCAGAAAGCATCAAACATCTAGAAATATCAGCAGGACTGCCATTGTAAGATTCTACATCTGTGATGGAGGATGCTATTGCTTGGGGGAAACTGGTGCAAGTGTATTGAATACATTTCGAAATGTTTTGAAGAGAAATCCTGGTTATTCAATATTTGACAGTGTGTATCAAATTGTAAGAGGAGACGGTGTTTACCTACCCGAGGACATTTCTATATCAAAACCCCCTCTCATGAAATTTTCCCGGTACATCATGTGACGTCAAAATACCTTTCTCTGCATATAAAAATATTCTGAGTGACAAACGTCTTTCAATTACACCGTAGAACATCGAAATATACGTATTTGTTCACTGTGCTGCAAAATTTACTGTGTAAACGTGCTTCTAGTGTTGAAGGTAAAAAATGATAAGTTTCTATTGATTATGTGTGTGATATATTGTTATATGACTCCAAAGGACATGAAACATGTATTGTTCATTGTTCTACAAAATTTGATATAAATTGTGCTTTGTGTGTTGTAACGTGTAACTGACAGAATTTATTATAAGTTTATATCACATATGTGATGTTACATATTTTACCACTAATTGATTTTACATAGAAATCCCAGCCCTAGTTATGAGTATGGCCCCGTTCACCCCGGAATATTAGAGTACGTACTACCTCACACCTCGGCTGCGAAATAAGCCTCGCGGCGCGAAGCAAGCGAGTTGCAGACGGTTTAAACACAGCAATCAGCACGCGCCTCAAGGGAGCGATGTGTGCACATTTTCCTGTAATAATTATACCCCTCTGATGGACCACCCTGTAGCGAGTACAACAACATCTAGGTCATCGACTCCTAGTAATGATGATCAGGGTAAGTGAAACTTATACGAAGTACGTCCAGAAAGTAAGTTCCGTTTGGTAATAACATTAAATTGTGTACAGATACAGAAAAACTATTTATTGCACAAAATTCTACAACCCTTAAACTACTTTTCCACATAACTGCCGAAATGTTGCTGGCATTTGTCGTAGCGTGGCACGAGTTTTTGATTACCTTCTTCATAGACGTGTGCCGCCTGTGTCTTCAACTAGTTGTACGTTCCGCTGCAGCGCATTTCCGCATATGCGCGGTAAACGCTCTGTATCAAGGAGAAGAAACGTGCGCCATTTGGAGAGCGCTGTCAGCCACGTACGCGTTGTTGTGCATGTTTACTCGTACAATGTCGGTGTTGATTGAAAATCCCGCCGCTTGTGAAATCTGATCTGTGATTCGTTTTCTGAATGCTAGGAAAGTAAAACCAATTGAAATTTATCGGCAAATTTGCGAAGTGTATGGACAAAATGCGATGAATGATTCAATGGTGAGAAGATGGGTCCGACAATTCAATGAAGGACGTAGTGAAGTGCACGATGAAGAACGAAGTGGGCGTCCATCTTTGGTTACAAAAGAACTGGTTCACGCGATTGATGACAAGATCCGGGAAAACCGCAGGTTTACAATTAGTGCTCTCGCTATGGAATTTCCCCAAATCTCACGATCACTAATTCATGAAATTGTTACCGAAAATCTGAACTTTCATAAACTTTGCCGACGTTGGGTACCAAAGATTCTTACGGAGGAACACAAAACGAAACGGATGGGTAGTGAGTGCACTTCAGTTTTTGACCCGTTACAATGAAGGCGGCGAAGAATTTCTGACACAGATAGTCACAGGAGATGAAACTTGGGTTTCTTACGACACCCCTGAAAGTAAGCGGCAATCAATGGAATGGAGGCGCACTTCATCCCCAGCAAAGGTTAAGCCGAAACAAATCTTGACACCTCGTAAAATGATGTGCACAGTGTTCTGGGACTGGAAGGGCATCTTACTCATTGATTTCTTACCGCGTGGTCAAACAATCAACACAGATGCTTACTGCGAGACACTTAGGAAATTGCGCCGCGCAATACAGAATAAGCGCCGAGGGTTGCTGTCAAAAGGTGTTGTTTTTCTTCACGACAACGCACGACCACACACTGCAAATGTGACGAAAAACCTCCTACAGGGATTTGGCTGGGACGTGTTTGACCACCCTCCGTACAGCCCTGACCTCGCTCCTAGCGACTTTCATCTGTTCACACATCTCAAATCTTTCCTTGGCGGTCAACACTTCAACAATGACGACGAGCTGAAAGAAGATGTTTCCAACTGGTTGAAGACACAGGTGGCAAACTTCTATGAAGAAGGTATCCAAAAACTTGTGCCACGCTATGACAAATGCCTGAAAAAGTTCGGCAGTTATGTGGAAAAGTAGTTTAAGAGGTGTAGAATGTTGTGCAATAAATAATTTTTCTGTATCTGTACACAATTTAATTTTATTACCAAACGGAACTTACTTTCTGTCCATGGCGACACTGCTGGCTGACTCAGACCTCTCCCAGCAGGTGACTTCGGTAGCCAAGTTGGTAGCGTGCTGAACTTGAATGCCCAAGATCGCGGGTTCACACCCGGCCAAAGTCGTCGGATTTTTAAGGGCGTTAAAAATCCCTCAGTATGCCTTCCATCGGAGGGGAAATATAGCCGGTGGGCCCATGTCATAGATTTATGGCATGAAAAATGATGATGATGATAATTGATAATTGTTGTTTTAAGGGGCCTAACATCTAGGTTATCGGCCCCTGAGACATGAAAAAGAACTTGCCACTAACTAAACTTGTGTAAAGCAAAATGTGTAGGTTAGGTTTGATTACTGCTCTTAAGTTCCAACGTTCGTCACCAGGCGCTGGTTGCGATGGCATCTTGCATTAGCCAAGTTCACAGCTAGGTGTCGTGGACGGTAGCATTTGGTAGCGAAAGTAGGAACTACTTGAAATTATCGTCTGCAGTCCTTACTTGAATTAAAAACAGACACACACTAATACAGTCATCACAAAAAGTCATAACACCGGTTATCAGACAGATTCTATACACGCCCAAAGTACACGGGGCTACATGACCGCGTTGTCGCAGCCCCTAAACTAAGGAACCAACCAACCTCTCCCAGCATTCGATAGGATGAAGCGTACTATCTTCCCAAGGTAAGACACAATCTTCCCGATCATATACAAATAGCACACAAGAGAAAGAGAGAGACAGAACACACAAGAAGCAAAATAAAGTAAAACAGCAGAGGATCGAATTGTCCTGGGTACTCGAAATGTGATGCACGAGGGATTACGGCCATAAAACGCAGAAAGGCAATGGATTGGAAAAGCGAAAAGGGACTTTTGGGTTCTTTCCTGACGAGGCACGACCTTGTGTTGTGGAGAGCACAACATGTGGAGAAACAGCTCATGTTATGTGGGCTAATGCTTTATTAAACCATCCATTGATCTTCACCTGCAATTACTGTATTTATTGAAAGGTCTATGGCGCAACGTGATACACATTATTGCAAACACTTCAATTGGCGAGAGCCTTGTGCCAATTGGAACAACCAATTAGGAGACGCTACGTCAGCATATTGAACCAGTAGACCCCCTTGATCTCACGAGAGAACCTCTTACCAGTGTTGCTGGAAACATTAACTAATTCACCTTAACCCTGTATAGGCTAGTGGTGTCTATGATTGTCCAAGATGCCGATGGTTGAATCTTTCAGCCATATGTCAACGAATTTTATTTTGTAAGAGTTAATACTTCAGAAAACCAAACAATATGCTTCTCTCTTCTTGACCTAAGATGATGATGAAATTGAATTATTTTAACAAAAAAAAAAAACGTAAAAGATAAAATATGATGGAAAAAATGAAAATAAATATGCTTGTAAAAATTATGAAATTAATAATCTTATAAAATAACATTTTTTTTTTATTTATTTCTTCGCTCCAGCAAGCCGGGTGCGGTATAAATGAGCCGTCTCCATCCATAACTGTTGTACTTGTATTTGATGCCAGTTCTTATCTCTAGCTTCAAGGTCCTTATAAATTTGCTTCTCCCACACATCGCGAGGTCTTCCTCTTGGTCTCTTCCCGGGGACACTCTGGTCAAAGTACACTCTAGGTATCCTGTGGGGATATAACAATTATAAGAAAATTCATAAACATTATACAAAAATAAAATTATAGAAATATATAAATATTAAAAAAATAGATAACACAAATTAAATTAATAAATTAAAAGTAGGATTAAATAAATACAAATAAAATATATTAATAATGGTCCTGTCCTATAAAGGGTTAAATCCCAGCGAATCTTCTGGGATTTTTCCAAGTCTGTTGCGGGATTTCGACTCGTTCTCCCACCGGAGCCGAGAATCGAACTGGAGGATTTAAAGATCATAAGCAAGCACGATACCCCTACCAACACGAGGCTGGCATTGATATTTTTTTTTTTGTCGTGTGGCCTTCGGAGACGCCGATGTAGATCTTTCTTGTCGACGCCCATGGGTGACCTGCGCGTCGGGACGATAGATTGAATGGATGAAGATGAATGAAACTGGGCAATGATGTGGAAGGAAGCGTCCGTGGCCTGTCAGAAGGTACCGTCCCAGCAATCGCCTGGTGTTAAAAATGGGGAAATCACGAAAAACCATTTCAAAGATGGCCCTAATAACAATAATTATAATAATAACGGGGCAGTTAATAATAACGGTATTTGGATGAAGAGACCTCAAAGCTAACTCTACCAAAAGATCCACACGATAACGGAAGTAATCAGAAAACGCCGAATACAGTTTTATACACACATTTACAGGATGGAAAATTTCAGAACGGCGAAGAAATTACTCAACGTTATAACATGGAGTAAGTGTGGCACGGAGTGGCTGACAGAGGTTCAGAGGGATCTAAAACAGGTCAAAATTGAAAATTTTGAGGATCGCACCAAGTGCAGGAATAAAATCAAAAATGTTAAGTTTGATCAGAGACCGTCACGACAGCCTGGAAGAAAATGGACAGCTGAGCGGAAAAAGGAGCATTCTGAGAGGATGAAGAGATTTTGGGAAGAGAAGGGGGAAAACGCCAGAAGATGAAATCATTTATTCAAGTTCAATCGCTCTCCTAAAGGGGAACAATCGATTAAATAAATAATAATAACAATGGCTGTAAGAAACTAAGGCGGACTTCCAAGAAATAATTATCACAGACGTCATCATAGAAAATAGTAGAGCCTGCAGTACAACAGCAGGGAGGCACAAATCCGTGGAGAAACTAAAGACAGCTGGTAGCAAGTGGTCCACAGAGCACAAGATGCAACACTGTGCATTCATGATGAGATTTTGGAGGATAAGATGGCGACAACTATCAGGCCAACTAACAAGACCAAACGCGCTCTTTGAATGGGCGTAGGGAAGGAGAAGAAAATGAAGAATACTAATAATAAACTCCGGAGGATTGTCCAATCGAATCTGTGCCTACTTTTTGGGAAAGAAAACCAAACAGATCTCGTTTTCAGAGGTGGAAAAAGACCTACAAAAACTGGGGATATCACATGAGGACAACTTGGAAAGTGACTCTTTGAAGAAGAAACTTGGGGAGATTCAGAGTTTTCAGCCAAAACCCATATTGAAAACCGGCAAGAAGTGGATAGAAGAACGAAAAGAAGCTCACCGAAGAAGAATGCGCGAACACTGGGCCAATGTGGAAGAACGAGGGAGAAGGCAGTTGAAATAACGTGGTCCATAGACGACCGAAACGATTATATTAGAAAAATTAGTAATAATAATAATAATAATAATAATAATAATGAAGAGCACGTTGTGCTACGTGAAGCACATAACATTAGACTAAAGAGTGCTAGGAAGCAATTTTTCAGTGTAGCCATATTGCAAAATAATAACTAACACAAAATAATTCCAATTACAGGAATATGTAAAAAATTATCTTAATCACATGCAATTTATTTCAGGCACTAAGACATTAATAGTTGGTTGGTTCCTTAGTTTAGGGGCAGCGACAACGCGGTCATGTAGCCCCGTGTACTTTGGGTGTGTGTAGAATCTGTCTGATAACCGGTGTTGATTGTGATGTCTGTATCAGTGTGTGTTATCTGTAATTTAATTCAAGATAGGATTGCAGACTTTGAATTTTCAAATAGTTCCTACTTTTGCCGCCAAACGCCACCGTCAATGACTACTAGTTCAGAACTTAGCTACTAAACGCCACCGCAGTCGGCTCATGACAACGAACGTAGGAACCTAAGAGCGTTGTTTACATTCTTAACCTATATAATTTAGCATCACACAGGTGTAATTAGTTGAAGGTTCTTTAACATGCCATAAATCTATGACATGGGACCGCCGGCTTTACTTCTCCTCCAAAGGAAGGCATACTGAGGGATTTTTAACGCTCTTAAAAAACCGACGACATCGGCCGGTTTTGAACCCACGATCTTGGGCATAGAAGCTCAGCATGCTTCCAACTACGCCACCGAAGCCGCTGACTCCCCGCCCAATGTGTTGAACGACTGAAAAGCTTGTATTAACACTGGTCTCAATAAAAATATTCCCGCATTTACCAATGTTTGTCCTTGGTCTTTATTGATTGCCTGCAGTGAACCAAGTGGTTCCTAGCATAATATAAAAGAACGTTGTATAACAATTGAATAATTAACAAGAAGTTCCGTGACGAACTAAAGAGCCTACTTTTCTTAAAGTTTAAGATTCATGCCAATGATTAATCTATATGGATCTATCTAGAATAATGACAAAATTAAGTTGCTAATATCGAAATTTCTAATTAGTTCGAAATACTGTATACCTGGCATAATGTAGCCTAATAGAGCACTACAGTTGGCAGCCCTAGTGACTGAATATATTCTTAGTTCCATCTCTTAAGGTACCGTACAGAATACAAAATTTGGTTGAAGTCCAATGAATAGCATGGACGTTACATGCAGTTAAACATTGGATCTAACAGCGCGCGTAAAATCATGTTGGCAACAATGTTATGCATGTAATGGTCAGAAATAATCTGAAATAATATGATCTATTGTTGTGCCAATTTTGAATGAAATCCATTAGTTAGTATAGAAGTTACATGCATTTTAAAATTGGACCTATCAGCAGGCTTAGAATCATGTTGGCAGCACTGACGTATATTAGTTACTCCAAATTCATCTAGAATGCCAGGTACTATACGTGTGCAAAGTTTAGAGCTATTGGCTTGCATACTTTCTGATATATTGATATTAGGGTAACAAAAATAGAGACAGCACATATTAACAGTTGGCAGCCCTGGTTGCTCTTAAGAATACGCATGGTCATATCTGTTATGGTACACATAGCACATACGAAATTTGGTTGAAATCCAAATGATAGTATGGAAGTTACATGTATTTAAAGTTGGACCTCTCAGCAGGCTTAGAATCATGTTGGTAGCACTGAGGTATATATGTTACTCCAAATTAATATAGAATGTCAGGTACTATACGTGTGCATAGTTTAAAGCTGTCGGGTTGCATACTTTCTGATATATTGGTATTTTGGACAAAACAAATTAAGAGCATTTATTAACAGTTGGCAGCCCTGGTGGGTCTTACGAATACGCTCAGTCATATCTCGTTATATACACATACAATATACGAAATTTGGTTGAATTCCAATTGATAGTGTAGAAGTTATATGCATTTAAAAATTGGACCTATAAGCAGTCTTATAATCATTTTGGCAGTGTATGGCCTCCTGGAAATTTAACTGCAATATTATTATCTATACGTGTGCCAATTTTGAAACAGCTCCCATTCATAACTTCCAAGATATCCAACATGGAGCTCAAATTTCAATTGCGATTTTTTATCAGTTGGTAGCACTGACATCATTTTCAAATATGGCCGTGAGATATTCAGGTATAGATCTTTACTCCTACCAAATTTTGTTTCGATTGCTCCAGCCATTTAGGAGTTGATAGGGGGACACACACACACACACAGCCAGACAGACAGACAGAAGGACAGACAGACAGACAGACAGACAGACACACATTTGCCCGATCACATAAGACTACTTTTTCCTCATTTTTGCAAAATGTGAAAAGTAGGCTAAAAATGTGGTGTTACAGGAGAATGATGAAGATCAGATGGGTAGATAGGGTTACAAACAAAGAGGTATTAAGACGATGGGAGAGGAGAGATGTTTCTGGCGACTGCTAATGAAGAGAAGAGATAGGTTGGTAGGACACATACTAAGACACCCAGGAATAGCAAGCTTAGTTATGGAAGAAGGGTCGAGGATAAGAACTGTAGGGGTAGACCAAGGTTAGTAAACAGATTGCCTCGGATATAAGGTGTGGTAGCTATGTAGAGATGAAACGATTCGTTCAGGACAGGGAGGGATGGAGAGCTGCATCAAACCAGTCAAAATACTGAAGACTCAAACAACAATAATTAAATAAGATCGACAGGCAAATGATTGGAGACGGAGGAGAATTTAGAAACAAAACTAACAATACAAAATTTAAAACAAATGAAAATATGATGAAGACAAGAACAACGGAAACAGTCTCACAACCTATGTTATTGTGGAGTGTGTGTATTTGTTATTCAGATGAGGTTTTGGACCGACTCGGCCATGGCCTTAAGTTAGAAACCATCCCGGCATTTGCCTGGAGTAAGAGTGGGGAAGCCGTGGTAAACCACTTTGAGGATGGCTGAGGTGGTAATTGAACCCTTCTCTTGTCAGCTTTGCCTCTTGAGGTCGAGTGTAGCCCGTTCCAGACCTCAAACCAGAATTACTACAGACAAACAAGGACAAACACTGTAAAATGCAGCGATCCAACCCGAACCCGCGGGGCGACAGCCGCTACGCCGCAAGGTGGACTATTACACGGTTTAATATGATCTTCGTAACTTAAATAAATAGATTGTATAATGTTTGCCTTGGGTACCACCCGGCGGATAAAAATGGAACTTCGCTCATTCCTTATGTCAGCTTTATTAACACTTGGTTAACTGAAGAGGCTCACCATTTCGCTCATTCATAAATGTTAAGTTAGGGCAACGCTAAAACATTTACACGAGTGAAAAGAAATGTCTTCAAAATTGTAAGTATAAACATATTTTGGGAAAAACATATTTCATGTGTTGTTATTATTAGACTCTGGGGGTATTGATCCCCCGAGATCACCCCCCCCCCCCCGTAGTAACCCAACTGCTTGGAGCAATGAAATGCTGATGTAATAGTTTTGCGGAACGTCCCGTCTGCTGAAGCTCATACCGTTCCCTTATGTGTTCTGAACAATAACTTAATATATAGAAGATGATGATAATAATAATAATATTTAGAAGAAATCATGCAGAAATCTGGTTTGAACCCAAAGGCTAACGAAGAAAGAGTCTCAAAATTACAGAAAGCTTACAAACTTAGCTGGTCCCGCTACAATAATAATTGCATCTCCACGGCCGCGAAATTACGACATTATAAAGCGGTAGTCTTTCCGGAAGCCTTATACGCACCAGAAACCACAAGCACCAAGCGATGGCCAAAATTAAAAACATTCAAAAACAATAAAGGAAAATTCGGAAAAAAAATACATCTCTGTTTTCAGAGATAATTTCTGGCAAAAAACGATCAACAGAAGAATTATACAGAAATACAGAATCTATCACACACTCATCAGAAAACGCAGAGTGAAGTTCTTTACACACATCGCCAGAATGGACGACACCAGACTGACTAAAAGAATATTCAGCATAATTTCTACGTCGAAATTGGGTACTTCTTGGTACAAAGAAAAGAGTGGAAGACTTACAACAATTACATATCGCCATATAAGGCATTCACGACCGCAGCATTTGTAGAGGAAAAATCAGAAACCAGAAATTTCAATTTAGATCACAACCCAAAATAAATAGGCGTAAATGGACAGATGAAGAGAAGAAGGCGCACAGTGAACGGTTTTTGGGAAGATGAAAAGGGGAAAAGAGCCACTAGCAAAAGCTGCATTCTCGTGTTTTTAGCGCTCTCCTTAAAGGAGAATGTACGCAAATAATAATAATAATAATAATAATCCCTCCCTATATTATTCTGCTAAGGTCTCATTCCAGTTTTGTACCGAAAATAAGGTCCCATTAACACCAACCTACACATATGGGGTACCTACAGGTTCAGCATAACCCAATGCGTAAGCGAAATGCACTCACTTAATCTTTAAATGCCTCACAATTAAATAAATAGAAATACCTTAAAACATGTATATTTACAAAGAAATAATGAAAGAATACAACACGGTAACTATGGTAACAGAATCTCACAGGTCCATGTATTTCTGTAAGACGCAATGCAATTCCAATTATTACATTACTGTGAAAGTTTCCAGACGGTTATAAGGTTCTCACTGAACCAAATTAGGCTGTAAAATTCATCAATACATACAGTATAATGCGCTTAAGGGGGTCAAGGGCCTCTCTAGACATTTTTCACGCAATTTTCACGTGTGAGAGTGGTACGAAAGGTATTTTTCACCCGACTATAAAGGGTCTACGAAAACCACATTTAAAGGCCCTTAAATTAACAGTGTCTGTGATATTCCCAGAAAACTAACTTCGCTCTGATATACCGTACCTATGAAGGAATGACAAACCCCTAACCACTGCACCAGTAGCTGAATTGATAAAGTCTGATTATTCATACCAAGGATAAATCAGACAGAGCATTCATGATTGAGATTTTGCTAAGTGTAGCCTACTCTTTACAACTAGAATATTTGCGGGGGAAGCCGCGATGGGTAATGCTAGTAATAATAATAATAATACACTAGTCGAGGTTCACTCTCTCCAGTTCACAGAGTTGTGTAAGTTTCACAGATATTAAATAAGTTAATTAGCTGTAGGAAGATAAGATGAGGTCTTTGTGAACACACCCGCATGGCAGGTTCCCACTCTGGAGCGGAGCGATCTTATCATGTCCACAGCTGTGCGTAGCATCTAATATCTCGGTGTTATCATAATGCGGAAATCTAGAATAATTTAGACCTTCTCTTAGTCTGACAACGCTGTTTCACTCAACGATCGAGGTAGAGTGTTTCTGTGAGCAGGGTCAATAATGTTCCACTGCAGTGTTTAATGATCTTAGTTAATGTAGAATATGTAAAAACAAGTAGTTCCGTGAAGCACTAAATAGCCTATTTTCATATATCTTACTTATGTTATTGCCTCTATCAACATTCAAAATTTCAGTTTGATTGCTGTAAGCCTAATAGATTAGTAGATATTGAGAACCGTCCAAATATTTCGAATGGTTGCCATGTTGGATTTATATACACTGAAAAAAATGGCAATTGCGGTAGCACTGGCATAATATTCAGGTATAGATCTTTACTCATACCAAATTTGGATTCGATTGCTGCAGCCGTTTAGGAGTTGATAGGGGGAGACACACACAAGACAGACAGACAGACATTTGCCCGGATCGATCTCATAAGTCTACTCTTTCCTAATGTTTGCCAAATGTGAAAAGTTGGCTATTACACTGTATTTTCAACTTACGTACAAACATTGACTTCATTATGGTCAAGCAGAGGTTTCGAAACCAGATTTTGGATTGTAAAACATATCCTGGTGCTGACATAAACTCTGACCACAATCTGGTTGTAATGAAATACAGATTAAAGTTGAAAAAACTGAAGAAAAGTCAAAAGCCAAAACGGTGGGCAATAGACAGACTGAAAGTGAAGGATGTAAACGAAATATTCAAGAAGAGTATAAAGGAAGGACTAATGAAAAACCCTAAACTAACTTCAATTGCAGACGAATGGGCACTTTTGAAGAATGAAATAACAAAATCCGCTGAAGAAAACATTGGTAGGAAAGAAAGAATAGGTAGAAACCCGTGGATCACTCAGGATATACTTGAATTGATGGATGAAAGGCGGAAACACAAGAATGTAAGAGACGAAAAGGGGTAAGCAGAATACGGACGTCTGAGAAATGAGGTTAACAAGAAGTGCAAGGAAGCGAATGAAGAATGGTTGAAAGAGAAATCTGCAGGTATAGAAAATTGTCTGAAATTAGGAAAAGTAGACACAGCTTATCGAAGGATTAAGGATACTTTTGGGGAAAAGAAGACCAAGTGCTGTAATATTAAGGACACAAATGGAAAGCCTCTAACAGATAGGGAAGAAAAGGTTGAGAGATGGAAAGCTTACATAGAGTATTTGTATAAGGGAAAGTAGATTGAGAATCGTGTAATGGAAAGAGAGGAGGAAATTGATGAGGATGCAAAAGGAGATTTAATATTGAGATCAGAATTTGACAGAGCATTGGAAGACTTCAGCAGGAACAAAGCACCCGACATAGATGATATACCGATTGAGTTGCTACGCTGCATAGGAGATGAAGGTCTGATCAGGTTATTTCACTTGGTGTGTAGGATTTATGAGACAGGGGAGGTACCCCCTGATTTCAAGAAGAATGTTATCATCCCTATACCAAAGAAAGTGGGAGCTGACAGATGTGAAGATTACCGTACAATCAGCTTGGTTACTCATGCTTCAAAGATCCTGTCTAGAATAATTTACAAAAGGATTGAAAGCCAGATAGAATCGGAGTTTGGTGAAGACCAGTTTGGTTTCAGGAGAAATGTAGGAACAAGGGAAGCTGTACTAAGCCTTAGGCTGATTTTGGAATGTAGAATAAGGAATGATAAGAGAAAAGAGAACGTTCATGGCATTTGTAGACTTAGAAAAGGCTTTTGATAACGTTGATTGGACTAAATTGTTTGACATTTTGAAATCTATTAGAATAAAGTACAGGGATAGGAGGGTGATATACAATCTATACAGAAACCAGACGGCAGTCATTCGAGCTGAAGGACATGAGAGAGAAGCTGGTAATCAGAAAGGTGTAAGGCAAGGCTGCAACTTATCACCCATACTTTTCAATCTTTAAATTGAACATGCGATGAAGGAAATTGTACAAAAATTTAAAGTGGGAGTGAAGTTTCAAGGAGAAATAATTTCAACTCTGAGATTTGCTGATGACATCGTCATCTTGGCCGACAAGCCTGAGGATTTGAATGAGTTTTTGACTGGTATGGACTCCGTCTTACGGAAAGAATTCATGATGAAAATTAATAAATGTAAAACAAAAATACTGGAATGCAGCCGAAATAAATCAGAAACCTCTATGGGGATCAAATTGGCAGGTGAAAAGCTGAAGGAAGTAGGAGACTTCTGTTACTTAGGAAGCAGAATAACCAGTGATGGACGAAGCAAAGAGGATATAAAAAGTAGGTTGGCTCAGGCAAGGAAAGCATTTCTACAAAAAAGGAATCTGTTGACATCGAATATAGATTTAGGTATTAGGAAGTCATTTTTGAAAGCCTTGTCTGGAGCATGACGCTATATGGAAGTGAAACTTGGACTATTGGTGCAGCAGAAAAGAGGAGAATTGAAGCTTTTGAAATGTGGTGTTACAGGAGAATGATGAAGATCAGATGGGTAGATAGGGTTACAAACGAAGAGGTATTAAGCCGAGTGGGAGAGGAGAGATGTTTCTGGCGACTGCTAATGAAGAGAAGAGATAGGTTGGTAGGACACATACTAAAACACCCAGGAATAGCAAGCTTAGTTATGGAAGGAAGGGTCGAGGACAAGAACTGTAGGGGTAGACCAAGGTTAGAATATGTTAAACAGATTGCCTCGGATGTAGGGTGTGGTAGCTATGTAGAGATGAAGCGATTAGCTCAGGACAGGGAGGAATGGAGAGCTGCATCAAACCAGTCAAAAGGCTGAAGACTCAATCATCATCACAAACATTTCAGTTTCTCTGCTCGTTTCTTTGTTTCCACATGTCTTGTCGCGACTTCTTTACAAGAGAACGTTCTATGATCTCCTTTGCATCCTGCATTAACTCCAGGAGTTCTGGAACAATCTTGGAAGCTGCAAATTCCGGAAGGTCGCTCACAACATCGTGGTCCATTGGCTTCACACCTGCTGCACTTTGAATGTCTTCAGTCGTTAATGTTTCCTAAAACTTTGGTGCAAGTACAGTCGCGCTCAAGATGTAGTACTGTACTTAGCTTTGTATTATGGATAAGATTATCCGTCTTAGTCAGGTTATTTACGCCTACAGTTCCAGAATTCCGTTCCGTTTCCGCGTTAGGCAGTTTTCCGGTTTACAGTGTTATTTTACATAGCAAATACCTCCGTCCCGAATTTTGTTTTCCCTTTCGTCCAGGTTTCCGGTATACAATTATCAATAATGTTCATTATGTCCGAGCTCAATTCCTCCCATACATTCTATTTGAATTGCCCAATCGGCAGATCGGCCTTATATTAATCCATCGTGATATTCAAGTCAAGGATAATTGTTATTGACGGTGACTGCGCAAAGAGCTAACACAATCCCAGTAACTTAAAGGTCGATGTAAGCTGGACATAAAACAAAGTTCACAAAAAAATGGCCTGATTTCCGATTGTTTGGGATCAATGTTCCCACCGGAAGACATGCAGATCGTCAGAGTGAAGGGAGCATATTGTAAGATCAAGGTGGAGTTATTAGGAGAATGTAGTGACCTTGCGCTCTGCAGTTCCGGTTGTGTGATATAACATTTGGAAACTTTATGGTGATTATAAGCTGAGTTTCACATAGATCTCTGAAGCAGAACTCCGCTGGGAAAGCCACGATGTGTTGAAACTGAGGCTTTAGATATGGGAATTACTGAAGACAAACAGAGCGGTTCGCGTATATCCGACAGCGATGAGAATATTGTGAGCTGCAATTATGAGGAAATGCTGTAATCACATCCAATTAATGGCGAGTGTTTCCTAAATCACACATGTCGAGAGCTTAGATCACAATGCCTGAGCAGTGGCATCCCCAAAAGAAGGATTGGGGACTAAATAATATAAAATTGTCTACTAATGCTACTAGGTTACTGAATTTAATATGTAATCACTTGGCGACAGGCTGGAGGGGCCCACCGAAGCTCACTAGTCTTATAACCCGCCTAACGGTGCCTTAAGATAGTGCTCTGTCTTTATGTAAAGTAAATTAGTGCTATGAAACAAGCATTGATTTTTACGGCAATATCCATCGCGATCTTCCAAAATTCGAGTGAATTGCTGAATGAGTCAGCATGTATACCACCACTGAAATCATCGCCTAACAGATGATAATACAGTACATTACCTAGCCGCTAGGAACACCACCAACTGTATGCACCACCTTACTGATAATGCATTACCTAGCCGCTAGGAACACCACCAACTGTAAGCACCACCTTACTGATAATACATTGCCTAGCCGCTAGGAACACTACCAACTATAAGCATCGCCTTACTGATAATACATTGCCTAGCCACTAGGAACACCACCAACTGTAAGCATCGCCTTACAGATAATACAGTGCCTAGCCGCTAGGAACACTACCAAATGTAAGCACCACCTTATAGATAATACATTACCTAACCACTAGGAACACTACCAACTTCAAGCACCGCCTTACAGATAAGGTACATTACCTAGCCACTAGGAACACTACCAACTTCAAGCACCGCCTTACAGATAAGGTACATTGCCTAGCCACTAGGAACACTACCAACTGTGAGCATCGCCTTACAGATAATACATTACCTAGCCACTAGGAACACTACCAAATGTAAGCACCACCTTATAGATAATACATTACCTAGCCACTAGGAACACTACCAACTTCAAGCACCGCCTTACAGATAAGGTACATTGCCTAGCCACTAGGAACACTACCAACTTCAAGCACTGCCTTACAGATAAGGTACATTACCTAGCCACTAGGAACACTACCAACTTCAAGCACAGCCTTACAGATAAGATACATTACCTAGCCACTAGGAACACTACCAACTTCAAGCACCGCCTTACAGGTAAGGTACATTGCCTAGCCACTAGGAACACTACCAACTGTAAGCATCGCCTTACAGATAATACATTACCTAGCCACTAGGAACACTACCAAATGTAAGCACCGCCTTATAGATAATACATTACCTAGCCACTAGGAACACTACCAACTTCAAGCACCGCCTTACAGATAATACCTAATTACCTAGCCACTAGGAACACTGCCAACTGTAAGCATCGCCTTACTGATAATGCATTGCTTAGCCACTAGGAACACTACCAACTCTAAGCACCGACTTACAGATAATACATTACCTAGCCGCTAGGAGCGCCAATGTTTCACTGTCTACAAGGGTATCACCCATTTTAGTGGGAATTTGTATTTTGTAGTATTTGCTTGTAGTAGTCTACTGCCATCACAACTTCAGCTTCACAAGGAAACAGTATTGCTAGTATGGACCATCTTGTGTAATAGTTGCCCGGGTTGTGGGGGAGTGTCCAAGCCTGTGGATGATGAGCGGCTTCGCTTCTTAGTTTTTCATTTAATAACAAACCCCAATCTTGTGGTCTACTGTGCAGATAATTAAACGGTCAGTGATTGTTGCGGTTTTGCATACGGGAAGTGTTGTTCGCTGAACCAGTTGTTGGTTACGTAAAACTTGGCAAAGCGGTCGGTACGAACTTTCTATGAGAACGTGCTGGTTGGTGCTCCATTTGTTGAGCTAGACACAGCTTGGGCCAGCCGCCTCTCCCGCAACTGCTGACAGTGGTGGGCAAAGATCATGTTGTCATTCTCCTTAATATTGCCATCAATCCAGGATGAAGCTGCGACAGGTGACATCCATTGCTCGAAGTTCAGCTTAGGCCCTGACGTGTGTCAAATGGGAAGTGGCACTTGGCTCTTTTGTTCTCAGTGTGCTGTAGCGGCTGTCTCCCCAGAGGTCAGGTTTCGATTCCCACCTCGGTCATCCTAGTGTTTTTATGTGGTTTCCCACTTCTACTCCTGGCGGCTACGTTGGCGTAGTTGTTAGTATGCTGAGCTTCTATGCCCAAGATCGCGAGTTCAAACCCGGCCGAGGTCGTCGGATATTATTAAGAGCGTTAAATCCCTCAGTATGCCTTCCTTCGGAGGGGAAGTAAAGCCGACGGGCCCACGTCATAGATTATGGCATGTAAAAGAACCTTCCACTAACTACAATATTGTGCGAAGCTATATTTGTAGGTTAGATTTGATTAACGCTCTATTAGTTGCCAGGTGCTGGTTGTGATGGCATTTAGTAGCCAAGTTCACAGCTAGGTGTCGTTGACGGTACATTTGGTAGCACCTACTTGAAATTGATCGTCTGTAGTCCTTATCTGAATTACAGATAACACACATTAATACAGCCATCACAATTAACACCGGTTATCAGACAGATTCTACACACGTCCTTGGCATAGAAGCTCAGTCACCGAAGCCGCCTCTGGCCTGAGGGTGCGTCCTCGAGAGGATATGATTCCCTCCTCAGCCATCATAGAAGTGGCTAATGCTAGGATGGTACCTGGAGCAGCTCGCACGAGGCGCATGCGATGTCTCTGTCCGCTTCGCGCAGTAAATTAGCTCCAGTATGGCCCGTAAAGCCCTGCGCCCGTGCGGATAGTTTTTAGAATACAATCCGAACTTGTTGAATATCATTAGGACCCGGATGTTTATGACATTGCCCGTTATGCTTTTTTCATGACAAATGTAAGATGATGATACAAGCTAATCTCATTCGAATTATGTCATTAAGCATAATTAACACTCCGAACACGAAAGGGTTGCAATAAGGCAATTTGTACAAATACAAGCCCTGAAAGAAGAAGCCTCCGTGGCTTAGGCGGCAGCACGCCGGCCTCTCCCGGTCACTCCATGTGAGATCTGTGCTGGACAAAACGGAGGCAGACAGGTTTTTCTCCGGGCACTCCGGTTTTCCCTGTCAAAATTTCATTCCAGCAACACTCTCCACTATCATTTCATTTCATCTGTCATTCATTTACTCATTGCCCCAGAGGAGTGCGCCAGGCCTTGGCAGCCGGCACAGTCCATATCCTCGCCGCTAGCTAGGGGCTTCATTCATTCCATTCCTGACCCGGTCGGAGACTGGAAGCAGGCTGCGGATTTTCATTTCACAAGCCCTGAAAGAAGTATTACACAGGGGAACAATTTGTAACTTAAATTCTGTTGACTTCGATTTTTAGGCTGTTATAGAGGTAAATTGACATGCTGATTCCAAAACTATAATTAGTTTTTTCCTATCACGTCAAGTTTTTCTTATACAGTTGTTGCGCATGCGATTACGCGGATATACCAAGTATCCGTGTTTTCTGTGTATGTGGGACAGCAGAGCTCGTGAGAAGCATTGGGTGCAGTCAAGGTGGCCGCCAAGATCTGACCTGAAACCTGCTGATCCAGTCATTGTAAGTCAGCCACTTGTCGACAGAAAAAATATTATATTTCCGCCTTTGCTTATAAAACTAGGTCTCATAAACCAATTTGTTAGAGCTTTGTCAACTGAAGGGGACTGTTTTAAGTATATCATTTCGGCATTTCATAGCTTGTCATATATATAGGGTATATGAGAAGATAAAGGCTGGTGTCTTTGATGGGCCACAGATTCGGCAACTTATTAAAGATGAACGTTTCATAGAAACAATGACCGAACTTGAAAACAATGCTTTGTTGGCATTCAAAAGTATTGTCAAGGACTTTCTAAGAAATACACGAGCCCAGAATTACGTTGAAATTGTTCAACAACTCTTTGAGAGCTTTAAAAAGCTTTAAAAAACAGGGTGACCGATTCCACCAAGATTTGAAGGTCATGGAGGCAAGGTATCAAGGTAGATGGGATGTCAGTATGATGGGTGACTACTGTTGGAGCAGCAAGCGAGAATGTCCGCAGATTGAACATTGTAGGAAAAGTTATAAGCGAAAATCTGTACCCTAATATCTTTTTTTATTATTATTTGCATAAACACAATTTAACTTTTAATATTATAATAACCTTTGAATGAATGAATGAATAAAATATTCTAATATTCTAATACGTTTGGTTAGCACCCACTTTAAATTCCTTTGTATCCCCAGTTTGTATGACCTATAGGGTAAAGAGAGGGTATCCTGTAGTTTAATATCTTGACGTGATAGAGAAAAACCGCTAACATTTTGAAATCAGAGACCAAAAATTAGTTAAGAACAAGTCACAGATCTAAGACAACAAAATGGCTGTTCCCCAGTGTTATTGTTAAAGAAGGACCAGTTTTAAACGTGGCACATGACATACAAAGCCAAAGGGAACGACTTTTCTTTGTCTTTTCTTTTAAAGGTGTTCAGAAAAGCATTAAAATATCGCTTTAAAACTCTATATTTCAATATTCCATAAAGCCCCACACCACTTTCCACCTCCACACAGTAACCCACAGCACCGGAACCTCTTTATTTTTACAAATCAAACACTGATTGTAACCCTATGTGGTTACATGTTTTTAGCCTACTTTTCATATTTTGCAAAAATGAAGGAAAAGTAGACTTATGAGATCGATCCGGGAAAATGTGGGTGTGTCTGTCTGTCTGTCCTTCTGTCTGTCTGGCTGTGTGAGTGTGTGTGTGTGTGTGTGTGTCCCCCCCCCCCTTTCAACTCCTAAATGGCTGCAGCAATCAAAACCAAATTTAGTATGAGTAAAGATGAGACCGGAATATCTCACGTCCATATTTGAAAATGATGTCAGTGCTACCAACTGCTGAAAAAACGCACTAGAAATTTGAGCTCCATGTTGAATATCTTGCAAGGTATGCATGGGAGCTATTCGAAAATTGGCACACATGTAGATAATACTATTTCAGTTTAATTTCCAGGAGGCCAACCATGACACTGTTGCCAAAATAATTTTAAGCCTTCTAATAGGTCCAATGTTTAAATGCATATAACTTGTACACTATCAATTGGATTTCAACCAAATTTTGTATGTAATATATGTACATAAACAGATATGACTGAGCGTATTCTTAAGAGCCACCAGGGCTGCCAACTGTTAAAAATTGCTCTCTCTATTTTTTTTACCAAATACCAATATATCAGAAGGTATGCAAGCCAAAAGCTTTAAAGTATGCACACGTATATTCTGACATTTTAGATTAATTTGGAGTACTTATATACGTCAGTTCTACCAACATGATTATAAGCCTGCTGATAGTACCAATTTTTAAATACATGTAACTTCTATACCATCAGTTGGATTTCAACCAAATTTCGTATGTACTAACAGATATGACTATAAGTATTGTTAAGAGCAATCAGGGCTGCCAACTTTTAATAAATGCTGTCTATATTTTTTTACCCTAATATCAATATATCAGAAAGTATGCAAGCCAACAGCTCTATACTTTGCACACTTAGCCTATAGCACCTGACACTCTAGATTAATTTGAAGTAATTAATATAAGTCAGTGGTGCCAACATGATTCTATGCTTGTTGATAGGTCCAATTTTAAAATACATGTAACTTCTATACTAACAAATGGATTTCATCCAAAATTGGCACAACAAGATATCATAATATTTCAGATTATTTCTGACCAGCACACGCATGGTATTGTTGGCAACATGCTTTTACGCGTGCTGATTGATCCAGTGTCTAGCTGCATGTAACGTCCATTGGACTTCAACCAAATTTTGTATTCTGTACCTTAAGAGATGGAACATTGTGGTGTTTGAAGCCATATTTTCAGTGTTGCCTTAGTAAACAAGAGTTTAGTGCTTTTCAGTCGGTCAACACGAATGTACCCAAAAGAGATGGGTTATGCCCTAATCCTGAATTAAATTACATGAGATTAATAAAACACTAGGATGACCAGTTTCGATCGTCAAGCGATCATCATCAGATCCATTACACTTAGGCTACAAAATCTTTGTTTGAAATACAGGTGAAAATATTTACAATATGTACAATTATTTAGTTGCAGTATTGGTACTGCAACTGTCAGTGTATGCTAAATGCAGTATATATGTTAGGTGAAATGCTAAATGGTGATAGCTATCCGGAGATTGTACTTTAGAGAGATTATATGGTTGTAAACTATGGTTAAACTATAAAATTTTAGGCTAACTACTTATCTGATTGTCTTCCGTACTACAGCTACTCGCAGTTTTCGTGCTCACTGGAACTCACTGTGCGGTCGACTGCGGTGGGTATCTTAACGACTGGTTTTTCCCTGCCTTCTCCCCCCTTGCCCCTACGTGCTGTGGGGAGTGATAGCGATGTGTTTA
The DNA here is from genome assembly GCA_946902985.2 of Meconema thalassinum. NCBI lineage: Eukaryota > Metazoa > Arthropoda > Insecta > Orthoptera > Tettigoniidae > Meconema > Meconema thalassinum. The sequence continues at coordinate 21,854,606 of OX336396.1, forward strand.
TGTGAGGTGTTGCCAACCTAGATAAGATGTATGTTATTGAATGAGGTGGGTCTACAACTATTAAAGACCGTGGATTAGCCCTCGCCACGCGTGGAGCATAACCCATTCGAACTAAGCGTTGACGGTCTTATGAGGACGTCCCGGCACCTTTAATACTGCCGCGAATATGGGCCTTGGTTTATTGTAGAAGAAAAGTACATCGTACACCTGATCCAGATAACATTTACCTATTAAAACCCCCTAATTTCCCCCGTTTTTATCTAGCTTGGCTGTGTCGCTAAATTGTGTTTTGTTTCCGACAGGGTGTGTTTTTTAGTAGCGTGAAGAGGGGTGAGCTCTCCATGAACGTGTGTTCATTTAGATTGTTGGGATTGTTTCGTTTGGCTAGGTGTATCTCGATTGCTTCCTTTATGTCAAGAGCTCTGCCTTTCGATTCGTGATGGATTATTTTAAGGTCCGACTCTATATTGGTAAAGCTGTGCCCTGCGTCACACATATGTTCGCACACGGCTGAATGTGTTCCGTATCTTATCGCATTCCTATGTTCATTATACCGTGTGTCTACTCGCCTTCCACTCTGCCCGATGTAATTAGCTTGACAATCGGTGTCTTGGCACGTTATAGAATATACCCCTGACCTTGAATACGGGTCACGTTTATTTAGATTACTATTTAGGAGGTGCCTAGCGGTTGTGTTTTTCGTCGTGAAAGCTATCTTTATGCCTTGCTTTTTGAATAGGTTAGTGATTTTATATGTATTCGCATTCACATAGTTGAAACGCGCAAATTTTTTCTCATTACTGTCCGGTTTGGGAATCGTTTTATCTTTATTTTTATGTTTGGCTATAATTTGATTTATTTTGCTTGGCGAGAAGTTGTTTTCCTTTGCTATTTGCATAATAGTTCTTATTTCCTTATTATAGTTGTCTTTTGACATGGGTATGTTTAAAGCCCTGTGCACCATGGAATTGAAACCCGCTAGTTTGTGCGTACTGGGGTGATTAGACTGATTGTCGATTGCCTGCGAGGTTTGTGTTGCTTTCCGGAATATGGAATATGAAAGGTCGTTGTCTTTACGTTCAATAGTTATATCGAGGTTATATTCTGGTGTACGATGTACTTTTCTTCTACAATAAACCAAGGCCCATATTCGCGGCAGTATTAAAGGTGCCGGGACGCCCTCATAAGACCGTCAACGCTTAGTTCGAATGGGTTATGCTCCACGCGTGGCGAGGGCTAATCCACGGTCTTTAATAGTTGTAGACCCACCTCATTCAATAACATACAACTTATCTAGGTTGGCAACACCTCACATAAACACATCGCTATCACTCCCCACAGCACGTAGGGGCAAGGGGGGAGAAGGCAGGGAAAAACCAGTCGTTAAGATAACCACCGCAGTCGACCGCACAGTGAGTTCCAGTGAGCACGAAAACTGCGAGTAGCTGTAGTACGGAAGACAATCAGATAAGTAGTTAGCCTAAAATTTTATAGTTTAACCATAGTTTACAACCATATAATCTCTTTAAAGTACAATCTCCGGATAGCTAACACCATTTAGTATTTCACCTAACATATATACTGCATTTAGCATACACTGACAGTTGCAGTACCAATACTGCAACTAAATAATTGTACATATTGTAAATATTTTCACCTGCATTTCAAACATAGATTTTGTAGCCTAAGTGTAATGGATCTGATGATGATCGCTTGACGATCGAAACTGGTCATCCTAGTGTTTTATTAATCTCATGTAATTTATTTCAGGATTAGGGTATAACCCATCTCTTTTGGGTACATTCGTGTTGACCGACTGAAAAGCACTTAACTCTTGTTTACTAAGGCAACACTGAAAATATGGCTTCAAACACCACAATGTTCACGGCTAGTCAGGCAAATCGTGAAGCCAAGAAATTCAAATCACTCAGGCTTAAACTCATGAATTTAGACAAGTCAATTTGGTTCAACAAAAAATGTATAGAACTAAACCTCACCCCTAAATACGTACCAATTAAAACCGTACCGAACACACCAGCCTCGATCATTTCAACCAAACAAGCTAAAGCGCTTTGGATAAAAAAACGAATTAAGATTTGCATACATAAGAAAGCAAAAAATTAACCAACAATTATACGACATTCAATTGCAACTAAGTAACTTCTGGCACGCAGCCCAATGGGACAGCTTCACCGAGCACCTACATGACACCATCAAAATCAGAGCAACGAGGAAGCATGAAACGCTAGAAAATAAATTAAGAAAACTAGGAGAAACACAGAACCATCAATCTAACGAACAACACACAAATAACAATGAATTCAATTTCCACAGCAGAGTAAACAACAGAACGAACGTAACCTTTTCTCAAGGTGAAATGAATATGTTAGACAAAGGTTTGAAATACAACTGCACAGACGCACACACGAACCACAATATAAAACAGTTAATCACAGATATTGAGATAGCCAGTCACAAGCTCCCAGCAGAAGACAGGGAATTAACCAAAAATCTCGCCACCAACGAAGCCAAAAAAAATCCTCAAACGAGAGGGCGATAGCAATAACATTCAAAACAACAAACAACTCAAAGAAATAAAGTCGTTGAAACAAAAAATAAAAGAACATGACTTAATCATCACAAAAGCAGATAAGGGAAACACTACAGTAATTTTGAACAAAACAGAATACATTGAAAAAACAGTCGAATTCCTAAACAACAACGAAATCAAGGAATTAACAAAAGACCCCACCAACAAATTCCAAAAACAAATAAAAAGTGCGCTAAAAGAAACAGAATACATACTGACCAAAGCCGAAAAATCAAAACTAATAAACATGAACCCGAAAATACCGTCATTGAGGGGGACAACCAAAAATACACAAAAAGGAATGCCCAATGAGACCAATAGTCAATTGTAGGAATGCCCCTAATTACAAAATCAGCAAAGAGTTACTAAAAATCTTAAAATGCCGTCTTTCCAACGACAAAAACAACTCTGTAAAGAACACAACAGAACTAGTAACAGCATTGAACACCCTACAAATGAAACCTAGCTTCAGGCTAGTATCCTTCGACGTAACTAACATGTACACCAATATTCCGATTATTGAAGCAATCAACACTATCGAAAACAACTTAAAATCCAACAATTCGGTAAAAGAAATTGAAGAGATTGTGAGATTACTGAGGGTCGTTCTCACCCAAAACGTGTTTCAATTCGACAATAAAATATACACACAGAGATAAGGCCTAGCAATGGGATCGCCACTAAGTGGGTTAATCGCTGACATCTTCATCAATGCACTAGAAAATGCGTTCTTAGAAAAGACTTCAACAAAGGGAATAGTAATATGGAAAAGATACGTAGATGATGTAATTTGCATCTACGATACTGAACTAACAAGCGAAGAAACAATTCTCTAATCCATTAATAGCCTTCACCACTCTATCAAATTCACTAAGGAATCCGAAATAGACCGGAAAATAAATTATCTCGATGTAACTATTGAACGTAAAGACAACGACCTTTCATATTCCATATTCCGGAAAGCAACACAAACCTCGCATGCAATCGACAATCAGTCTTATCACCCCAGTACGCACAAACTAGCGGGTTTCAATTCAATGGTGCACAGGGCTTTAAACATACCCATGTCAAAAGACAACTATAATAAGGAAATAAGAACTATTATGCAAATAGCAAAGGAAAACAACTTCTCGCCAAGCAAAATAAATCAAATTGTAGCCAAACATAAAAATAAAGATAAAACGATTCCCAAACCGGACAGTAATGAGAAAAAATTTGCGCGTTTCAACTATGTGAATGCGAATACATATAAAATCACTAACCTATTCAAAAAACAAGGCATAAAGACAGCTTTCACGACGAAAAACACAACCGCTAGGCACCTCCTAAATAGTAATCTAAATAAACGTGACCCGTATGCAAAGTCAGGGGTATATTCTATAACGTGCCAAGACACCGATTGTCAAGCTAATTACATCGGGCAGAGTGGAAGGCGAGTAGACACACGTTATAATGAACATAGGAATGCGATAAGATACGGAGCACATTCAGCCGTGTGCGAACATAGGTGTGACGCAGGGCACAGCTTTACCAACATAGAGTCGGACCTTAAAATAATCCATCACGAATCGAAAGGCAGAGCTCTTGACATAAAGGAAGCAATCGAGATACACCTAGCCAAACGAAACAATCCCAACAATCTAAATGAACACACGTTCATGGAGAGCTCACCCCTCTTCACGCTACTAAAAAAAACACCCTGTCGAAAACAAAACACAATTTAGCGACACAGCCAAGCTAGATAAAAAAAGGGGGGAAATTAGGGGTTTTTTAATAGGTAAATGTTATCTGGATCAGGTGTACGATGTACTTTTCTTCTACAATAAACCAAGGCCCATATTCGCGGCAGTATTAAAGGTGCCGGGACGTCCTCATAAGACCGTCAACGCTTAGTTCGAATGGGTTATGCTCCACGCGTGGCGAGGGCTAATCCACGGTCTTTAATAGTTGTAGACCCACCTCATTCAATAACATACATCTTATCTAGGTTGGCAACACCTCACATAAACACATCGCTATCACTCCCCACAGCACGTAGGGGCAAGGGGGGAGAAGGCAGGGAAAAACCAGTCGTTAAGATAACCACCGCAGTCGACCGCACAGTGAGTTCCAGTGAGCACGAAAACTGCGAGTAGCTGTAGTACGGAAGACAATCAGATAAGTAGTTAGCCTAAAATGTTATAGTTTAACCATAGTTTACAACCATATAGTCTCTCTAAAGTACAATCTCCGGATAGCTATCACCATTTAGCATTTCACCTAACATATATACTGCATTTAGCATACACTGACAGTTGCAGTACCAATACTGCAACTAAATAATTGTACATATTGTAAATATTTTCACCTGCATTTCAAACATAGATTTTGTAGCCTAAGTGTAATGGATCTGATGATGATCGCTTGACGATCGAAACTGGTCATCCTAGTGTTTTATTAATCTCATGTAATTTATTTCAGGATTAGGGTATAACCCATCTCTTTTGGGTACATTCGAGTTGACCGACTGAAAAGCACTCAACTCTTGTTAAGAGATGGAACTAAGAATATATTCAGTCACCAGGGCTGCCAACTGTAGTGCTCTATTAGGCTACATTATACCAGGTATATTTTGAACTAATTAGATATTTCGATATTACCAACTTAATTTCGTCATTATTCTAGATAGGTTCACCTTCTTTCTTACTTACTTAGTCGTTTACCCTCCAGGTTGGTGGAACCCACGGACTCAGCGAGGGAACTCACCACTACCGCCTCTACGGGCAGTGTCCTAGAGCTGGGAACATCTAATCGGAGTGGATACAACTGGTGAGGTGTGATTGGCACCTCGCCCAGGCGGCCTCACCTGCAAAGTGAACAAGGGCCTCATGAGGGAAGGTAATGGATGGTCAGGATGGATAGGCAAGGAAGAGGGAAGGAGGCGGCCGTGGCCTTGAAGAAGGTACCATCCCGGCATTTGCCCGAAGACGAAGTGGGGAAACCACGGAAAACCACTTCTAGGATGGCTGAGGTGGCAATCGAACCCCCTCTACTCAGTTGAAACACCCGAGGCTGAGTAGACCCCGTTCCAGTCCTCATACTGAACCCGAGGAGGTTATGCTGACTGGAATCGAACGTGGTTCTCAGAGACTGTGAACTCAGTATAAAGGTTCCACCAGGGAACGAACCCGAAGTCTGTGGAGGGAGTTTTATTGTAAAAACCCCTAGAGAGAAGTGTATATGAAATCACTGGCGTGATTTCAGTTGCAGTGACATTATTTACTAAAATAATGAAGGGAAATTGAGCAGAATACTGCATTATTAGACTACTTGGTGTAGGCTATACGAGGCTTGGAACACTGCTAGTGCAGAGTTGACATTTTTACAAATTGGCCCAGAATTGTGGGAGGTGTTCAGTGGAGCCACGTCCATCTCTCTGACCTCGTTATGTCGTCTGGGAGAGGGTGAGGGCCTGAATAATGACCCAGTTCTTCCCCGACGGAGAATAGCATTGAGTTTGGTGGGGAGAGATAGCCAGGAAAATCATTGATTACTCGTGATCGGAGTAACGGATTGACTTGAGAGTTGTCCACAGGTGAATCTTTTGCCAAAAGGCTAATTTTAGAGCCTTTAATCTGCGAAATTGACGCATATTTAAGGAAGAGCGGAAGGACCGTAGAACTATCATTGTTCGCGGCGAGTTTTGAGAAGGTCGCCTGGGATTCCCAAGAAGATAGCGTCCCCAAGCCATGGAGAAAGGAATTAATATTAATTAATTGGACGAGCGATTCTTCTGCACGCCGGTAGTTCTGGGATCTGTGATGACAAAGGAACCCGATGATCATGGTTTCGAGACCAGAATCACGCTGTGAGAGGAGCCGAGATGACGCGGGAAAATTTCGCCCTACTTTTCGTGGGAATCCAATATAAGGGAGTCGACCCTTGACGGAGCGTTCAGTTGAAGCTCAGTCTTGCTCAGTTGGCAGTCAGTCTTACTCAGTCCTACGCAATCATCACGCCAGGTGCACGCCAGTATTGCAGCCTGTCTTAACGCAGTTTACAAAGTTGGACATAGTTTGTCACCGAGAGTTGAAAATAGTAATCGCTACACAGTTTTGTAAACAGTATGAACAATGTGTGTTCATTTAGGAAGCAACGTGTGAAATAAGTTGCAGAACTATTGTAAATAATAATCTATGTAAAGTTATGCACAGTGTTAGCGCAATGTAAAATATTGACTGATCGTATATGTGTAATTACGATGGAATGCACTAAAAGAAACGTTACGGAGCAGTTGGTAATGTCATAAGTATACCAAATAACCACGCTCAGGACGGTAGTTAGCATATTTATGCAACGCAGGGAGCTACCATAGGAGTATGGATAAGATCTGTTGGTGAATTCCGAGAGCAGGTAAACTAGACTTTCAATCAGGAGTTGATAGGAGCACGGGAGATGCCATCGATACCTGCAATTTTGATCTTTGCTAGGGAATTTCAACAATGAAAAGTGTATAAAGTGTCGTATGTGTGGGAGCGATAGCTTCCTTAGAGAAATGCAACGTGCCGTGTTGTTAACAGAAAATATGTGTCATAAAATGTGTGTGTATTCAAGATAAATATGTCACGTTAAACCTGCAAATGGCAGGCAAACTGGAAGAATATGATTGGTTGGAGCCACCGTAAGGAGCCTGTAGAGATATGTGAGTACCCCACAAATTATGTTTAATTAATGAACATAGGACACTGCATGTTGGTGATTTCCGTAAAGATGCCAGTAAAAATCAGTTTAGGAGGTAGATCCTCCATGTTCAATCATTATTGTGTTGATTTTTATAGAGTTGAGATGTTAATTTGCATCATTAAGTGGAGTAATCATTCCCACTATGAATTAAGAATGGCAATCAGTTATGTAAATGCAACGAACACGATTGTTCGAATTTTAAGACGTTTAGTTATGTCGGATTTTTGGTAATTTATGTGAGAATAATAATAAAGAATGATTTTGGTCATTTATGTCAGTGAGATTAATGAATAAGAAGGAATGATTTTGGTCATTTATGTCAGTGAGATTAATGATAATAATAATAATGGATATTAAAAGCATGAATGAACGCATCAGGAAATAATGAACGTTGTAAGCGAGAAATAGTTACGCTAATTGCAAGACTTATCGATCTAAGCAGTAAGATGATACAGTAAGATTACATTACGGTAATTAAGGAAAGAAGTTTTATATCAGAATATTGCATATATTCAATAATGAGGCCAGGAATGAAAGAGCTTTTAGTGAATTGAATTTGCAGCTTATATGAGAAGCTTATAGAGTAATTGATAGATTTCTCTTAATATTAGAGGGCGGAGGTCGTACATTAGTTAAAGGGGCCAGGTGGTCTATTCTACGTACGAAATCTCCTATGTCATGGGCATAAGTGGAGATATAATTTATGCCAGAGTTTTAGTGTGGTACCCTAGCTCTGAGGAAGGATATGAAAGTGTTCCGGGTTGGAATCCTGTGGTAGAGACGAGGAAAACGAGGACACCTCGAAACTCTATGGATCCCCGAGAACTTATTGATGAGTTATTCAGCTCGTGGGAGCGAAACTCATGGCGACAGCTTGGACTGAGCGCCTATTTTATTTGAGACACCGGTCACCCGTCAGACTAATGTATTACGAACCCCGAACCTTCATGTTGAATGGACCTGTGTGAGGCCAGTAATTATTATATCCTCAGTGTAGGAGTAATTTAAAAAAGCTCATTCAATACCTGTTTGCATAATAGTCAATTAAGATCCTTTGGGATATGTGTGTCGTTCAGACAACAGTATTTGTATTGTACATCTTCTACTGCTTAGTGAAGGAAAGCATTCAAACCTTTAGGGAGGGTCGAGATAATTGGTGGAACCCCCATCCCACATTCTATTGTGTGCCGACTCCTCGAGCAGAGGGTCTGCGGACGGTCACCCGAACCGTCAAGGCAAGTTGAAAGGAACAGATTGAGACCCTGTAATGACATGTATTGAAATATTGTTATGTTGAGTAACGTAGCCATGTGGTTTAAGAACACATGGATAATTATAGATCATCCTGATGGTTCATTATTTTAGCTATCTGACGAATGGTTAGACGATGTATTTGCACTGTCACTGACGCCAAGTTAATGAAGTTGGTTACCAGATGCCACAGGCTACGCACGCAAGGTAGTCTTATTGTACCACCCGACACAGCTATAATTTAACGTCTTTAATATGAAATCACAACAGCATGCAGTGGGACTATATAAATAGTGGAGTAGGGGTAGCTTACATAAATATGGGGTTGCACGTAGTTTGCGGTGCAACACCAGAATAGGCTAATGCATGACGCATTTGGTGGGGAGAGAAAGATCAAAACACACACGGTACACATATTTGTCAAAACTAAAGAGGTTGAAGGAATGATTAATTTGTGAAATTAAAAAAAAGTCACATTGGATGACAGTAGTATGTCAATGTAAAAGTTGTTTGTGAAGTTGTATGTGCATCAGCGCACTAGAATATCTTTGTGAAGCTCACATAAGGGTAAAGCTTTGTGGTATGATATGGTTTATTATGATTATGTTATGTTCATATTGGTGGATTGTGGAAAGTAATTTTTGTTTGCTTTTGTTTTATGGTTATGGGGATTGTTTTATTTGTTAAAGCCATGATTTTATTTACTGGATTAAATTTTTAGAATAGAGTTGTGCCTTATTATTGTAGAGTTGATACCTTGTAGCCTCAAATCCAAAATATGCACTGCTCATTTGGGGAGACGGTACACGCCTGAGACCTGAAGCTAGCTGGAGGCAGAAGCATATTTTCCATCGAGATTATACGCATGGGTACAATACCACTTTTCAAATTTCGTGGCAGAGCCGGGAATCGAACCCAGGACCTCCGGGGTGGCAGCTAACCATGCTGACCGCTACGCTACGGAGGTGGCCTAGATAGGTTCATATACTGTAGAATAATCATTGGCATGAAAAGTAGGCTGTATAGTTCTTCACGGAACTTATTGTTATCTGTTCATTCTCTTAGATTAAGTTGAGCTACTCTTTAGTAAACGCGAAGAGGGCCATGTTTGATTCATTCGAGTTCCATTTACGATGTTATTTTGTTTTTATTTCCCTCAATGTCTAAATGTATTGCTTTAGTAATGTATGCTTTATCTAAATAAAAGGATTATTGTAATACCAGTAGATTCAGATAACAAACGTGTGGATGCGGATAACAGTTGTGCGGATGCGGTAACGTTTTGTTTATCCGCGCAGAGGCTGTGTTCACTCTGAAACCTCGTGACATTAGTAACCACCAGCACTCAGTTGTGTAAATGTTTTGAACGTTAGACCTGTACTTAGAAGAAGAAGCGTGGCCGCAGCTACCTTAGTGACCTTCCGGCTGCGCTATTCAATGGAGCGTCCGTCCTCCGGCGCGGCGTAGCCATGTGCGTCAAGTTGTACATCACGACTGTAAACGCAAACGCCGCGAAGATAACTCATTTCAAGTTCTAGGGCATCTACTCTAATCCTAGACTTCGTAATAGGGGCGTGGTGGCGCAGCGGTCAAGCTGTATGCCTCTCACCAAGGCGGACTAGGTTCGATTCCCGGTCACTGCATGTGAGATTGTCGATGTGAAATGCCATGTCCTGTGGTTCGGATTCCACGTAAAACGGAGGTCCCGTGGCTTATGATCGCGAGATTAACGGTCACGTTAAACTACAAGCTTCCTTCCTTTTTAGACTTCGTAATAATTACAGTTAAGCACACTACGTGAGTTATCAAACAAAATCCACACTCCCCAAAGTACACGAGGCTGATAACCTTGATTAACGAAGCCCATCAAATCTGGCCCAAGGCTGCAGGATTGAATCCTGTCGCAGTCACTTGGCATTTGTGGGTGTGTAATTGCGATGGAGCCGTGTCAGTAGGTTTACTGGCACGTTAAAGATCTTCGGGACATAATTCCGGCACCCCGACCACAGTAGTTAGAAGGGACGTAAAACCAATAACATTATATAGATCTTAAGTTTCTGGATGAAATCCAATCCAGAGCCTCCTCGGTAAGAGAAAATCGTGCTATCTATACACCACAGGGGACTTTTTTTTTTAGTCGTTTACCCTCCAGGTTGGTGGAACCCACGGACTCAGCGAGGGAACTCACCACTACCGCCTCTACGGGCAGTGTCCTAGAGCTGGGAACATCGAATCGGAAGGGATACAACTGGTGAGGTGGGATTGGCACCTCGCCCAGGCGGCCTCACCTGCAAAGCGAACAGGGGCCTCATGAGGGAAGGTAAGGGATGGTTAGGATGGATAGACAAGGAAGAGGGAAGGAGGCGGCTGTGGCCTTGAAGAAGGTACTGTCCCCGTTTACCCGGATAGTAGGCTGTCAGAGATCCGCCCCCTCAATCGGATTGCCAATAATCAACCGCACCAGCTCAGCTACACCAATGAAAATGGCACTGACAGATACTACCGAGATTTGAGCACAGAAGTTAACAAGGAATTATTGTGGAACACACCAAAATAGACGGGGGTTCATACTTACCTCTACTTACCTCTTAAAAATATCCCGGGGATTGGGTTGACAACAGGATCTCTAAAGTATGCTCCCACAATAACCTTCACTATGACATTTAAAAATGAACCAGAACGAAGGCAAGAACTTTGAACTGTACAAAAGCTTTATTTCAAATAAAGGGTATGACTTTAACAAACTCAACAAAATATATGTGGCTATCAGTAGCCCATGTCAATCTGACTATGTCCTCCTGTAGGACTTGCAAAGTTAGCATACAACATGTTAGCTCCCACGAGCTCAAAATAACGTAATATTTAGAACACATTTGGACTGGATGAGGAAGTCAGGATGAGACACATTTATAGAGCATTTGTTTTCTTTTAATAAACATGACACTTGTATTTATAGGCGCAAGGCCACACTGTAGACGACCTCGTCCGCTGATAACCAGTTGTCTGGCCAGCTGCCATCTACCCTTCAACCTGGCGTACACCTGTCAAATGGGCTCACTTGTCAAGCCACGTTGCGTAAGAATCCAGCACTCTCAAAAGCTTTAAATGTCCGCAAGACATCACAAATATTGTTACGCAAATCTTTCCAATGCTTTACTCACATACCACTGGATTATTCTGACCATCCTTAAACTTGTTTAATTAGCATCCAAATGTTTAATAAGTATTGTTTAGAGTATAAAACAAACTCTTAAATGTTTATAACAAAAACTCATAAATTAATTTATAACAATTAGAAATTGTTTATAATATAGTTAAATACAAAAAGAATTTTAAACACGCCTCTAACATTACTTCCGTTCCACATTATTGTCAAAGATATTTACATTATTTATTTACAATATTAACATTTAAATTATTCAAATTATTAATTTGAGAAACACATTAACCACATGTTCATCCAGTTGGTAATTTCATAATCGTGTCAATATAATCGACCAATGAAGGTTAGTTATACATGTTAATGTCACAATCTGGTTTAATAAAGGTTTAATAATTATTATAATTATTTGTGACGGTAATCTTCATTCAAAATCTTATCTCAAATTCTTTCAATACTCTTGTTAATTATAACAGTAAATTCACTTGATTAATTTTCAAAGGACAAATACAATACACTCCAGCGGTAAATACGTCGCTTATAAAAAAATGCACAAAACTGAATTAAAAATAGGCCCAAAATTCAGCATATATTAATATATACGGCATCAAAATCTTCCACAGAATTTACAAAAACCTCCACTAACAAATTCTTCAACATCATTAATTACTGTGGGAACCTCCTTCATTTACTTCAAGGGCATTATACATCAGCGACTTTCAACACGTTCGCTGCACTAGCGATTATACATTCATAGGTCCACTTCAAAAATTCTTATAATCATTAATAGTTTCAAAACTGTTGTCATTTAACCTTCGTGGATTTCATTCATGAATCGAAATGAAGTAAAAATTTGCCAATCACAAACAAATTTAATAGTGAATACGCTTATATACGCCTCTCTGGTCTATCAAATTTTAAGATTATCATCTTTAAAGAATTGTAGTATAAAAATACTATCATCAAACAAAGTGCGACTAAACTGCAAAATAGTCGAATAGAATCCAATTAGACTGTGGAATGCAAACATTATTATTCAAATCTCTAATTGAGAAAAACTCCTAACAAAAGTTCACGACTTTAATGCATTCAATAATTCATAATTAAAGTTCATCTTTCACAAAATTGTCTATGATGCAATGGTCGTTCATAACTGACGATAAATGTCTGTGTTGCAATCAATTTCAAATAACGACTAGTATTTCCAAGATCGTCGACAATGCAAGAGATTTTAACGCTCTAAAATCATTTAAATGTTCTTCCTTCTTGATGATGACAGAAAATTGGTCAAAGTAATTAAACTGGGGTAGAAATTACTTTAATAAAGAGACACGCTGTCTGAAATTAAATCTGCCATGAAAATCATTAACTTATAGTCAAATCGTGACTACAAAAAATTAAGAAAATTATTGAAATATCTAAATATCAGTCTCAACTGATCCAAAATCATTTAACTATGCCTATGAAATAACCATGTCTTAATAAATCGTCGAAAAAGGCATAACTCATAAAGGTTTACTGAGAATAGGAATCTCAAACAAGAATATAGGGCAAAATACATGAGGACAGAAAATATGGGAAAATGGTTGCTCAAATATTGCTAAAAAACTCAAATACAATAAACGTTCACGACTACCTTATCTGCCGATTGAAGTTCCAGAGGAAAATTCCCCAAAGAAGACTGCTGATGGATCCATTTCACCAAGTTAAAGCTGAGCTCCATCCTCGAAACAGGAAACAGCACCCTCGGAGAATCGAACTGCTTCCTTCTCCGGAAATTGCACTGCTCCATGAAGACGAAAGACATCCTTCCGGCAAAATTCTTCTTTGTGAGTCGGGACAACCCTGACCTCTCTTGAAAAATCCCTGAAGATCTTGTAGAAAATCGCCATGAAGTTTTTGTAGTAATTTCCGTAGAAATATTCATATTCAGAGAGTATGAAATCGTTTCCATTGCTATTTGATAGTATTCAGCGTTGAGCCACGAAACATGGGTGTAGATGGTTGTTCACCACATGTCCGCTTATATGGAATGGCAATTAGCGAAGTTCCATGTTGCTATCTTACTCCAACGATGTATGTCCCAATTGCATTAAAGTCCCTTAGCCTTCCATCTTCTCTTCGGTTATGGTAATAGAAGAACAAACTGCCTTATTAAACTGCTCCATAATACTGTAGCGTTGTGTCACAAAAGCAATCAGAAGTCTCCCTGTTATACTAGCAGTGTCAGCCGTAGCGTAGAATCTGACGCTATAACGTGCTTCTCAGGTGGCGAGAAACTCACTTTTGTCAGTCGTCTAAAAGTGCTAATATCTTCTAAAATACCTCCTCGAAATTGTTCAAATTTACTACACTGCTTAATGTAGCACTGCACAATAGAATTAGCTTATAGGCAACCGCTAACTGTTCATAGCTAATCTTGTAGACGCGTTATAATGTGCGTTTTAACTTCACCTAGTTTTACTCACAGTAAACTTGCACTGCTTGTCTGCTTGAATCACGTTCACTGCGGTGGCTTCACCACGCGTTATAAAGACGACTCTCTCTACTAATATCACTCGACGTTTCACCAAAACTACTATATAATCACTAAAGATCTGACGATTTGAGATATGCGATATGAGATCTGACGATTGAGATCTGACGATTGAGACTCCTCTCTTCTGCGCAAGGCCTTTTATAAACTTCATAAGGGGCGTATCCATCCCTTCCATAGCGAGTTACTGCGTCATCGCTCGAAGTTCCAACTTCGTCAATACGTGACGGATTTTCAAAATTCAAAAACAGGAAATAAATTTCACCAAAATTCCAGATCAATGCCTCTACTGCAAATGGATTTCCACAATTCTTAATTCCAAAAAGTATTAAAAATATCATAGTTTCAGCAATCTCCGTCTTCCTTCAAACAATCGTTGATTGGTTCAAGCCTTCCCTCCAATAGCATAATTTCTTCCTCAGCACAATTCCACGTTTCCTGCGACTGCGTCGTAAATCTCGGAACTTTCTCGAATAAATGCTGACGTCATAAAGAATCTCAGCTCAAGTAGCCTGCTGGTATAACGTCTGCGTCATCCGTGCTTACGTCATGACCATCCACGTCATAACCATGACAGCCATAACTTTCTTCATAATTTTCAATATAGCCACCGTGGTCTCAACATAATTCAATTACGGGGGCATTCTCCCCTCACCACGTTTTAAAAACAGTTGCAAATTGTTTTTAAATTCAGTGTTACAAGTATCTCAACTTTCTTGAACACGAAATTGAATTATTACTGGCTTACTCTAGTATGATATTTCCTCTATGTTCCTTAATCATAAATCTCTTCTACTCTGGGTTGTGTGTGGTTAAATGCATTCTCTCCTCTCTACTTTCTCTTCTGTCCAGTATTTCTATTTTCTAAGTTCTGCTGGCTCATAGAAGGCCCAGGATCGATCACAACATCCTGCCTTTTCTTTTGATTTTCGGCTTCTTTTTCCCGTAGTTCTTTCAGGTATTGCTGGCTTTCCCTCTCTCTTTCCTGATACTGATCGGGTGTCATAACCTGATCTTGAGGATTTTGATTTCTATTTTGGTTCTGGTTATTTCTATTATAATTTCTGTTATAACCATTATTGTTGTAATATCTGCCTCTTCCATTGTTGTAATTGCCTCGATTATAGTTCCAGCCTCTTCTCTGTTGATATGGACGGTAACCTTGCGATCTGTTATTTCTAAACTGATTATTCCTGTGAGGACCTACATTGTCAGTTTTCTCTTCATCTGGCTTGTCAGTTTGTTGGACTTGGTCCATATATACCGTATTTATTTCTTTGAAGTCATGCCTTTGACCTTTCTGTACCACGTTAGGCATTGGACTTGTGTAGTCTAACCTCCTCAGTAATTCATCCATGCTGGTCAAATCCCTTATGTTTGATGAAATGATTAGTCTCCTCACCTCCACAGGCAGCATACGAGAAATCGCATCAATTAATTGCTCCGTTGACAAAGGGGGTTGCAAAAATCTCAAGCGGGACAATTGACTCGTAAAGAAATCAGCGTACCGCGTTGGAAGAGTACCTGAGTATTTTCTTGAATAAACCTCCGCTCTTAACGAATTCTGCGCTTCGATGGACCAAAATCGTGTGATTAATGCCTGTGCAAACTCGTCAAAGTTACTGAATGTGTATCTAAATGCGCGAAACCATTCAAGGGGTCCTCCAATCAAAAATCTCTCCACTATCTTCATCTCTCTCTCTCTCTGGGAATGTGAGATTCGATGAAATAATCTTTGAGGTTCCTAACATATTCTATAGGCGTCAAACTATCAGTGTTGCTGAACTTTTTCGGTTTGTCTTCAAAATTCCTGATGACCGTGACATTCCTCGGATATGAATCCGGGTAGTTTTTCCCACTATCTCGATAGTTCCACTCAGGTTCCATATTCCTCTCGTCATTTTCCTCCCTGAATCTGGATATACGTTCTTCAGGAGTCACGTCTCTCTCTTCTGGATCTAGGTTATATCTTCTGGCATAATTCCTATTGGTTTCGCAAGCCAAGCCTTCTGTATCCTTGTCAGTAATCTCCGTTAAGACTTTCTTGATTAACTCTTCTTTGTAGGTCTCCATAAAACTAGCTTCTCCTAGCTTCAAATTTTGCAGTTTACTCGTCGTTTCATTCACATCAGAGACAACTTTATGAATCTGTTCCTCTAATGCAGATTTTAATGCTTGCACATCCTGACCTAATTGTGTTCTATCTTCTACTTGTCTCTCGGATAGCGAATCCATCCTGACGCTTAAATCTTTCCTAATCTGTACTACTTCATTGTTAATATCTATTTGAGTACTGGCAAGTTTCCTTTCAATACGTTCCTGAATTTGGGTTACATGTTCCCCACTTGACCTATTCCACTCGTCTTTCCATACTGCTACATTTGCCGTTAACATTTCTGCTATGTCTACTTCGATATCTTCTTTAAGTAATCTATTATGGTCTAATACCTGGGTTCTCATGACCTCTACATCAAACTTTAAACCTGCTAAAGACGCTGTCGTTCTAACTGACTCATCAACTAGCCTAGTCGTTAATGCACTTATATTACGTGTACAATTGTTTTCGAATTTTCTATTTCTTCCCTGACTTTATTTACATCAGTTTGGACTTTAGCAATATCTACGAAAACTGTGTTGACTTCTACTTGAATTTTATTTATGTCACCTTGCATCTCATTTACATCCGAATGAATGTTATTAATATCAACCTGAACATTGGACACATCAGTTCTAACATTTTGGATTCCTCTTTGGACTTCCTCAACCTTGTCTTGGACAGTCGCAACATCATTTTTAACAACAACTACTTCAGCCCTAGCACAAGAAATATCACCTCGGACATTAGCAACATCTAAATTCAACATTGTAAGATCTTTCTGTACTTTAGAAACATCAGTTTTTACATCAGAAACATTTTTATGCACATTAGACACATCTATTTTAACCTCTGAAACATTTTTATGCACATTGGATAAATCTTTTTGGACATTGGACACGTCTGAGCGCATGTCAGTTACAGCATTCTCGATTCCTTCGGTATTAATCTGTAAACGCGACATATTATCCTCTAAGTTAACAGAACTGGTCTGAATAACTTTCAAACTTTCATCCATGCTAGCTTTCAAATTACTAGCATTCTCCTCCATTCGACTAGTATTCCTAGCTTCCATTTCCGTTATACTGCTATTCAGGCTTGCTGTCAAATTAGCAGACATCTCCTCTAACATCTTCCTCAAACTTTCGTCTGCCATTACAATATTAATTCAAAAATATAAACTGCTGTAGGGACATACATCAAAAGAGCAAAATAACAACATCTGAGCAACACTTTTCACCATATATAAATTTGATCAATTTTCTGTCTTAAATCTAACTTATAACTACATTATAATTAACCTTCGAAGACACTTCATGTTGAAACAAAGTCAAGCACATGTTCAAATTTCCCTGGCTCATTTTAAAATATCTTAACACAAATAATTTACATTTACAATCCAAATAATTTAATTTTATCTCTAATATGACTGAAATGTCATAAGCCGGTCAAATAAAATAAGATTCCAGATCATTGGCGATTTTTCTAAGTTTCCAGCCTATTTAACCTTTCTCAAGTTGTATAAGATCTGATCTTTTCTGAGTGTAATTTTCCTAATACAATACAACATTTAATTCCTATATAATCACACTCTCAAATTCTACAATTGGCCTAGACATCTAACAAAGAATCAACCTCTTTATTTGAGTCTAATCGATCCACACGTTTTAGGTTTGCCAATCCTACTGGCGTTCAACCTGGTGATCCAGTTATGTTGAATCAGCCCCACGTTTAATGGTCGCCAATCCTTCTGTCCCCGTTTACCCGGATAGTAGGCTGTCAGAGATCCGCCCCCTCAATCGGATTGCCAATAATCAACCGCACCAGCTCAGCTACACCAATGAAAATGGCACTGACAGATACTACCGAGATTTGAGCACAGAAGTTAACAAGGAATTATTGTGGAACACACCAAAATAGACGGGGGTTCATACTTACCTCTACTTACCTCTTAAAAATATCTCGGGGATTGGGTTGACAACAGGATCTCTAAAGTATGCTCCCACAATAACCTTCACTATGACATTTAAAAATGAACCAGAACGAAGGCAAGAACTTTGAACTGTACAAAAGCTTTATTTCAAATAAAGGGTATGACTTTAACAAACTCAACAAAATATATGTGGCTATCAGTAGCCCATGTCAATCTGACTATGTCCTCCTGTAGGACTTGCAAAGTTAGCATACAACATGTTAGCTCCCACGAGCTCAAAATAACGTAATATTTAGAACACATTTGGACTGGATGAGGAAGTCAGGATGAGACACATTTATAGAGCATTTGTTTTCTTTTAATAAACATGACACTTGTATTTATAGGCGCAAGGCCACACTGTAGACGACCTCGTCCGCTGATAACCAGTTGTCTGGCCAGCTGCCATCTACCCTTCAACCTGGCGTACACCTGTCAAATGGGCTCACTTGTCAAGCCACGTTGCGTAAGAATCCAGCACTCTCAAAAGCTTTAAATGTCCGCAAGACATCACAAATATTGTTACGCAAATCTTTCCAATGCTTTACTCACATACCACTGGATTATTCTGACTATCCTTAAACTTGTTTAATTAGCATCCAAATGTTTAATAAGCATTGTTTAGAGTATAAAACAAACTCTTAAATGTTTATAACAAAAACTCATAAATTAATTTATAACAATTAGAAATTGTTTATAATATAGTTAAAGACAAAAAGAATTTTAAACACGCCTCTAACATTACTTCCGTTCCACATTATTGTCAAAGATATTTACATAATTTATTTACAATATTAACATTTAAATTATTCAAATTATTAATTTGAGAAATACATTAACCACATGTTCATCCGGTTGGTAATTTCATAATCGTGTCAATATAATCGACCAATGAAGGTTAGTTATACATGTTAATGTCACAATCTGGTTTAATAAAGGTTTAATAATTATTATAATTATTTGTGACGGTAATCTTCATTCAAAATCTTATCTCAAATTCTTTCAATACTCTTGTTAATTATAACAGTGAATTCACTTGATTAATTTTCAAAGGACAAATACAATACACTCCAGCGGTAAATACGTCGCTTAAAAAAAATGCATAAAACTGCATTAAAAATAGGCCCAAAATTCATCATATATTAATATATACGGCATCAAAATCTTCCACAGAATTTACAAAAACCTCCACTAACAAATTCTTCAACATCATTAATTACTGTGGGAACCTCCTTCATTTACTTCAAGGGCATTATACATCAGCGACTTTCAACACGTTCGCTGCACTAGCGATTATACATTCATAGGTCCACTTCAAAAATTCTTATAATCATTAATAGTTTCAAAACTGTTGTCATTTAACCTTCGTGGATTTCATTCATGAATCGAAATGAAGTAAAAATTTGCCAATCACAAACAAATTTAATAGTGAATACGCTTATATACGCCTCTCTGGTCTATCAAATTTTAAGATTATCATCTTTAAAGAATTGTAGTATAAAAATACTATCATCAAACAAAGTGCGACTAAACTGCAAAATAGTCGAATAGAATCCAATTAGACTGTGGAATGCAAACATTATTATTCAAATCTCTAATTGAGAAAAACTCCTAACAAAAGTTCACGACTTTAATGCATTCAATAATTCATAATTAAAGTTCATCTTTCACAAAATTGTCTATGATGCAATGGTCGTTCATAACTGACGATAAATGTCTGTGTTGCAATCAATTTCAAATAACGACTAGTATTTCCAAGATCGTCGACAATGCAAGAGATTTTAACGCTCTAAAATCATTTAAATGTTCTTCCTTCTTGATGATGACAGAAAATTGGTCAAAGTAATTAAACTGGGGTAGAAATTACTTTAATAAAGAGACACGCTGTCTGAAATTAAATCTGCCATGAAAATCATTAACTTATAGTCAAATCGTGACTACAAAAAATTAAGCAAATTATTGAAATATCTAAATATCAGTCTCAACTGATCCAAAATCATTTAACTATGCCTATGAAATAACCATGTCTTAATAAATCGTCGAAAAAGGCATAACTCATAAAGGTGTACTGAGAATAGGAATCTCAAACAAGAATATAGGGCAAAATACATGAGGACAGAAAATATGGGAAAATGGTTGCTCAAATATTGCTAAAAAACTCAAATACAATAAACGTTCACGACTAGCTTATCTGCCGATTGAAGTTCCAGAGGAAAATTCCCCAAAGAAGACTGCTGATGGATCCATTTCACCAAGTTAAAGCTGAGCTCCATCCTCGAAACAGGAAACAGCACCCTCGGAGAATCGAACTGCTTCCTTCTCCGGAAATTGCACTGCTCCATGAAGACGAAAGACATCCTTCCGGCAAAATTCTTCTTTGTGAGTCGGGACAACCCTGACCTCTCTTGAAAAATCCCTGAAGATCTTGTAGAAAATCGCCATGAAGTTTTTGTAGTAATTTCCGTAGAAATATTCATATTCAGAGAGTATGAAATCGTTTCCATTGCTATTTGATAGTATTCAGCGTTGAGCCACGAAACATGGGTGTAGATGGTTGTTCACCACATGTCCGCTTATATGGAATGGCAATTAGCGAAGTTCCATGTTGCTATCTTACTCCAACGATGTATGTCCCAATTGCATTAAAGTCCCTTAGCCTTCCATCTTCTCTTCGGTTATGGTAATAGAAGAACAAACTGCCTTATTAAACTGCTCCATAATACTGTAGCGTTGTGTCACAAAAGCAATCAGAAGTCTCCCTGTTATACTAGCAGTGTCAGCCGTAGCGTAGAATCTGACGCTATAACGTGCTTCTCAGGTGGCGAGAAACTCACTTTTGTCAGTCGTCTAAAAGTGCTAATATCTTCTAAAATACCTCCTCGAAATTGTTCAAATTTACTACACTGCTTAATGTAGCACTGCACAATAGAATTAGCTTATAGGCAACCGCTAACTGTTCATAGCTAATCTTGTAGACGCGTTATAATGTGCGTTTTAACTTCACCTAGTTTTACTCACAGTAAACTTGCACTGCTTGTCTGCTTGAATCACGTTCACTGCGGTGGCTTCACCACGCGTTATAAAGACGACTCTCTCTACTAATATCACTCGACGTTTCACCAAAACGACTATATAATCACTAAAGATCTGACGATTTGAGATATGCGATATGAGATCTGACGATTGAGATCTGACGATTGAGACTCCTCTCTTCTGCGCAAGGCCTTTTATAAACTTCATAAGGGGCGTATCCATCCCTTCCATAGCGAGTTACTGCGTCATCGCTCGAAGTTCCAACTTCGTCAATACGTGACGGATTTTCAAAATTCAAAAACAGGAAATAAATTTCACCAAAATTCCAGATCAATGCCTCTACTGCAAATGGATTTCCACAATTCTTAATTCCAAAAAGTATTAAAAATATCATAGTTCCAGCAATCTCCGTCTTCCTTCAAACAATCGTTGATTGGTTCAAGCCTCCCCTCCAATAGCATAATTTCTTCCTCAGCACAATTCCACGTTTCCTGCGACTGCGTCGTAAATCTCGGAACTTTCTCGAATAAATGCTGACGTCATAAAGAATCTCAGCTCAAGTAGCCTGCTGGTATAACGTCTGCGTCATCCGTGCTTACGTCATGACCATCCACGTCGTGGCCCACGAAAGATACTGGCCCCAGTGCGAGCAGCCATCTTGTCTGTGACGTAGGCGAAGTAGTGACTCCGGTTGAGAAGACTTGTTTGTGAATTTCTTGTGAATAGCAGTGTGAGAATAGTTAGTGTTTTATAAAGTGTAATGTCCAACTTTACATCCAACTTGTGTTGTGGTGCATCATGTAGCTGCAAT
The DNA here is from genome assembly GCA_946902985.2 of Meconema thalassinum. Taxonomy (NCBI): domain Eukaryota; kingdom Metazoa; phylum Arthropoda; class Insecta; order Orthoptera; family Tettigoniidae; genus Meconema; species Meconema thalassinum. Next base: position 21,876,776 of record OX336396.1, read on the forward strand.
AATCACGTAGCCTACAGGGTAAGTGCTAACACTTTATTTCTCATTAATGATACAGGTTATACAAACGCACGTGTGGTGCAGGTTATGTACGAACTTACGTTAGCCTAATATTGTGGATGTTAAGGACTATTAGAATGCATGCTAAGTTAATTATCTGAGTTAAAGTTAGATACCGGTATTTAATGAATGTGTCTCTTTACAGGAAATCAAAATGCCGAGATGCTGTAATGTGGCTGGCTGTAAGAACAATTACAGATCTCAGCATGAAAATGTTTCTACATTTTCTCTCCCAAAGGACGAAAAATTAAGAAATATATGGCCTAGAAAAATTCCCACTGACTTCTCTATAGTGAGCAAGCCTATAATTTGTATAAAACATTTTCCTGATAGCTCTGTTAACAGGACAGAGCAAGTTGATGTGGAAATAAGGCATTTGCTAGGAGTTATCCGAAGTTGAAACCTGATGCAGTATCTTCAATATTTTCGAATTTGCCAGGATAGCTATCCACTCCTGGGCCTTCTTCTAGAAGACTGTGTGATGCAGAGGTAGAAAATCTCGGATAAAGCCATAGAAGCGAGCTTGGAAGACTTCAGACACTACGAAGAAGAGAATTCTGTGCACAGTCTATCGGATATATATGAACACTTCTCCTCCAACAGGAATAAATTTAAGCAGGAATGGACACATATCAAGACAGAAGATAAGTTGGTGAAGTGCTTGAAGAATTTGGGTGATGCAGTGCCCATAATTACAGGTTCTGTGTGTATTCTAAATAACCTCAGCATTGAGCTGGCTGTCAATGGGTTGCAGATTCCCAAACATTAAGTTCCACAAAACTTTCTTTGGATTACTGATAAAAATTCATTTGATGAACTAGCCTACTTCAGTTCATTGAAAATTCTGAGTGCGATGAAAATGGAAGAAAGTTGTCAGCAGTGAATGCTCCTGTGAACATCCTACAGAGAAGTTTTTCGAGTGATGATTGCACACCATTATAGTCTTTAATAGAGCAAATTAATTTTTTAGATGTTAGGCAAACAATCGTAGGTACAGTGGAGACACGTTACTCTTGGCAGCTTCCATATAATATGTTCACTTGTCATCAGTGTACGAAAAGTTACATCGGAGTGGTCATATTTATCTGCCTCATCCATCAAATCTTCAAAAGTTGCTTGGTAAGTTTGATTTGAGTACTTTTGACATTATTGGGAGTATTGAGTAGCCTATCTCAGTCTAAAGAAGAATAATTTCTTGAAAGATCATGCATGTTCATAAATTACTTTTACCGTAGTTCATTTTAATGGAAAAGTTGAACTGTACTCTTCTAAAGCCATGGCGAGACAAAGCCATTGGTCGCTACTTGGTTAGGCGACTATCTGGACCAAAATTATTGTTAGTAGTACAAGCAAGGAGGTCTGGGGTTAGGTTTGTGTTTGTACGCAAAGAATACTCTGTATTGCCGGTACCAATAATGAGCGCTGGCAGCTGTCAAAGCTAACACGTGAGGAAATGTTGCGTTGCCAATGAGGCAGATCATGACTCTTAACATTCCAAGAAGCTTCCAGGAAGACACAAATACTGGGATCTGTGGTGTGTCAGCCGTATTCGTGTGAAGGGTCAATTAAACATTGCGATGCACGCGAGTTTAGGGGAATTTTTAGTTGCCTAATCGCTCTAGCTGCTACTAACTTAATTATGGGTCTATTCCTTTCATAGCCCCCTCTTCGTCACTTGTGTCTGAATTGGATCTGGAATTGCTTTCCAGGGAAACGATGAACCAATCTACCCCATCATCGAGTATACATTCACGTTTCGTAGCCTCATCCAGTTCTCGTTGCACTATTAACACAAAACGCTTCCAGTTTTATGAAATCACTTCCCTAATAGCCTAAACGGTAAGCTTCTCAACCTCACGGAGTGTGAAATTCTTATTATGCAGTGCTAGATAACCCTTCACTTGACCCCATATCATTTCTATAGGATTGAAGTGGCAATGATATGGGGCAGCGTGATGATCTCATGGCCATGCTTTCTCGCCAGTTCATGCACGTGGTAGCCTACATGGGTTTAGGCTTGCGCTGCTGTATAAGGTTGAGAAGGATATTAATTCTGAATGAAAGTGGAACGTGGCTTATACACTTGTAGCAGACATGAATGTAATTTTACATACCTTGTGTCCTTGTTTCATTTTTTGGGTGATATTACGTATTGAAATTAGGAACCCTAATTAAAACTTACTACTGAACCTCATATATGTGCTCAAGTACGTGAAAATGTGTTTTTATTTTTTGCTATTTTAAAAACAGCTGCCATGCTTCGATAGCACTTGATCTCGTTTAACCGTCATCAAGGCTCACTCTAGCAGCACGCACCGAGGCACACACGTGAGATACAAAATCACTGTTGATAAAAAGAAGTGGGATGCAAAATCACTGTTGATAAAAAAAAGAATCATCGGGACACGTTAGGCAGTAACCATTGCCAAAACTCATTGATCTGGGCGCGTTAGGCTGTAACCATTGTCAAAAACCATTGGATTGGACAAAGTGAAGGTAAGAATGGTCGGGTGTAGGTGCAGCCTTGGCCGCGCGCTGCTAGCGGGGCATGGTTGACACAAAACCATTGATCTGGACGCGTTAGGCTGTAACCTTTGTCAAAACCACAGTTGTGCGGGAAAAAATACACATACATATTACAGGAGAGCGATATACTGCATAGTTATTACAGAGCAGATAACAAAAAACACTCATTTCAGCCGTACAGAGATGCGAAATATTGCACACACTAGCATAATTAGAGTCGTGAACTGAGTGCTGCGAACGAATTATGCCCACTAGAGACTAAATTGGGCACTTTTTTGTTTCACATAGTACCGTAAGGGTGAGGTTGGCAGTACTGTTATGGTACTTTTTTGAAGATTGATTTGAACAATGCCGCTCACTGCTGTAATTTTCGCTATATTTGGAATGGCTGGGTGGGTCACAGACGGCGGAGGAGGAAACATCTATTAAAACATTGCTTCCTGATTTATTTCTCATCCTTTTATAAGGTATTTTGGCTAATTCATGTATTATATAGAATGTTATCGCTCGTTCTATGTTCATTCAGCACTACCGAGAAGGATTCCTTTTGTCCGAGAGCTGTCGCATGGTAGGCTACACAATGGTGGTCCAGCCATTCCAACATTCGTGACTTCGTACTTGAAGTTGTTGGAGCTTATTCTATCTGTACTATGTGGTACGAAGCATTGTCCATTACAATAACACTGTGTTCAGGGATGTTGGGTAACAATTGTTCCTGGAACCATTTTAAAAACTAGTTGTAGTCCATGTCTTCATGGTAATCACCATTTCTTTTCGACCTAAAGAGCAAAAGTGTATTATTAACAAAGCCGTGTAGAATGTAGAATAATAAATCGACCCCCTCTGCCTGATGGCCCTTCCTTGTCCCCTGAACTGAGTTGTCACTCCAACCCTTAGACACTGTGTGACCAGCATTGACCCACATTTCACCTAACCACACAATATCCATAACATTTTTGCCCTATTAACTTAAGTTTTGAATTTTCCAGTAGCCTATTTTCACCCAATTTTCACCAAATTTTGTAGGTTCTTTAAAGTGAGCATAATTAAGGGAATTCTAAACTTTGGAGCTATTTGATTCAGTCATTTAGAAATTATAACATTTTATGTAATAGATATGCAAATTTTGAAAATGTCCCAGGTACATCAAATTTAAAGTTATCAATCTAAAACTTCTATGGAATGATCATCAATGGTCTACAAATAAAAATTGGTATTACTTTTAAAATCAGTGCAAATGGTTTATTATTAAAATGTTTTTTTCTTAGAATGACCTGTTGTTCTGTTAAAATATGTCATTTTTTCAAATTTGAACCTAAATATTTCTGAAAGTTATTAATATTTTTCAAAATGGATTCCACACATTATTAAGACCACAAAGTTGTATGTGCAAACCAAGTTTGAAGGTAATGGGATCAAAACACAGGCAACTGGAACATTTAAAATGCTGAAAAATATAGTATTGAGAAAAAGCTAACTTTATTAAAAAATACAGTATTTTAGTGGAATTTCCTGCATCAAGACTTCCCTGAGTTTACAAATCACTTTTCCCACACTTCAGAGGTAACTTATTACTAAACCCATCTTTCTCCCTGATGTTGACAAGAAGATTTACTGCCACATTCACCACACAGGTCTGTAAACAAATTTTGGAGGGCACCCATATATGAATGAGAATGTGCTTGTCATTAACACTAGGTCTAACAGTATTCTCCTCACTAAAATAGGCTTATTCCAGTTTTCTGACACTAGCAGAAGAAGTCGTTGCAGCTGTTGAACTTGCATTACTTAACTTCACATGTAATATCACCCCACTGTTTGTCAACATTCAAAATAGCACTATTCCATTTCTTTGTTTCACGGACTTTCGGTTTACGCCATCGACTAGATACAGAATACATCTAATAAACTGCACACAAATCTCTAAAATACCATTAACTTACACAAGTTCCACCACTCACAGTAAACCAATAAAAATATAATTCTTGCGAATAAACTTCACTAAAGCCACTGACCATCAAAATAAACAAAGACGCATGGTTCCTCCATGTATCCAAAATGGCCTATACTTTACTACAAACCAAAATACTTCTGTTCGATGTTAAATATGTGCATGTGTATAGTAATGATATTCTTTTAGTGAATGCCATACAGCTAAAAATTATATGGGATAAGAAAATAACATGTACGGTAAGAAAAGTTTCACACTTGACAAACATTGCCTAGGCTACTCATAACTGATAAATTTACCAACAGATGGCACCATAAGCTTGTATTCAGATGATTGGCATGATAATATTGGCCAAGAGTATGAAATTACAACAAAATTGAGGGGTTTTTGGTTCTAGGAAGTAGGCGTTGCCCATTTCAAGGCCTAAGCACGTGTTCTTTAAAAGCCCCCGTAAGGTATTTAAAAATGGCCGTACATAAAAAACAAATGTATATTTAAGTGCCCCAAGTGATAAGGTAACTTCTAGGGCATGAAACCAGATTTTGTTTTTTTGTTTGTAATTTTTGGCCTACAACTCAGTAGGGTCTCCCCATTTCATGTAGGAACTGACACCTCAATCCACAATATCTGGCCTCTCCATGATCACCTTCCCCCCATTAATTTTCTTATATTTAAATCCCAGATCGTGCAACACTTTCAGTGAAGAAAGGCTTCCTTGAAATAATTGTGCCTCTCTGAGCAAAAACAAGAAGTTTGCGACATGTTGGAATTTCTTTCCTAAAATAATAGCTATAAATATGCCGTCTAACAGCATCTTGTTGAAAGCCATCTAAATTAGTGACCACCCCTTCTCTATGCCTCTTCTTCCCTGGAGTTGATAGTTTAGACGGGCCAGCATCATCAGACAGGAACTTCCTTTCCGTCACTCGGTATGCAGTGATTTCACTCTCACCAAGAGTCTTGGCAGTTCTTTTCCTCACCTGAACAAATGGAATCAGAGGTTCCTCCCGTAAGCGCATACTTTCCTCTTCTTCCTCCATAAAATTCTTCACCGCACATACCATCTCCTTTACTTGGCTATGGAGAGTCACACCACGGCCTGAAGTTGTTCTGTCGCAGAGAATGGATCCTGGGCCTTCCGCGAGCATGTACCGATGCCATTTTTACACAACGAAAATAGACACGATGATGCAAATAAAAGAAATAAACTCAAAATCTGTATATACACACGCTTCCAACAAAAACAGAACTATAACGCTTACTGTAGCCTATGAAAGAATAAGCAAATGCACTTCAATATATACATGGGATATTACTAATGGCAGTGACGAGTTAGTTCACAGTAGAACACTGCGTCAAACCATGTGCTCACTGCTGTGTCGGCATTCATTGCAACCCTGCTCGCTGTTGCTATGGACACCGTTACCCCTCTTGTCTCCACTCCTCACCTCACCATTCAAGCGGATGGCAGCTTGCACCGTTCATCTTTTGTAAATCAGAGTATAACACATAGAATTTAACATGTATGCAGCGTTTAAACCCTAAGTGTTGTCCACGTTGTCATGGATGATGCCATTTTGTGTCTAGGGGAATTTTGTAAGTGTAAATTCCATTCCATGTCCACATTAAAGCTATTGACTCAAGTTGGCAGGCTTGTTTTGTTGAGATAAAATAGAGATGAAAATAGTACAAGAGTTAATAGAAGACTATCGTCGCCAAGGCTGCAAGATACCAATGTAATTGATAGTGATTTTGTACTGCATAAGGAAACAGTAGCAAGGCAGCTGGAAGCAAGTTAGACATGTCCAGTCCTCAAATTGTGTTCATGCATCTTTGTAACGATGAATTTGTAACCCACTAAGCTCCAGTGAGATTGAGAAATGGTGTCAGAAAAATTTAAAATCCTGAAGAGATCATGAATCATCAGCAGGGTATAATGGCTGTAGGCCCTATGTGCAGTGCAGGATTTTTTTAGAATATTAATAGCTGGAGGATATTAGATCCTAATAATCGCCAGTAATATATCCAAGATCAGCAAGATATCACCTTTATAGCCTACTTGGTGAAACCTGCAAACTTCATTTTCTACATTCTAAGATTCTTCCAGATAATGTGTTAATGTGCTTGAGATGCTTATATTTATAACCAATGTCCTAAATAAAATAATGTCTGTAATACATTTTGTGTGTGCTTATTATAATTAAGTGTAAACATTACTGTGTCATTGGATGAAGATTACTTGCAATTTGCTAGTGTTCTTGAAGATACGGGCATAGTTTTGTACTCCAGGGCCCTACCAATCACCACATCCAGAATTCTCTGTTAAAGCTCTAGATTTACCCATTTCAAACCGATTTACCCAGTGTGTAGTACTGTTAACTGCTTATTTTCCATGTGGCCTGCAAGGATGCCCATGTTCTTTTTCAGGGGGAATGGATGTGGTGAGGAGTATACAATATTTTCTGGGAGGAAGGGGAAGGGGAGGGACTGGGTATGTGATAAAATTCTTCATCCCCAGACCACCAGGGTGAATCAAAAAATAAGAAAAAATAATTAAAAGTTGAGGAATGCTTTCATTTGAATAATTTGTAAGGTCTCGTTTGACATTTGGTGGAGATCTTGGACATCTTATTGGGAGGGAGATACCATGTCCGTGTAGCCAGCATAGATCCAAATTACAATGGCAAGTATGGTCTTTCTTTAATTTTAATAAATGGAACAGTTCCACCTACATGGAGTGGCTTCTTGTCCAGGTGACCTGCTTTGCGAAGGAGTATTTGAAACCTGATATAGGATTTATTCTTCAAAGCTTCGCACAAAGGCTCTTGATAGAATGATTTGAATCCCACTCCTTGCATCCTGGAAGTGTCTTCCCAACTCAACTGTAAATAAAAGCTAACTGAAAACCACTACCACATCCTTTTCTATTACAAGTACAGTACACACATAAGTGCATGGGGCTGATATCCACGACATTTCAATCCACTGAATTAACTCACAATGAATAAGTTTCCAAGGTCCTTCATTTGTAGTAATATACTTCGTTATAAAAATCTTGAGCCCTTAAAACCATAAATTTGACCTAAGCCTAACTGGGAACGGGAGAGAACCGTTAAACAAGTCCAACATGAAGGTAGTTGCCACAAGAAGTAAACCTGCCACTGTAGGGGATTGGTGTCAGATAAAAGGCTCTCTGCTAAAGGAGGTAAGTATAATCTCAGCAATTCATATATGTACCTGAAGTAGTCCTATGCATTAAATTTTTGTTGTTGAAAAAGATTGTCTTATGGTAGGCCTACTCAAAAAAGCAAAATGCTAAAAACCACGAGTGTAGGCTCAAATTTCTTATATTCATTTTTATTATTTTGGGGCATGAATGACCCTTCCCTTGCAATAAATGAAGCACTGGATACTTTCTCCTAATGCAATGCTTGGTTGTTTCTTCTTTTTTTTTTTTATTCCAGCTGCTTTTAAAGTTAAACTTACATGTAAACTGGTATATATGGAAACAACTTATTGATGAACGAAGATAAGAGGATAATATGTACAGTTTTGTATATCTGCATAAACTGGAACATCCATTCAACGTTTGTATTACACTGCTTAATATTCTACTGCTCTAAGGTTTTGAGCTAGTGATAGGGGTGGCTTTCTTCCACAGCTTTTAACTTTATTTTTGAGTATCCTTAAATTCACACTAACAAATTACTCGGCTATTGGTAGGCTTCTATAGATGAGAATACCTTGGTGCAATCAATGCGGCGAGGCGAGCGAGCGACACCACTCCTCTGACGTCACAGATCCGCGCCATGGCCTGTCTTTCTCGTCGGCCACGCATCCACGTCATAACCATGACAGCCATAACTTTCTTCATAATTTTCAATATAGCCACCGTGGTCTCAACATAATTCAATTACGGGGGCAGTACCATCCCGGCATTTGCTCGAAGACGAAGTGGGAAACCACGGAAAACCACTTCGAGGATGGCTGAGGGGGAATCGAACCCCCTCTACTCATTTGGGCCACCCGAGGCTGAGTAGACCCCGTTCCAGTCCTCGTACCACTTTTCAAATTTCGTGGCAGAGCCGGGAATCGAACCTCCGGGGTGGCAGCTAACCATGCTGACCGCTACGCTACGGAGGCGACTACGGGGGACAATAATAATTAAAATAGTAATAGTAATAATAATAATAATAATAATGTAACGGGTTTAAGGTAACTTTTAACTGAAGTGGCCTTTTAAAAGAATTAAGGCATAATGTTTGTTTCAGTGAATTGTGCAATTTGTACCTCGTGCATCCTATTTGAAGACTCATCGGGAAAAACGGGGTAAGTCACATCTTTCAGGAGAGACAATTTAAACTTTCAACACTTAAAAAGAAATACTTATAAATAAATAAAGCCTAGACCCTGGACGAAGAGTGTTTACAGGAAATTCCAGAAATTCTGCAAGAACAAATAAGTTGTCTTAGCTTTGGGTTTTCACAATGGTAGTGGTGGGGGACGGAAGGGAGGATAATTTTAGCGGAAGAACCAGAACTTGGCCTGGGCAAAGTGGCGAAAAGGACTGTGCGATGGAATGACTAAGAAAGATCCACTCAATTCGCCAACACCCAATATCACATGATGCAGGCAATGAACAGCATTTATTTACATACGTAAGTCATGTCATTTATTTCAGGCACTAGGAAATGAATTGTAATTCGTCGCGCAATCTAATTGGGTGCACTAGTGTTGAGCGACTGAAAACCTTCTAATAAGCCTAATCGATTTAGGCAACACGGCGAAAAATATGGTATATTGGCTTTCACGGCCAGTGAATTAAAAGTCAGCAATTTTTCTACGTTTGCGCCGTGTAATATCAACCAACATCAGTGAGGAAAGTGCTGACCTTGGTGTTTGTGCCCGTATAACTTGCGGATCCAATCGACTCCGGGTCACAGAGAGAAAGGGAAATGTCAAGGCCTCCCAAGGACCAGTGAATACGCAGGTCGCAGGGTGCTCTAAGTTGGAGATGTGACTGCTACGTGTTTGCGTGCGAAGGTCAACTCCCTCTGTCCACCAGTTGTCCTCGCGATTCCCTCAGCTCTGGTATGTTTATTACCTAGAGCAACTTGGTTCACACGATCAGTGGACTTCCCCGCGCTAATTTCAGTAAAACCTATCTTCAACAGGACGAACGGGGCTCACTAAGCTTTCCGTTAAACATAGGTTTCCGACTAACGGAGGTAGGCCAATGCTAAAATAATTAAACCATCAACATAATGGACATACTCGAATCCACTCGACCATGGCCTTGGGCGATAAGACTCGTGAGTTCCTCTTTATTATTACTATATGTTGTAATGTGCATTGACTGTTAACGACAGCCGGCACTAATCAATCAATGAGCTGAGCAATCAGTGCCCGCACCACGCACTAGAAAGTGTAACACACAGTAAAGTACGCAGTTGCGTGCTCGCGTGTCCCCACTTACGTAATGTCCACTTCCGCATGCTCTCGGTTCCGGTATCGCTCGCCGCACCGGCAACTTTCGCGATGTGACTGATACCAGCCAGCACTGGGGTGTGGGCTCGATACCCGCGGCAGGCATACAGTACCTCGTGCATCCTATTTGAAGACTCATCGGGAAAAACGGGGTAAGTCACATCTTTCAGGAGAGACAATTTAAACTTTCAACACTTAAAAAGAAATACTTATAAATAAATAAAGCCTAGACAATCCCATAAGGGCAAAGGCCTCCTGCGAGCAGGCACGTGCTCTTGTTTAAACTCGTTATTAGGCGAGCAAGTCCTAAGGAGTTGTGTACAAGTTTTCACTCCACTTGCTACACTTCACTGTAGTTCACTTCACTACACTACATTTCACTTCGCTTTACATCTTCTCTATTAGAGCATCCAGCGTTTAGAAAAGACTGTGGGTCTTATGGGCTTTTATCTTTAACGGAAACCCCCCCTACACTGGTTTTGTTACCTCACCTTTTATCATGAAGGAACTCTGAACATATATATTTTACGTCATAATAGCTTCCTACAATTATCTGCCAATTGATTACCATTGTTATTGCATACAAGTATCGTTTATATTACGTCTTAGTTATTTAAAAATTTACGAGGTTTGCACGCTGGAAAGAAGAGCCACTTCCCGCGCTGCATGCTCGCCCGGAGTGGAGCACGTGCTCAGTTCCACCGGCAACATAAGTTTTGAAGCACTATCTGTCATTGGTGTTACTGTTGTGTGTCTTATTTTCTGTTCGATCGAATCGAAATGGCTGGTGTTTTGGTGAAACGAAAACGAGGTGAGACGCTGAGAAGTAAGGAGAGGACAATAGTCGTAAACGTTTTCAATTATTTAAAGAGCAGAAATCCCGGCCAAAGTGTGAGTTGGGGTCGCCGAAGAAACTGCTGTTGCTACAGGTACATCCAGATCATTAGTGTTCAAACTGCGCAGTGAATCGGCTTGTGGCCCCCTGGTGACACCTAATAAGAAGCAGAGGAGAAGAGTGAAAAGAAAAGACAATAGACTTACGAAATTTAACAGCGCGAGGGCCCTGCTTCGCTATTGTCCATACAGGTAATGAAGGCGGATTTGTGAACGACGCAAAGTTAGTATTCCTGTGTAAAAAGAATACCGCCGATGCGCACGACGAAATGGATGGAGAATGTTACGAACATTATTTTAAACACCAGTTACTCCCCAATCTCCCGCCTCGGTCAGTAATTGTGCTTGACAATGCATCGTACCACAGTAGGAAGAAAGAGCGCATTCCGACAATGTCATGGAAACGGCAAAGCATGCGAGAATGGCTTACTTCCAAAGGTGTCCATTATGAAGACTACATGCTTAAGAAACATCTTATGGAACTTGTGACTTCCATCAAATGGAAATATGACGCCTATAAAATAGACGAAATGGCGAAAGAACTGGGACATGAAGTGCTTCGCCTACCTCCGTATCACTGTGAACTGAACCCCATTGAACTCGTGTGGGCTCAAATTAAACGTTATGTAGGAATGAATAACACAACATACAAAACAAAAGACGTAGAAAAATTGATTCACGATTCTTTCGGAATTGTTTCAAATCAAAACTGGAGTAATTACGTAGACCATGTGAAAGACATAGAAGTCAATATGTGGAAGGCAGATGAGCTGCAGGAAGACATTGAGCCCTTCATAATTCAATTGGAAGATAGTTCAAGTGACACCTCTGATAATAATGACCGTGATAGCGACGTGGATATGGAAGGGATCGAGCCACTGGCGGCCGAGTGAAGGATTACATGGTACGTAGAACGACTGGAAAGCCCAAATTAAATATCATTTATTGTTTTATTATTTTTATTTTATTATTATTATTATTATTATTATTATTAGTTATATAAGTACTGTCTTGTCCCTCGTAAGAATACTAATGGGGAGGATAGAATCTGTTATATATTCCTATCGCGCGCAGGCTATTAACAACGAATGAACTCGTCATGTAGGATATGAAACAGCTCATTCATCAGATGATTTGTGCGAGGCATTATATTTCTTTATTCATGGAAAGTCCCGACGAGCACACTTTAAGGTTTGTATACTTGGCCATGACCTTAATTAAGGTACAGTCCCAGCATTTCTCTGGAATGAAAATGGGAAACCACGGACATCCATCTTCAGAACTGCCGACAGTGGGGTTCAAACCCAGTATCTCCCAATGCAAGCTCACAGCTGTGCGCCCCTAACCGCACGACTAACTCGCTACAATATTACAAATATTAATCAAAACAACAAGAATAAAATTGAAAGAAACTAAATTAAGCCTAACTAATAGCAAAAGATGATCAACAGTACCGTATTGCTGACGTAAAAATAGTTAACATCGTCAGCATACATACGAGAAGGAAGAAAGAGTTGTGCTCTCGACATCTATCAATCAGTAATGCAAAATGATTGTCGTTATTGGTTCTGTTCGCTTATCCAATACGTTAACACCTGCAAAACTGCTCCTTCCAGGGCGTGTTCTATTTCAGGCGTTGTGTTGTATCGCTAACTTATGAAAGCGCAGTACTCGAAGCGCGTATGACGTCAGCGCTACCTCTGCGTAGAGCTAGCAACACTGTCGCCATAAGGCGCCACAGTCCTTTCTCAACGCTGGATGCTCTATCTTTAATGTCCAAGGTGTGCTGTCTACCAGTATTTTTTGTTGTTGAAGCTCTCCTTCTCTTCCCTTCTTATCGCCCCATACGTCTCCATTCGTGCCTCTCCCTTGCTATCCTCGTCCAGTGTTTGTCTGTCATCCTTACGATTACGTCTTTCCAGCGGGTCCTCTGTCTACCCACGTTCCTTCTTCCTGTCCTGGGGTCCTAAAACACCCCAATTGAGGGTAAGCAATATAGTTTTTTTTTGGCTAAATGTATATTTTATAAAAGAAGTACTTGTATGTCATATAACTAAAGTTAAATTATGAAAATGTGAGAGGATATGGGACGTTCTTTCCGTCTCCACTAAAAGTAATAACCTCTGTATCTCGGTGACTTAACGCTTTATTTGAAAACAATTTCAACTGATCTGTAGTTACAATGGCTGGCTACCAGAATGCGCCATAAACTTATTTCCGAAAGAAATGGACTTACCCCGTTCTTTCCGTGGGGTCTTCAATGGACGACTCGACTTGTTTTGTGGCTTTGACGTTCCTGAAGTGTCTCACAGAGTGCGCTGGTGGTCTTGTGGGCGACGAACGAATGGAGGCACGTTGTCTTGTGCCAGAATGTTATTTTCCGAGTTGAAGTGTCAACGACTTGCGGTTGGTAATACGTATATATTATCGTAATTCATATTAAATATACCTCCAATATAGGCCCAATGATAAGAGCTGTTGTAAAATGTACCGGAAACGGTTAATGTTTTTATAGTTACGGCGCCGTGTTCGTAGATATGACAGTTTCATTGTGCGAAATTGAAACTTTATTTCTAAAGCAGCTGACATGGACCAAGTCGTTAGAGAACCTCAAAAAGGTTAGTTTGAACTGTCCTACAAAATACGTACCGGTACGGTAGGTGATGATGGTTCTCAAAGACTAATGAAAGAATGCTATAATCTGTGCATAGCCTACATGAATTATTGAAGTTGACTTTTAAGGCTGTCTGTTTTTCTAGACAGAGGGAAAACTCCTCCAAGAATACTTTATTCGTGGTGTGACGGCTAGCATTGTTATCTATCACCCCGGAGGTCTGGGTTCGATTCCCGTCTCTGTCAAGACATTTAATTCTGGTCTGAGGGCTGGAATGGAGTAGGCTACACTAAGCCTCGTGAGGCAAAACTAAGAAGCGGTGGGTTCGATTTCCTCCTCAGTCATCATGGAAGTGGTTTTCCGTGGTTTCCCACTTATACTCCAGTCAAATACCGGGATGGTTCCTAACTAAAAGGCAACGGCCGCTTCTTTCCCATATCTCACCTGAGTTATAAATATACACACTGCTACAAATACCACAATAACAAAGGCTATCAATCATCCCACACTCGTTCAAGTACATGGGGCCAAATTATCGCGATGTCCAAGGCCCTCAAATGAAACAACAGCAACAAAAGCCACTTTCTTTTTCAAGGGTGTGAAGAGAATGACGAGTTCAAAGAACTTAGGTCGTAGTGTTCGTGCAAAGTTGGGTAATTTTTCGTGAATATTTCCAATTTAATAGGAAGGCATTTAATATTAACCCACTTCTTTTTAGCAAAGGAAATGCATTCATCTAATGGAATTGTTTTACCGCATATTTGCTGTACTGGAGCCACTGAAATTCCTGCTAAAATATCCTGCACATCTGTTGAGCAATGGTATGGGCTAAACCTAGGGGAAAGTGCATTGACCCAGAACCGGTGATGATCATGGTATTCTCGAAACCTAACAGGAAGAGGAGGATTCTTAATTCTGTCAATTTTCCAAATTCCACAGACATACAAGTAGGCTTTTAAAAATACAGCTGTAAATTTTACTGTAATTTACTGCTGCTAGTAAGTTATTGTTGTTTTAAGGGGCGAAACAGCAAGGTTATCTGCCCCATTTTTACTACTGTAGAGGATGATAGCAACCTAGGACTAATTCCATGTGATGTGTTTTTACAAGCGTTTAAGAATGTAGAGAATCCCTTTGTAAACTGCATTATAGATCATACTGGTATTTACAGTAGGCCTAGGTCTACATAGGCCTATAGATATATTTCATCCTAAGTTTTTGACTGATGACCTGGATTTAAGGCCATATAGCTCATAGGCCTATACCGTACACACCAATCTTCCTCTATCCATTATTTTTAGCCTGTTAAATGCCATGTTAATAAAACCTTTGTAGGCTACTACCAGTACCGTTATGTCTAATTTAAAAACTGATATTATAGCAACTCAACCGGTATATCATTTTTAAATAGAAACGACTTGTATCGGAAATCTGATATTTTGTAAGAAGGTTACCATAAGCCAATTAATTTCAAAAAAGTCAACTAATGATAACGCCCAAGGTAATCGTCCAAAACTGCCGTAGGCCTACGTGAAAGTAACTACGCTCATAATCATCATCCAAAATATCGGTATTTTTCCTTAGAATTTTCAATATGTTAGAATAACTAGAAATATTATCTTAAGCTATGCCTACATCAGCGAATTGCACTTATTCTGGCTTGTTGTGCCGTAGGCACTGCACTGACACCGTATTCATCAATAGGGAGATAAGTCAATTACAATAATACAAATAAACATTGTGAGATTTGAAGCCATTTTTCAGTGTTGCCTAAGTAAACAAAAGTTTGGTGCTTTTCAGTTGTTCAGCACGAATGTACCCCAAAAGAGCTGGGCTGTGGCCTAATCCTGAAATAAATTACATGCGATTAATAAATACACTAGGATGACCAGTTTCGATCGTCAAGTGATCATCATCAGATCCATTACAC
Source organism: Meconema thalassinum (assembly GCA_946902985.2). NCBI lineage: Eukaryota > Metazoa > Arthropoda > Insecta > Orthoptera > Tettigoniidae > Meconema > Meconema thalassinum. Next base: position 21,892,235 of record OX336396.1, read on the forward strand.
TTAGGCTATAACATCTACGTTTGAGAATACAGGTGAAAAATATTTACAATATGTACAATTATTTAGTTGCAGTATTGGTAATGCAACTGTCAGTGTATGCTAAATGTAGTATATCTAATGTTAGGTGAAATGCTAAAATGGTGATAAAAATCCGGAGTTTGTCTGTTTGGGGTGATAATATGGTTATACAAAATCAACTATGGTTGTACTGTAATAATACAGGCTGATACTTATCCGGTTAGTCTTCCTTACTATAACTTCGAGCCGTTTCGTGTTTACTGTGGCACCAGTTTTGGTTTACTAACCTGGGTGTTAACTGGACGAAACTGGTTTTTCCCCTTTCTCCCCTCTTTGTTCCTATGTGCTTTTCTGAGGTCAGTGGAATGTTTATGTGTGTGACGTTGTCAAGTCTAGATAAGAATGTATGTTATTGAATACAGGAAGATCTACAACTACTAAAGACCGTGGAACTGTCTTCGCCACGCGTGGACTATAAAGCCATTCAAACTAAGCGGTACACGGTCTAATGAAGACGTCCCGGCACCTTTAATACTGCCGCGCTTACCGGCCTAGGTTTATTGCAGAAAAAAGTACATAGTACACCTGATCCAGATAACATTTACCTATAACCACCGCTATTTCCCCCTTTTTTATCTAGCTTGGCTGTATCGCTAAGTTGTGCCTTTTTTCCGACAGGGTGTGTTTTTTAATAGAGTGAAAAGGGGTGAACTCTCCATAAAAAAGTGTGTTCATTTAGATTGTTTCGTTTGGCTAGGTGAATCTCGATTGCTTCCTTTATGTCGAGAACTCTGCCTTTCGATTCGTGATGAATTATTTTTAGGTCAGTCTCGATTTTAGTAAAGCTGTGCCCCGTGTCACACATATGTTCGCATACGGCATACGGCTGAATGTGTTCCGTATCTTATCGCATTCCTATGTTCATTATAACGTGTATCTACTCGTCTTCCGCTCTGTCCAATGTAATTAGCTTGACAACCCGTGTTTTGGCATGTAATAGAATATACCCCTGACTTTGAATACGGGTCTTGTTTATTTAGATTACTAAATTAATAACCGGATAAGTATCAGTCTGTATTATTACTATGGCCCGGATTTTAAAAAAATGCATATGCGCATATGCATATGCATATTTTGACATATTTTGAGGTTTAGTGCATATTCTAGACGTAACAGCATATTCCGGTATATATGTCTGAATTTAAGGACAATTACAAGAACTACTAAAATAAATCTGTTTTGTGCATCCCTAGCTAGTTGCCTATATTATGTACATCCCTCACTAATTGGTGTTTTCGACTCTCTGTGTAACGGCACTTTACTTTCACAACTGACAATGGCAACATATAGCTTAGGTATGGGTAGGCAGGCTGGCTGGACTTCCCGGAATTCCTTTCTCTACCACAGTAGATAATAATCTCATAGGGTTGGGCAATTGGTCAGGACAGAAGTATCTTCAGTTTACTAGTTACGTTCCAGTTTAATGCCCTGCATCTCAAGTGTTAGTTTCTAAAAATGCCTAAGGAAAAGAGCAGGAGAAGAGATTTACTAAATCAGTGGGTGTCGGGTAATAGCGACTATTCAACAGATGGTGTCATCGTGTACTGTCAAGTTTGCTCAAAGGAAGTAAAATGTGAAAAGAAATTTCAGCTTGAACAGCATTCAAAAACAACTGCACATATTAAAGCAAAGGAGGAGAAGAACAGCACACCACAACAACTACTTCTTACGCAGGTAAAGCCTAAGTCCGGTATTCTTAATACATTTTCAAATGATCTTTGTAGGGCTTTCGTATGCAGCAACATTCCATGGAATAAATTAAACAATCCAGTTCTGCGATCATTTCTTGAGAAATATTGTGTAAATCAAAAAATACCAGATGAATCAACTCTTAGGAAAAATTACCTACCTCCGCTATATGAATCTACCCTGGAATTGATCCGTTCTGATATCGGAAGGAACTATGTCTGGATATCGGTGGATGAGACAACGGATTCATGTGGCCGTTACATAGCAAATTTCGTGGTTGGTAAATTAAATCCAGAAGAACCCGGTAAGCCGCATCTTCTTGCTTGTAAAGTACTAGAGAAAACCTACCATAGCACAATAGCAAGATTTGTAAATGATTATCTGCGACTATTGTGGCCATCTGAAATTCAAGATAATTGTTGTAAAGTGCTTGTACTGCTCACAGATGCAGCTTCGTATATGTTGAAAGCAGCAAAGGCCCTCCAAGTATTTTATCCGAAACTCATACACGTAACCTGTTTAGCGCACGGATTACACCGCATTGCAGAAGAAATACGCACACAGTTTCCAGCTGTTAACAATATAATTGGATGTGGGAAGAAGCTGTTTCTGAAAGCACCAGCTCGTGTCCAGTTCTACAAAGATTGTCTACCTGAAGTTCCTTTGCCACCTGAACCTGTCCTGACTAGGTGGGGGACATGGTTATCTGCAGTATCATTTTATCAGGAGAATTTTAATGAAGTGAAAGAAGTGGTTACAAAACTTGAAGATGAGCATATTGCGAGTGTCCGTGATGCAAAAGTAGTGTTTGAAACCGCTACTGTTTATCAAGATGTGAATTACATTCATGCACATATTTCTAAACTTCCAAAAGCCATTGAGAGCTTAGAATCTTCTGGTACTCCCCTCCATGAATCACTTGATCTCGTTGAGAAAGCTGCATCTTCATTGAATTCCGCTCCAGGCGAAATTGGAGAGAAGATTAAATGCAAGTTAGAAAAGGTGTTGAATTCGAACCCAGGACTGAAGAAGATTAAGTTAATTAGTCAATACTTGAGTGGAACTAGGGTATCCTTGCCAGATGTATGCTCCGAAACTTTGGTGCCCGTTTATAAGTACTGTCCAATCACGTCAGTTGATGTAGATCGATCATTCTCAGCCTATAAACTCATTTTGACGGACAATAGACATTGTTTGTCTCCAGAAAAAACTGAAAGACCACTAGTTACCTATTGTGATGCTTCTTTTTGCAACAAATGATACCTGTAAATAGGTAAGTGAAAAAATTGCATGTTTTAAGTGCATATTTCATTATTTTCCGTACATATATTCTAACTTTTTAGTGCATATTTGCATGCATATTTTCAGGTTTTTAGTGCATATAAATCCGGGCCCTAATTATTACAGTATAACCATAGTTGATTTTGTACAACCATATTATCACCCCAAACAGACAAACTCCGGATTTTTATCACCATTCTAGCATTTCACCTAACATTAGATATACTAAATTTAGCATACACCCACAGTTGCATTACCAACACTGCAACTAAATAATTGTACATATTGTATATATTTTTCACCTGTATCCTCAAACTTAGATGTTATAGTCTAAGTGTAATGGATCTGATGATGATCCTAGTGTGTTTATTAATCTCATGTAATTTATTTCAGGATCAGGGCACAGCCCAGCTCTTTTTGGGTACATTCGTGTTGACCGACTGAAAAGCACCAAACTTTTGAATACAAATAAAATAAATAAAAATGAAAATAATAAACTTAAATATTAAAAAATTATGAAAATAATTGTAAAAATCAATTAGAATTAATTCAATAAGAATATCAAAATTGTAAATTAAAAATAAATATATAAACATTAAAATTAGGGAAACAAAAATAATATTATTGATAATAATAATAATTAAAATAAATTAAAATGTAAAACCACATAAAAATAAACAAGAAGTTCCGTGACGAACTAAAGAGCCTACTTTTCTTAAAATTTAAGATTCATGCCAATGATTAATCTATATGGATCTATCTAGAATGATGACGAAATTAAGTTGGTAATATCAAAATTTCTAATTATTTCGAAATACTGTATACCTGGCATAATGTAGCCTAATAGAGCACTACAGTTGGCAGCCCTGGAGACTGAATATATTGTCAGTTCCATCTCTTAAGGTACAGAATACAAAATTTGGTTGAAATCCAAATGATAGTATAGAAGTTACATGTATTTGAAGTTGGACCTCTCAGCAGGCTTAGAATCATGTTGGTAGCACTGACATATATAAGTTACTCCAAATTAATACAGAATGTCAGGTACTATACGTGTGCATAGTTTAAAGCTGTCGGCTTGCATACTTTCTGATATATGGGTATTTGGATAAAAGAAATTGAGAGCATTCATTGACAGTTGGCAGCCATGGTGGCTCTTAAGAATACACTCAGCCATATCTGTTTATGTACACATAGCACATACGAAATTTGGATGAAATCCAATTGATAGTGTAGAAGTTATATGCATTTAAAACTTGGACCTATCAGCAGGCTTATAATCATTTTGGCAACACTGCCATGTATGGCCTCCTGGAAATTAAACTGTAATATTATTATCTATACGTGTGCCAATTTTGAAATAGCTCCCACTCATACCTTCCAAGATATCCAACATGGAGCTTAAATTTCAATAGCGATTTTTCAGCAGTTGGTAGCACTGACATCATTTTCAAATATGGCCGTGAGATATTCAGGTATAGATCTTTACTCCCACCAAATTTTGTTTCGATTGCTGCAGCCGTTTAGGAATTGGTAGGGGGAGACACACACACACAGCCAGACAGACAGAAGGACAGACAGACACACATTTGCCCGATCTCATAAGTCTACTTTTTCCTCATTTTTGCAAAATGTGAAAAGTAGGCTAAAATAGTTTTGCTGTTTTTTTGTGTTTTTTGTGTGGTTTTTTTTTCGTGTAGCCTCCTCGGAGGCCGAGTGCAGGTCTTTCTATTCGACGCCCGTGGGTGACCTGTGCATCGGGATGAGAAATGGAATGATGAAGATGAATGAAACTGGACAAGGACGTGGAAGGAAGCGGCCGTGGCCTTTCAGAAGCATTTGCCTGGTGTTGAAGATGGGAAACCACGGAAAACCATTTCAAGGTCGGCCGACGGTGGGGCTCGAACCCACGCGTCTACCGAATCAGCAGAGAGCTTGGCCCCATGACCTACTGCTGCGCTTTAGCCAGCGTAGCCACTGCTGTCGGTAGTTTTGCTGTATAAAGGATTGATGACTGTTGTGGCAAACTGATCCCAGTAGAGACGATAGGTCTTTACTGATAGTATGGAACTTTATGACGTCCCATTATCAGCCAGTTCTCGGTGCAAGATCTTATCCACTGCGTCACGCCTTCGTCTGTATTTTGTACCCGATAGCATTGTACATCAGACGTAATATGGTGGATGGTCTCCGACACAGGGCATCCGCAGCGACACCTATCATCTTGAAGATTGCCATCTTGAACAATAAACTTCAAATAATTACGTGTTGGAATGACCTGGTCTTGCATTGCTACCATAAATCTTTCTGTTTCGGTGAAGATATTATTATTATTATTATTATTTATAAATTTATTTATATCGTATGGCAAAACAAGGATATATTATAAATACATATATCTTACAATATATACAATTATTTACAGGTCAACATTCAAAACTTAATGTCCCGACTTTTCAGAAAGTCCACTGCCTCTGTAGAGGCACTATGTAGGCTAGTTCTTGAACAGATCCATTGAATGTTCTTTTTTTGGGCAGTCCATAACAACGTGCTGGATGGTCCGGGTACATTATCACAGTCGCAGAATGGATCTTCAGATCTTCCCCACTTGTGAAGCCAGAATTTACACCTGCCATGATTTGTCCTGATTCTGTTTAGAGATGTCCATTCCCTTCTCGGTAAGTTGAAACCAGGAGGAGCTCTACAAGGATGATGGATTAAAGCTAGGAGGTCAGGATTTGAAGAGGTCCATTCTTCATGCCAGATCTCATCAGCATCAAAATGGTTTCCAGGAGCTTCTCACCTAACTTCCATGTTGGGTTTCTGGACTTTAATCTCTTCGGTTTCGAAGGGTTGCAGTCCTGATGTAAGGGCAGCTGAGGGTTGCTACGACAGTTCTGCCATTCTCTTACAAGAGCCAGTTTTCTTCGTATTATCATTATTACTATTATTATTAACAACACCCACTTTGTTATCTATTATGCTATTACTTTGCCTATATCTTCTGTCTGGGCGTTGTGAGACCCTAAGTCACTCTCTCGATCAGATCTCTCCCTGGACTTTATTTCGGAACAAGTAACCTCCAAAAATTGTGGTTTCATGTGACCGTTAAACTCGCCATCAATTAACTATGGGACCTGATTTTTACATGGAATCCAAACCTCCAAACTCGAGCCCGGTCCGCAAGCACTGCGCCAAGGTGTCAGGTGATTTCATTTTCAAATATCCACAACACCGGTGAAAAAACTAGTTTATGCAATAACTCAGGGACAGTTGAGGAGAGCCTGCTAGTTTTTGTCAACTCTCGTGACATTGCACGAAGGTTAGACTTGTTTCAGACGCTCTCATCTGCAAGGAGACTGTCTCAAACCTATTATTACCACTTCACTAATAACAGCGCTCGATCTATCCCACACAAAACATCACTTTTTGGCAATTCCTTTGTCCTGTTTGTCGAAGAGAGGTTTTGTCAGCTCACAGATACAGCTTAACCCACAATTCATGAACGTTTATCGCCGAGTCGCTTTCACTTATATTGATGAAATCAAGCTTCATTCTTTACATGCTCTCTATAGGAGGTTTCTAGTTACTAGTATCCAGGCAACATTCAGTTCATATCTGTCCATATTATCCTTTCCATCTAGGAAATCCATTTCGATCACGTTATTTAGTTTCTTGACAACTATTTAACCAATACATTTATTACCAATTCATAACAACTTCGTCACACCTATATCCAACGTTCTCTCCACAATGTAAGTAAAAGAAGTTTTTGCTCTCATGATTCAATATTCTAACACATTCATTTCAATACCGTATACAAGACTATTTATATTGTTCGTTTTTTCTCTCTATACAGATTTCTCTACCTGGCAAATATATATTGTTACGTGCCACCCCCTAGTGGCACTTTTGTTAACTGGATTATGGTGGGTAGAAAGCAAAAAACAGGTTGTTCCTTTAAAGAAATAATTAATTTTGTTGCGGCCAGAAAGATACACTAATCATCAGAAAATTCAAGCAATTAGAACCTTACTCCAGTTTCCTCAAGTATCTTGCTTATGGAGAGCTCTTGCCCCTTTCACTTGTCAACAGTTAATCCTCTCGCTAATGAGTCTGGTGGCCTTGACAGAACTACATGCAACTCTTCCTTTTGTACACAAATTACAGTTACTTACGATAACCTTCTACACGCTGCTTCGCTGTTCAAGAGCTGGGAAACAATGTCACTGGATTTCATAACTCGCACAGCACTTCCCCACAATATCTCTGACGCTCAGTGAAATCACACTCACTCAAAACACAGGCAGTCCCCTGTATGCTTCTCACTTCTTCGCTGTCAAGAGAAACGGCTTCACTAGGGGTTTCGCAAGTCACCACACTTATGTCGCTCAGGATAAACGCTCGCACTAGCTCGTAAAACACAACAACTGCTTGACAGGTCGCTCTTATATAGCAGGCCGGTGACTCAATAAATGCTTCTAGACCCATCCAGGGTTCACGGCTTCTCGAGGTTTCCTTCACTGGCTGAGTCACGAATATTCTGGACCACCCCTTTGTCCTAGTAGTCCTGTTGCATAAGGCGCACGCAATACACTGAGGCAGAGCAGCCCAGCCCTGGGGCAGTTGTGACTCATGCGGCGAGCGATGAAACAAACTCACAGCCGTAACACCACCCCCTTCCTAAAAGGCTGATCGTCCCGATCAATCATTGGTCCGTCTGTGTCCCTTCGTAGGCTGCCAGGCGATCTCGATGCACGATCTTCATCTTCGCCCTCGGGCTCCGCTGGATCCTGTAGACGACATCGTTGATCCGTTTCACGACTCGGTATGGGCCCTCCCAGGACTTCTGCAGTTTGCGTGACAGGCCTTTCTTCCGTAATGGGTTGAAGAGCCAGACCAGGTCGTCCTCGTGGAATCCGCCGGCATCCGTCTGTTGGTCGTATCGGGTCTTCATTCGGTCGGTCTCGATCCGCAGTTTCCTCCTCGCGAACGCGTGCACGCCCTCCAGTTGGTCGACCAGTTCTTGACAATACTGGCTTACCGGGACCGGATCATACCCAGGTCGGCCGAAGGCAAGATTGACAGGTAGACGGAGCTCCCTCCCAAACATGGCCCCGGCTGGTGTGCACCCGGTGGCTTCATGCACGGCGGCGCGGTAGGCCAGGAGAAATAGTGGAAGATGTTTGTCCCAATCCCTCTGGTGCTCGCTGACGACTATTCGGAGATGGTTCTCCATGGTGCGATTGAATCGCTCTACCATCCCGTCGGACTGAGGGTGTAGCGGCGTTGTCCTTGTCTTCCGGATTCCCAGCAGCTGTAATAGGTTCTGGAACACCTGCGACTCGAAGTTCCTTCCTTGGTCGGAGTGCAGCTCCAGGGGTACTCCGTACCGGCTGACGAATTCCTTCACCAGGGTCTCTGCAATCGTCGCGGCTTCTTGATTAGGGAGCGCATACGCCTCCGGCCATTTGGTTAAGTAGGCTGACGACCAATATGTAGCGGTTCCCTGCCTCGCTTAACGGGAATGGCCCAGCAACTTCGATGGCCACTCTCTCCATGGGGCCGCCCACGTTGTAGGTCTTCAGTGGACCCCGTCGTCTTCGTCCTGGGCCCTTGCTGGCTGCGCAATCGTGGCACCTCGCGCAGTGGTTCTCCACGTCAGTTCGGCATCCGATCCAGTAGAACCGCTCTCTCAGCTTCTCCAGGGTCTTCTTTATCCCTAGGTGTCCACCAGATGATCCTCCATGGACTTCCTTCAGGACGTCCTCCGTCATAGCCTTTGGAACGACGACTTGTTCCCGAGATGTCTTCCCGTCGGTGCTCTCCCAGGTACGGCATATGAGGCCATCCCTCACAATCAGCGAGTCCCACTGCGCCCAGTAGGACTTAAACTTTGGTCTGCAGTCACTCACAATGTTCCACCCGGGTCTGGGGACACAGGCCCTCTTCCATTCGGCTATCAGTCCCAGGTCATCATCTTCTGTTTGTGCCCGCATGAAAGATTCGCGGCTCCAACTCCCTTGAAGTTCCACGGTAGTCCTTCGGCAATGTATCCCGGTGTTCTCCTCCCTTCGGGCACAGAAGGTGCAGTCTTCGGGGCACGGTCTTCGTGACAGGGCGTCGGCGTTAGAATGCAATTGGCCTTTCCTGTGCTGAATCTCAAAGTTGTACTGTTGAAGCCTCTCTAACCACCGCGCGAGTTGACCCTCGGGCTGCTTGAAGTTCAGGAGCCACCGCAGGGATGCATGGTCGTTCCTGATGAGAAATTCTTGCCCGTACAGGTACTTGTGGAAGTGTTCAATGGTCTTCACGATGGCGAGCAGCTCCTTCCTGGTGACGCAGTAGTTCCTTTCTGGCTTTGACAAGGCCTTGCTGAAGTAGGCCACTACTCTCTCCTCGCCGTCCACTACTTGCGACAGGATTCCCCCTATGCCAAAGTCGCTGGCATCGGTATCGACGATGAACTTTGTTCCAGGTCTGGGGTAGGCCAGAATAGGCGCGGTGCACAGAGCCTGCTTGAGTTGTTCGAAGGCAATGTGGCATTCTGCTGTCCATGTGAAGAGTTGGTCCTTCTCAGTCAGTCGATGCAGTGGTTTGGCGATGTCGGCGAATCCTCTCACGAAGCAACGGTAATAAGTGCAGAGTTCCAGGAAGCTTCGTAGTTGGGACTTGTCCTTCGGAACTGGCCACTCCGTCACAGCTGCGGTCTTTTCTGGGTCGGTGCGCACCCCTTCCTCGGAGACAATATGCCCAAGGTACTGGACCTGCTTCTGGAAGAGCTGACACTTCTTGGGGCTCAACTTCAGCTGGGCAGCCCGTAGCTTCATCAAGATCTCCTTCAGGTTGCTGTAGTGCTCCTCGAAGCTTTTTCCCAGAACGATGACGTCGTCTAGGTAGACCAGGCAGGTCTTCCAGTGTAGTCCCCTCAGAATGGACTCCATTAGCCTTTCGAAGGTCGCAGGGGCGTTGCACAGACCGAATGGCATGAAGGTGAACTGCCAGAGCCTGCTGCCCACAGAGAACGCCGTTTTCTCGCGGTCCTTAGGGTGGACCTCCACCTGCCAGTAGATACTCTTCAAATCCAAGGTAGAGAACCATCTTGACCCTGATATGGTGTCCAGGGTGTCGTCGATCCGGGGTAGAGGGTAGCTGTCCTTTTTCGTGACGTCATTCACCCGCCTGTAATCCACGCAGAACCTGGTGGAACCGTCCTTCTTCTTCACTAGCACGACCGGAGAACTCCAAGGACTATGTGATGGCTCGATCACTCCTTGCTCCTTCATCTCTTCTACCATCCGGTCGACTTCAGCTTGCTTGGCGAGCGGGACACGTCGGAATGGGGCCCTAATCGGTGCGCTGCCCCCAACGTCGATTCTGTGCTGGACCAAGCTTGTCCTACCGAAGTCTTTCCTCCCCACGGAGAAGACATCCTGGAATTCGCGTAGCAGGTCCTGAAGTTGGCGTGATTGCTCCTCGTCTAAATGGTCCTGGGATCCTTGATACAGCTTCTGTAGTTCTTCTGGCAGGGCGCGTCTTCTTCGGTTGTCCGTCTGCAGGTGTCCGTCCGTCGTGTCTGTGATGCGGGCAATCCAGGTAACGGGCACGCATACTCCTAGGTTGGTGTCCCGGTGAACCGTAATATCGTAGTCGTTCAGGTTGGACAGGCGGACGTACGGCCGAGACGGCGTGTTGATGAGGGTCTTGGCAATTAGCAATCCTTTTGTCTGGATGTCCTCATATTTTGGCTCGATGACAGCCGCCACTCCCTCAGCAGTTCCGTCGACAAATATGGCAGCGCTGACCTCCGTCCTGGCGGGAACGATGACGTCCTCTCTCAGCCTTACTCGTCGTGCGGTGATGGCCTCGTGTGCTGGATGCAAAGCATGTTCCTCACCTCCGAAGTGCAGAGTGTTGGTACTCAGATCCAAGATGATGTTGTTCTGGTCCAGGAAGTCCAGTCCGATGATCACTTCGTTTGATACGTCAGCCACAAGCACTGGATGGTTTATCGCCCGTCGACCAATGACGAACTCCAGTGATGCTTCGCCATGTACCGGTGCGGTCTCTCCGGTCGCGGTTATTAGCTGGAGGTTCCTTTGTGTGGGTTGCACTCTCCACTTCGGGATCACGGTGGGACTGACGATGGTCCTCGACGCTCCCGTGTCGATTAGCATGGGCCAACTCTCTCCGTTGACGACTCCGTCGACCATCAGGCTGCTATTGTCCCTCCGTAACTTCGTCCCACGAACTTGGACTGCCGGGGCTTGACGACTGTCACAAGCCAACCTTTGCCCCCCATGCCTGGCTAATACTCGATTCCCTGGGCCGCGCGGTTTTCAGACGACTGATTTCCCGTCGGATACCCTCGGCGGCTGCGATCACCGCAGTCCTTGCTCAGGTGGCCTTTCTTACCGCAGGTCCAGCAGGTCGGTAGTCCTCTTCCGGGCCGCCTCTCCGGTTGTCTTCCGGCTGTGTCGTTGCTGGTGGTGCCGCGACTATCGAAGAAACGGCTTAGCGCCTCCATTAATTCGTCGGCCAGGGGCCTGGTCTCGTTGGTTTTTACTGGATCGTCGACGTCCACTTGCACCCGCGCGAGCATTCTGGATGCCTGTTTTGCCGTCTCGAAATCAAGTGCGTGGCTCAGCGCATCTGCCAGGGTCTTATTGCGCGCAAGTCGCAGCGCCTGTTGAGTGTCCGAGTCCCGTAGCCCGTCGGTGAAGGTCTGCGTCGCTATCTGCTCCAGAAAGTCGGCCGGCGCTGTTGGGTAGGCGAGCCTTTCGAGACGTGCGATGTCCATCTCGAACTCCTGCAGGGTTTCCGCGTTCTTTTGCACCCGGGTCCGGAGCTGCATCTGGTAGGCCTGCTGAAGATGGCTATCTCCATATCGGAACTCCATATGGGCGATTAGTGAAGCGTAGTCCTGGGATCCAGTCGGGATGGCCTGAAGGACGTTAAGGGCGTCCCCTCTCAGCGCTACAATGAGAGCTGCCTTTTCCGAGCTGTTCCAGTTGTTTATGGAACAGGCTGCCTCCAACTGACGTAAATTGGTGCTCCACGGGACCTTTCCGTCGAAGGTTGGGGGCGTCACTCTGCTTTGTCCCGTTCCTGATATTCCCGGTGTACCTGTGGGCGGGCGTCGGCGCAGCTCGGCAACTTCCTCTTGAAGAGCGTTGAATCTCGCTTCCATCCCCTGGTGTATTCTTGGAATACACGGTACGAGAAAATATAATGTTTAATGCTCTTTGCATGTTCATTCCTTCCTCTTTGTCAAACACCAACAGTGATCTTCTATTTTCTCTGTGGTGATCATGTCGCTTATATCTTTTATGAGTCTGTTCTAGATATATATCTTCCATGACCCTCCTAGCGTCATCTAGCAGCGAATCTCTGAAGCTCTTCAATTCTTCCTGGTGCAAGAGGATTTACTTATCCATCTGGCCACCAGATCTTGCTACCATCGCCAGCTATTATCTCCATGAGCAAGAGAACTTCGTCTCCTTTTCCACTCACCATGCTGTGCTAGTATCGCCTGCTATCAACTCTTTGAAGACCATCTCCTCAAGAAAATTTAATTTCTTAAGTTGGTTATGCTGATATGTATACATTTTGTTTCCTACCCCCACTCTTTTCCCTTCCTTGGACCCTCTGTGCTCCGCTGAGTGGGTCTCACTTGTGCGCCGGCCGTCGACTCAGTTAAGGCTCAACTAGAGCTAGCCTCCTGACCTAACGAGGCATTTTTTAGATTCCACGCCATGTGGTAGCTTTAACCATCAAGGAGAATCTCACTTTCGCCATGCAGCAAAGTTAAGTACCAACTTCAAGTTTTAACCTCATCTTCATGATTCTAACGTCTACATGCTTTTAACGATCTTTTATAGGCAGTGTGAAATTACTTACTTGGGGGCAAAAATCATCCTTCGCGGGATTTTCCATGTTGGGCTTTTGTCTAATCAAGCCAATCTTGGTGAAAAGCAGCATGTCTTATGCTTGTTAAATGAGAAATCTTCTCACCACGTGGGATATTATCTAATACCCGCTGTCTATAAATTACAAAGCTAGTTCCTCCGCTGGATTAACTTTGACCCCATTCTTCTATAAAGATCGTTCTGGAACCTTCCAGATACTGTACTCTATCTGCGAGTGTTGCCGTCAGGTATTTTTCACTCACTTGTGAAAATACTATTTAAAATGAGGAATCTTCCTTATAAATTACTGCAATAGCGAACTTTCTTCCACCGTTGGAATGTTCTATGGCGCATTTAATTGTAATTCCCAACTTTCTCAAGAAATTGACTCTCGCCTACCTAGTGCAACCAGTTATTTTCATCATTGCAATAACTTTCTTTCCCATAAACTTTCGTGTTACTACAGTGAATTTTTCATCTATTCAAAAGACTATAGTGAGAAACAGTGCTTTCAGTATTTCTTCCGCGTCGCGATCGTCCGTTTACATTAAATAAGGCCATGAACATTGATCCTAAATCCCAACGATCTTTCCTCAACCTTCTACTAACAAACCTTATTAATAAAATTGTAACTTTTCTACAAGGTGTCACTCTACGAAGTGCCCTTCCATTTTGCTTGTTTATCATTAATTAATTGCTGTATAACTACGTGTTTTATACACGGTTCAAACTTACATTGTTTCTTCCCCATAATCAGGGAAAACAATTCTTTTAACTCTTGAGTGAGTTATTTCTAGGTCTCACGAAATGGAAACTTCCCCATTTGGCTCGCGATTATTACTTAAACATAGGAAGTCTAGAACCTTCCTTTTGACTTTCTCTTCAGGTTTCACCGTAAGTGACCTGCTCTCTTTTGTATAATTGTTATAAAGTAATTCAGCTTAAATATAAGAAGTTGTAGGAACTTCTATCTTATTCTTCATGTTTTTCTTATTGTTATTTTCGAAGTTGTCACTCTCTCTAGAATATTCTCTCAGAAATTTCTTATAGTACACTCCTTGTACTCAATTTAATGTTTAAACTTTAATTACTTCATTTGTCTTTTTAAATCTTATAAAGATTTTAGAACATATATAAGGTTTGAAACCTCATAAATTGTTATTTGCCTGGAGCAATCTCTAAATGTTAGGAGGTCTGCGACCCCATTTGTTAAAAAGTTTAAATGATCTATATTTGTCAGAAAAATACATATTTATTAAAGTTATCAACTTCTTTTGAATTGTTAAATAAATCAAGCGTTTCTTTCTGCCTTTTCATTTTTCTAATACAACGGTTAGGCAAGATCCTGTCCTCCTTGGCTCTTCCTACTCAATGCCATTAAATCTATTAATAGGGCTTTCACCACTCGTTGCATTTGAGCAAGAACTCTTAGTGGTAATCTCGTTAAAGTTTCTCTTAGCTTTAATAGCTAATTCTAACTGTCCACTAAGGCAAGTAAAGCTCGCTACGCCAGCTACCTGCTTGTGGAGATCCTCTCCGAAAACTTATGGTCTTTTTTTCAAAAGATAAGTGTTTTTCTTTGTCTAAACTTTTAGCCGGCCTCTCGCTGAGTAAAAGCTTAGCCATTTCCAAATGCAACCATTGGTTCACTTACCAAAATTATTCTCTAAGGTATAATTTTTTATCACTATCCTTCTTGGTAGCACTTGGTCGCCTTTTCAAGAACTCCATAATTTCGAAAACTGGAATTACCAAACCTGATTCAAATTATTGGCATTCTTCGAATTACTTTGCAACAACGAATTTCTTGGAACAGATATACAATAAATCTGTTACTCTCAGTCTTGCCAGACTACCACCCTTCCCCATAGTACCCAGATGCATGCTTGAGAGGGAATATACTAAAGCCACTATCTTGCAAACTGCCCAAGTCCTAGCTGTATTTCCCGTCAGCTTAGACCAAGCTCTTACCCATTTTAGGTATCAGAGAACGGATTTTCAGTGGAAACCGCCTCTAAGTGCATTAAAGGTTAAATTTATAACTTTTGTGGAACTCGCATCCTATTTCTCTATCCTTTTTCTCCAGTCCGAAACCCACTTCCTTTTCTTAATCATCTTCCCTTGGTGGGTGGGTTATTCCTTAGCCAATAATCTACCCAAAATTTGGTCCCAGAAACCCGGGAAAGTCCATTTGTCATATTTCTGTTTGGCAATACTTTGCAAAATATTAATATCTGCTTTGAATCTTTCAGCTATAACCACATCGTGCAAAGCCTGTAAAGGGGAACGAGGCCGGTCCTGTCTCCTTTGGTGTGTCCCGTTCTTTCTACTTATTTGCTGCTGCCAGCTTGACAGCATTTCCAAGGTTCCACAGTTTCGTGAGTTGCATTTCAATCTATTTTCTTTAACATGGCTCTTACTGATAAGGATAAGGATGAAAACCTTACTTCTAAACGAGCATCCTATAAAGGGAAAATTACCCGATTCAGAAAGTACATAAAGGAGTTAGATCCCTCAGAAGCTCAATTGGACTTGTTGAAACATCGTGTAAGGGATTTTGAACGTTCTTATGAAAATTATTGTAACATTCAAACTGAAATAGAAACTTGTATGCTCAATCAAACCGAAGATCGTGTCGAAGTAGAAAACCAATATTACGAAGGCATAGGTTCTGCTTTAAAAATAATACGCCAACTCGAAGAGGAGCAGAAAAAGGACGCTTCTGTTCTTGGTTCCCTTCATGAACCACAAACTTCTTTCCGTGATGGTACTCACAAGCCCAAGCCAATTTTACCTAAAATTGGTTTACCCCATTTTTCTGGAGATGAATCTACTTGGGATTCTTTCTATGAATTATTTTGCTCCCTTGTTCATGACAATGAAGACATTCAAGTCATTTACAAGTTTCATTACTTGAGATCTATCCTCCGAGGTCAAGCTTTGCAGTTAGTCGAAGCACTTCCTCTACGTGCCGAAAATTACCCCATTGCCTTTAACTTATTAAAAGAAAGATATGCAAATTTACGGTTACGTATTCAACGCCATATGAAGGCTGTATTCAACCTACCTGCGTCACAGCACAATGACGTCACCAGTTTGCGTACTCTAGTTGATACTACACAACTTCACGTTAAGGCTTTGTCCCAATTAGATCAACCTACTGAACATTGGGATACTTTCCTAATATATGTAGTGGTTTCTAAAGTTGATGCTCCTACCCTCAAAGCTTGGGAAATTGAACTTTCTAAAGAAGACGACTACTCTTACGAGCATTTAGTCACTTTCATAAACGCTAGATGCCAACTCTTAACCGCTCTAGCTAATCAAAGTGAACCCTCATCTCCTAGTTCTAAGTTTGAATTAATGTCCATCAAACCTAAAAGCGAACGCTTAGCGTCTAATACCCACAAACCCGGGTCCAGCTCATCTAAATTTAAATCAAACTCTACTGGTTACCCAACTAGGTCTAGTGAACGTCGTGTTGCTAGCTCTATGGTTTTAAACACTCAAAGCGAACCTCGCAAGAGTTTAAACGAACCTTTAAAGTGCATACTTTGTAAAGATCCCCATGTCCTATACCTCTGTAAATCCTTTAAAGAAATGTCAGTCGACGACAGAAGAAAATTAGTTTCCCAGAACAAACATTGCTTCAATTGCCTAGCGCCTACTCATTCTGCTTCTAATTGCAAGTCCACAAGACTTTGCTACCATTGTGAAAAGGCTCATCACACTTTGCTACATCGTCATGATCAGGCAAGGTCATCGACAGCCTCTACTTCTCCGAAAAATGATAGTGCTAACAGTTCTAATGCTTCATCGTATATTCAAAATGCCAAGTCCCTTCGCAGTGCCCAAGTATTGTTGTCTACTGTCCAAATCGAAGTTCAGGATAACTTTGGCAACTGGGTCCGTGCACGCGGTCTTCTAGATTCAGCGGCAACTCATGATTTTGTGTCTAATTCCTTGATTAGAAAACTAGGCCTACCTGTAAACCCCACTTCTATCAATGTGTCGGGCATCAACAGCTCAAAATCTCAAGCTTTACAATTCTCGAAGCTAACTATAAGAGATATTTGTCATAGAAACAACTTTTTTAAACTTAATTGCCTAATTCTCAATAGCATTGGAGAAGACACTCCAAGTCACTCTGTGGATATTTCAGGGTTAAACATTCCCTCGCATTTAAGGCTAGCTGATCCTTTGTTCAACATGCAAAATCCTATTGACATACTCTTTAGTGCCAATGTTTTCTGGAATTGCCTTCGTAAACAGGTTCGCAAGTTATCCTCAAACGTGGTCGCCAGAGACACTAATTTTGGATGGATCGTCACAGGTCAACTTCCCCATTCTTCTCCCCAACCCGCATCGCAATGTTACTTCTCCAATACTGACCTGGAACAGTTCTGGAGGCTTGAAAGCGTTGATCCTCCTAATGTAACCTCTTCAGAAAATGAATTCTGTGAGCAACTTTTTTTGAACACCACCACTCGTTCTTCTGATGGCCGGTTCGTTGTTCAAATGCCAAGATTACATAATCCTCCCAAACTTATTAACTCTCAGCTCAAAGCTCGAAAAGCTCTCTTTGCTATCGAGAGCAAATTCAAGAAAGAACCTCTTGTTAAACAGCAGTACACTGATTTCATGGATGAGTATGAAAGCTTAGATCATATGGAAGTCGTAAACAAATCTGATGATGAACTGTACCCCCCAATTGAAACGGTTTATTTAAATCATCATCCCGTGTGGAAAAACCCTCTTGTAAAGGATAAAATCCGAGTTGTTTTCAATGGTTCATCACCCGACGTTAATGGCAACAGCCTTAACGACACTCTTTACTCTGGTCCTGCTATTCAGTCAGATCTATCTACTATACTCTTAAACTTTCGATTATTTCCCATAGCTGTTGTAGCTGATATAAAACAGATGTACCGTCAAGTGTTAATCCAACCCGAACAACGAGATCTCCAAAGAATCTTGTGGCGTGATGAAATCAGCAAGCCCATTAAGGTATTTCGCTTAAAAACGGTTACTTATGGCTTAAAACCCTCTGCTTTCCTTGCTCTCCGATCCCTACACTTGCTAGCCTCACAAGATGGTCATTTATTTAATTCCAAAGCCTCTGAAGCACTAACTACATCATTCTATGTTGACGATTATTTGCAGTCCTTCCCCACTTTGGAGGAAGCTTCTTTTGTGTCTTTAGAACTTCAGGCATTGCTAAGGAATGGAGGTTTCCCACTTCATAAGTGGAATTCCAACTCCCCTGAGTTTCTCGCCCAGTTTCCCATCGAAGACGTAGATCCTTCTTCTGTCGAAATTTGTGGAAACTCCGAATCTATAAAAACTCTAGGAGTTCATTGGTGCACTAGCACTGACACTCTTATCTATAAGGTTTCGCTCGCAGAAGAGCTTCCTAACACAAAAAGACAAATTCTCTCTGAAATTGCAAAAAAAAATTGATCCACTTCAATTCCTTGCCCCAGTTATCGTTATAGCCAAACTCTTCATGCAAGAGCTGTGGTCGCTCAAATGTGAATGGGATGACACTGTCCCTCTTTCTTTTCTTAACCGTTGGCTCTCGTTTCGCAGCAATTTGCTGGATCTTTCCCTTATTGAAATTCCCAGGAATTTAATTAACGCTCATTCTAATGCATCCTTTTTCCTTCATGTGTTCGCGGACAGTTCCGATAAAGCTTACGGTTGCTGCGCATATTTAGTTTATCACGGTTCATTCTATGGATCTTCAGTTTCCAACCTTGTTTGTGCCAAATCGAAGGTCGCTCCTCTTAAAACTATCACTTTGCCTAGGCTTGAATTGTGCGCTGCACTCATGGCTGCAGAACTTGTTAAGAAATTACGGGAGGTATTAAAAGTCGAATTCTCGCAAATCTATCTCTGGAGCGATTCCATGATCACCCTTTCTTGGATCGCCAAGAACCCCTCTCACTGGCAAACTTTTGTTGCAAACAGGGTTTCCAAAATTCAAACTCTTTCTTCTGGATGTCATTGGAGGCATGTGCCCAGTGCTGATAATCCAGCCGACATTATCTCTCGTGGTTGTTTACCCTCTCAATTGGCAGCTTCCCAGTTGTACTGGCATGGGCCCTCGTGGTTAATCGAAGACTCTTCGTCGTGGCCTTCTAAAACCTCCAGCTACAAACTCCAACTTGCCTGACGCTAAAGTACCTCTATCTATTGCTTCATGTCTTGTTTCCAACGCTTCTCATCCCTTGTTGTCCCGTTATTCTTCTTTTCATAAATTAATACGAATTATCGCCTATCTCCTTAGATGGAAATATCTTGTGGTTGACCAACCTCTTCTCCCTAAACCACACCTTACCAATCATGAATTGAATCTCGCTACCATTAAGGTTTTACAACTGACACAGCAAGAAGCCTTTTCTTCTGAATTGTCTTTACTTTCTTCTAAAAGGGATCTTCCCAAATCGAGTCGTCTACGTGCTTTAGCCCCGTTCCTTGATGACCATGGGTTACTCAGGGTAGGTGGAAGGCTCTCGCAATCTTTGCTCTCTGAGGACAAAAAGCATCCCGTTATTTTGCCTTCTAAACATCACGTAACTTCCTTAATTATACGTGACTTTCATTATCGTAATCTGCATGTTGGTACACGCACTCTGCTTTGTCTCTTAAGGGAAAAGTACTGGATCATAAACGGAATTCATGAAGTATCTTCTGTAATTCATAAGTGCATTCCTTGCTTTAAAGCGAAACCTAAAATCAATACTCAATTAATGAGCGATCTGCCCTCTTTTCGCTCTTCTCCTATACGCCCATTTGCTTTAACTGGTGTGGACTATATGGGTCCGTTCCAATATCAACGAAATTCTCCTGAAGCTAAACGCAAATTGTTTGGTAAGCTTTATGTTTCTCTCTTTGTTTGCATGGTTACTGGCGCAATCCACTTGGAACTAGTAACGAATGCTTCTACTTCTTACTTTTTATCAGCTGTCTCTCGCTTCACCGCTAGGCGTGGTGTTCCTTCAGAGATGTTCTCTGATAACGCTTCCACCTTTCAGGGCGCAGCTTCTCTGTGGAAGAAAGCTCTCACATCTTCTCCTGCCATGGAACAAATTTCTAATTTTTCCTATTCAAAGGGTTTCAAATGGTGCTTTATACCTCCCTACGCTCCTCATCACGGCGGTAGGTGGGAATCTTGTGTAAAGCTTACTAAACGTCATTTAAGAAAAGTCTTAGGTAATCCCATTCTGACTTATGAAGAATTCAATTCACTGTCCGTTCTGATTGAGGGTGTCGTTAACTCTCGCCCTTTAACTCCTCTTTCCAATGACCCTGATGACCTGCTTCCACTTACACCTGGTCACTTCCTTATCGGCACTTCTCTTTCTGCCCCTCCTCCTCTTCCCAATTCTTTCAGGGATTCTAATCTACCTATCGTTTGGCGTAAACTTGAAGCCCTCCGTAATTCTTTTTGGAAGAGGTGGAACTTGGAATATTTAACTTCCTTGCAACGGAGACAGAAGTGGTTTCTTTCTAGTCCCGACATTAAAGTGGGGGACTTGGTCTTGGTTAGGGATGTTTCACCCCCCCCCCCTAGTATGGATCTCTGGTAGAGTAACCGAGTGTTATCCTGGAAGAGATGGGAGAGTCAGGGTGGCCAAAATCTTGACCACTAATGGTCCGATCACAAGACCACTGTCTTTGATCGCTCCATTACCTTTGAATGTTTAATTGCTTATTTGTTCTCTGTTGGTGTTTTTCCCTCCCAGTATGGTGTATTCTTGGAATACACGGTACGAGAGAATATAAAGTTTAATGCTCTTTGAATGTTCATTCCTTCCTCTTTGTCAAACACCAACAGTGATCTTCTATTTTCTCTGTGGTGATCATGTCGCTTATATCTTTTATGAGTCTGTTCTAGATATATATCTTCCATGACCCTCCTAGCGTCATCTAGCAGCGAATCTCTGAAGCTCTTCAATTCTTCCTGGTGCAAGAGGATTTACTTATCCATCTGGTCACCAGATCTTGCTACCATCGCCAGCTATTATCTCCATGAGCAAGAGAACTTCGTCTCCTTTTTCACTCACCATGCTGTGCTAGTATCGCCTGCTATCAACTCTTTGAAGACCATCTCCTCAAGAAAATTTAATTTCTTAAGTTGGTTATGCTGATATGTATACCTTTTAATTCCTACCCCCACTCTTTTCCCTTCCTTGGACCCTCTGTGCTCCGCTGAGTGGGTCTCA
Organism: Meconema thalassinum; assembly: GCA_946902985.2. Lineage (NCBI taxonomy): Eukaryota > Metazoa > Arthropoda > Insecta > Orthoptera > Tettigoniidae > Meconema > Meconema thalassinum. The sequence continues at coordinate 21,913,419 of OX336396.1, forward strand.
CTTGTGCGCCGGCCGTCGACTCAGTTAAGGCTCAACTAGAGCTAGCCTCCTGACCTAACGAGGCATTTTTTAGATTCCACGCCATGTGGTAGCTTTAACCATCAAGGAGAACCTCACTTTCGCCATGCAGCAAAGTTAAGTACCAACTTCAAGTTTTAACCTCATCTTCATGATTCTAACGTCTACATGCTTTTAACGATCTTTTATAGGCAGTGTGAAATTACTTATTTTGGGGCAAAAATCATACTTCGCGGGATTTTCCGTGTTGGGCTTTTGTCTAATCAAGCCAATCTTGGTGAAAAGCAGCATTTCTTATGCTTGTTAAATGAGAAATCTTCTCACCACGTGGGATATTATCTAATACCCGCTGTCTATAAATTACAAAGCAAGTTCCTCCGCTGGATTAACTTTGACCTCATTCTTCTATAAAGATCGTTCTGGAACCTTCCAGATACTGTACTCTATCTGCGAGTCTTGCCGTCAGGTATTTTTCACTCACTTGTGAAAATACTATTTAAAATGAGGAATCTTCCTTATAAATTACTGCAATAGCGAACTTTCTTCCACCGTTGGAATGTTCTATGGCGCATTTAATTGTAATTCCCAACTTTCTCAAGAAATTGACTCTCGCCTACCTAGTGCAACCAGTTATTTTCATCATTGCAATAATTTTCTTTCCCATAAACTTTCGTGTTACTACAGTGAATTTTTCATCTATTCAAAAGACTATAGTGAGAAACAGTGCTTTCAGTATTTCTTCCGCGTCGCGATCGTCCGTTTACATTAAATAAGGCCATGAACATTGATCCTAAATCCCAACGATCTTTCCTCAACCTTCTACTAACAAACCTTATTAATAAAATTGTAACTTTTCTACAAGGTGTCACTCTACGAAGTGCCCTTCCATTTTGCTTGTTTATCATTAATTAATTGCTGTATAACTACGTGTTTTATACACGGTTCAAACTTACATTGTTTCTTCCCCATAATCAGGGAAAACAATTCTTTTAACTCTTGAGTGTGTTATTTCTAGGTCTCACGAAATGGAAACTTCCCCATTTGGCTCGTGATTACTACTTAAACATAGGAAGTCTAGAACCTTCCTTTTGACTTTCTCTTCAGGTTTCACCGTAAGTGACCTGCTCTCTTTTGTATAATTGTTATAAAGTAATTCAGCTTAAATATAAGAAGTTGTAGGAACTTCTATCTTATTCTTCATGTTTTTCATATTGTTATTTTCGAAGTTGTCACTCTCTCTAGAATATTCTCTCAGAATATTTCTTATAGTACACTCCTTGTACTCAATTTAATGTTTAAACTTTAATTATTTCATTTGTCTTTTTTAAATCTTATAAAGATTTTAGAACATATATAAGGTTTGAAACCTCATAAATTGTTATTTGCCTGGAGCAATCTCTAAATGTTAGGAGGTCTGCGACCCCATTTGTTAAAAAGTTTAAATGATCTATATTTGTCAGAAAAATACATATTTATTAAAGTTATCAACTTCTTTTGAATTGTTAAATAAATCAAGCGTTTCTTTCTGCCTTTTCATTTTTCTAATACAACGGTTAGGCAAGATCCTGTCCTCCTTGGCTCTTCCTACTCAATGCCATTAAATCTATTAATAGGGCTTTCACCACTCGTTGCATTTGAGCAAGAACTCTTAGTGGTAATCTCGTTAAAGTTTCTCTTAGCTTTAATAGCTAATTCTAACTGGCCAGTAAGGCAAGTAAAGCTCGCTACGCCAGCTACCTGCTTGTGGAGATCCTCTCCGAAAACTTATGGTCAGCTTTTTCAAAAGATAAGTGTTTTTCTTTGTCTAAACTTTTAGCCGGCCTCTCGCTGAGTAAAAGCTTAGCCATTTCCAAATGCAACCATTGGTTCACTTACCAAAATTATTCTCTAAGGTATAATTTTTTATCACTATCCTTCTTGGAAGCACTTGGTCGCCTTTTCAAGAACTCCATAATTTCGAAAACTGGAATTACCAAACCTGATTCAAATTATTGGCATTCTTCGAATTACTTTGCAACAACGAATTTATTGGAACAGACACACAATAAATCTGTTACTCTCAGTCTTGCCAGACTACCACCCTTCCCCATAGTACCCAGATGCATGCTTGAGAGGGAATATACTAAAGCCACTCTCTTGCAAACTGCCCAAGTCCTAGCTGTATTTCCCGTCAGCTTAGACCAAGCTCTTACCCATTTTAGGTATCAGAGAACGGATTTTCAGTGGAAACCGCCTCTAAGTGCATTAAAGTTAAATTTATAACTTTTGTGGAACTCTCATCCTATTTCTCTATCTTTTTTCTCCAGTCCGAAACCCACTTCCTTTTCTTAATCATCTTCCCTTGGTGGGTGGATTATTCCTTAGCCAATAATCTACCCATCCCCGTCGGCGGGCGTTGGTTCAGCTCAGCAATTTCCTTTTGTAAGGCGTTGAATTTCTCTTCCACCCCCGTCAGCGGGCGTTGGCTCAGTTCGGCAACTTCCTCTTGTAAGGCTTTGAATTTCTCCTCCATCCCCATCAGCGGGCGTCGGCGTAGCTCGGCAACTTCCACTTGTAAGGCGTCGAACTTCTTTTCCACTGCCGTGACTTCCTCACGCAGCCCCTGTTCTAATTTCCTTTGGCTTTCCTCTAATTTCGTCAGCAGACACTCTTCCAGATTTTTCTGGCCATCCAGAAATTTGGCGGTTAGGTCCTCGGTTAAATTCTTCTGACCGTCTTCCATCTTCTTCTGGCCGTCCTTCAGGTCCTTGGCTAAATTCTTCTGGCCGTCTTCCATCTTCTTCTGGCCGTCTTCCATTTTGGTTTCCATGCCACTTAACTTTTCTAGCAATGCTGCCAATTGCGCCTCCATTTTAGTTGTTTGTCTTGTTAAGGGCATGCACTCACAGGAAAATTAGAGAAAACGACCTGCTCGGGGTTTGAAACCAGGACCGTCAGGTGTAGTGCTTGAGTTCGTAATCCGGCTTCTGACACCAGTTGTTACGTGCCACCCCCTAGTGGCACTTTTGTTAACTGGATTACGGTGGGTAGAAAGCACAACACAGGTTGTTCCTTTTAAGAAATAATTAATTTTATTGCGGCCAGAAAGATACACTACTCATCAGCAAATTCAAGCAATTAGAACCTTACTCCAGTTTCCTCGAGTCTCTTGCTTATGGAGAGCTCTTACCCCTTTCACTTGTCAACAGTTAATCCTCTCGTTAATGAGTCTGGTGGCCTTGACAGAACTACATGCAACTCTTCCTTTTGTACACAAATTACAGTTACTTACGACAACCTTCTACACGCTGCTTCGCTGTTCACGAGCTGGGAAACAATGTCACTGGATTTCGTAACTCGCACGGCACTTCACCACAATATCTCTGACGCTCAGTGAAATCACACTTACTCAAAACACAGGCAGTCCCCTGTATGCTTCTCACTTCCTCGCTGTCAAGAGAAACGGCTTCACTAGGGGTTTCGCAAGTCACCACACTTCTGTCGCTCAGGATAAAAGCTCGCACTAGCTCGTAAAACACAACAACAACTGCTTGACAGGTCACTCTTATATAGCAGGCCGGTGATTCAATAAATGCTTCTAGACCCATCCAGGGTTCACGGCTTCTCGAGGTTTCCTTCACTGGCTGAGTCACGAATATTCTGGACCATCCCTTTGTCCTAGTAGTCCTGTTGCATATGGCGCACGCAATACACTGAGGCAGAGCAGCCCAGCCCTGGAGCAGTTGTGACTCATGCGGCGAGCGATGAAACAAACTCACAGCCGTAACAATATCATTTATAACCTAACTTATTCAGCATATCTATTTTGAAATCCACGCAAGTTTTATAGTTTTTAAATCTTTTACCGATCTGTTTTCGAGTTTTTGTTTCTCAGTGTAATTTCTTCTCTTTAGATCTCTTCAATTCAACGCTGTTTTATCAAGACTTTTTCATGTTCTTAACACATTTTGTAACAGATCTGGTTTTTGAAATGTTATTTTGTGAGCTTTTGGAACAAAAATATGTTATTATCCTCTGTTATGGCAAAATGTTATTAAGTGTATGTTATTGCACATTTACTTATCCTATACCACGCTGAGGAAGGTCACAATGTACGGTTTTAATGTACAACATATTGACTTAAGGTAATAAATAGTTTATTATGATGAAATCAAGTTGATTTTTGATCGTCCTTGTAATCGACCGGCTCCCACCCTTCCCACAGTCTTACCAGTTTGTCTCTATAACTATATTCAAAACATTAGGGACATTAGGTTGGCAACACTCAACAGGAGACTATTATTTTCTTCCGTGCACTGATTCCACAATGCGGAGCGAAGTGAACTGAAGTGAAGTCAGTACCGGAACATCCGGAAGCCTGCTAAGTCTACAAAAGCACAGTGTCAATTCAGTTACATTTAAGTGTTTGTTGAAGCAAGACCAACTACAAACTTCAGACCTTAATGTAGAGTAAACACGGTGGCGATGGTTGCCCTACCAATAGCTAAGATCATGTCATCGGGTTTGTCACAGTTCGAGTAAATTCTTATTTTAACTCACCTAAGAGCTTACAAGATATCACAAAACGAGACTAGGTTCCGAAGAAATATGCATCAATAATTTAGACTTACCTGAATTAATTTATCTATATAGTGCTGACCTTGAATTATAGGGTTCTTCAACTTCACCCAAGGGGCAGCTACAATGTTCTCACTCTTTTTGTGGTTGAGTAAGAAGCTTCTTGGCGAGTTATCAGGATTTGTATTTAAGTTCAGTAATTATAGGTAAATATTATTAGCAAGAAATCACAGATTCCGAAGTAGGAGAGAAGAAAGTACCTGGTTACTTCCCAGGAGAATGATGAAGATCAGATGGGTAGATAGGGTTACAAACAAAGAGGTATTAAGACGAGTGGGAAAGGAGAGATGTTTCTGGCGACTGCTAATGAAGAGAAGAGATAGGTTGGTAGGACACATACTAAGACACCCAGGAATAGCAAGCTTAGTTATGGAAGGAAGGGTCGAGGACAAAAACTGTAGGGGTAGACCAAGGTTAGAATATGTTAAACAGATTGCCTCCGATGTAGGGTGTCGGAGCTATGTAGAGATGAAACGATTAGCTCAGGACAGGGAGGCATGGAGAGCTGCATCAAACCAGTCAAAAGACTGAAGACTCAAACAACAACTTCCCAGCACATGAAGAGTATTTGTGTACACAATCGGAATGAGAATAGTTGCCTGAAATAATCAAACCAACGCCATATAGATACAACTCAATTAAGACATCTCATGGAATTGTCTAAAATCTCGGGTAAAACATCACACCAAATTAGTTAATTAAAGCATGAAAAGAAGTCGTCGTGTGGATATCAGAACATAATTACTGTATTTAGATTACTACACACAAGGGACACAATAATACGTTACCATTTAACCTATTAAAAATTCGCTTTTACCGTTTGGAATAGTTGTACGTTCGAAATAGTTGATTTATTAAAGTAGATAGGCAAGCACCATCTCCCTCTTACAGAATTATTGCGGCACACCATCTTGCAATGTAAGTACATAATTGGCAAGGTACCCATAACACTTTATTACACACATCATAATTAAAAATAACTTGCAAGCTGTAAAAATCTCAAAAGTATGAATAATGACGGAAGACAATGAGTTCGCTGTTTGGCAAAGGGAAAACATCTTCCTTAACCAATAAAACAGAAGTTCACTGTTAGTATACAAGGCAGTGTAGATCATCTGCAGACTGGTAAGGATTTATGGAGGCACATGTTACTGAGCGTTCAAGATAACGTCATAGGTTTGGTCTAGCCGTAGATGCTCTTTGCGTTTTCCCTTTACGTACTTACTGTAAGTTCGACACTACTGAAGTGGACTAAGCTATTATTATATTGTCACTGACTAGCAAATCATTGCGGTGTATATTCTTTAGACACTTCTATTAATGCGTTAGTCTTAGGTACTTCAACATCACCAGTAAATGACACAATGCCATCGGTCGACTGAACAATCGTCACACAAACGAACCACTCCATAACAAGCGTATTATCACATATTTACATACGATTGCAGTACATTAACGCGAACTGTACTTTACAGACATACTGAAGACACTACAATATACAGATGAACGATAGTTTATCCCAGCTTTCATCAAACGAAGCTAATCAAAGCTAATATTGTATCCCAGCAACGAATGTAAACAAACAATAGTTGGGCTTCTGCATACGCCATTTTCAAACTTTCGATACCTGCATTAAGGTCTGAGCAAGACCAACTACAATACTCAGACCTTAATGTAGAAAAAACATGGCGGCGACGGTTGCCCTACCAATAGCTAAGATCATGTCATCGGGCTTGTCACAGTTCGTGTAAATTATTATTTTTACTCACCTAATATCATAAAAGATATCACAAGACGAGACTAGGTTCCGAAGAAATATGCATCAATAATTTAGACTTACCTGAATTAATTTATCTATATAGTGCTGGCCTCGAATTATAGGTTTCTTCGTCTTCACCCAAGGGGCAGCTACAATAGTCTCACTGTTTCTGTGGTTGAATAAGACGCTTTTTGGCGAGTTATCACGATTTGCATTTAAGTTCAGTAATTATAGATTAATATTATTAGCAAAAAATCAAATAGATTCTGAAGTAGGAGAGAAGAAAGTACCCGGTTACTGAAGTGCTGTCCCAGCACATGCAGAGTATTTGTGTACATAATCGGAATGAGAATAGTTGCCTGAAATAATCGAACCAACACCATAGAGATACAATTCAATTAAGACCTCTCGTGGAATTGTCTAAAATCTCGGGTAAAACATCACACCGAATTAGTTGATTGAAATATGCAAAGAAGTCGTCGTGTGGATATCAGTACATAATTATGGAGAATACTACACACAAGGGACACGATAATATGTTGCCATCTAACCTATTAAACATTCGCTGTTACCGTTTGGAATAGTTGTACGTTGGAGATAGTTGATTTAGTTAAGTACTATAGGTTGGAAAGCACCATCTCCCTCTTACGGAATTATCGCGGCACATCATCTCGCAATATAAGAAAATAATTGGCAAGGTACTCACAACACTTTATTACACACATCATAATAAAAATAACCTGCAAGCTGTAAGAATCACAAAAGTATGAATAATGACGGAACACAATGAGTTCACTGTTTGGCACAGGGGGAACATCTTCCTTAACCAATAAGAAAGTTCACTGTATTATTTGGCGTGCATACAAGGCAGTGTAGAACATCTGTCAGACTGGTAAGAATTTACGGAGGCACATATTGCTGAGCGTTCATGATGACGTCAATGGTTTGGTCAAGCCGTAGATGCTAATTGCGTTTTCCCTTTACGTACTTAAGTTCGGCACTAATGAAGTGTACTAAGCTATTATTATATTGCCACTAACTAGCAAATCATTGCGGTGTATATTCTTGAGTCACTTCTATTATGCTTTAGTCTCAGGTACTTCAACATCCGAAGTAAATGACACAATGCCATCGGTTGACTAGACAATCATCACACAAACGAACCAGTCCTTATTAAGCGTATTATCACATATTTACATACGATTGCAGTACATTAACGCGAACTGGACTTTACAGACATACAGAAGACACTAAAAATTACAGACGAGTGACAGTTTATCGCAACTTTCATCAAACGAAGCTAATCAAAGCTAAATAGTGTATCCCAGCAACGAATGTAGACAAACAATATGCCGGGGCTTCAGCATACGCCATTTTCACGCTTTCGAGACCTGCATTAAGGTCTGAGTCACAGTATAGATACCAATACAGTATGGACACTTCGGCAAAACCGGAAGAACGGATTTTCAAAAAAACAATTGATAAGGGGGAGCACCAATACACCTGTAAGCCGCTAGGTAGCACCACTTATGGACAAACACATGATAAACAGCTGATTGATGAATGTATATTTTATGTCATTTATTTAACTCTATTTCAACACACTAGCACTCTTTATAATCAGATATTTTAAGAAAATAAATAACAAGAAAATAGAAAGTGTTAATACTACTGTGTTTTAATTCTAAGAAGTGTGGAATTTAATGTTGAACACCACATTCCTCCAGTCCTGTGGTGTCGCATTGTGATTGCATCGTAACGATGAAAGGTTATGATATGTTTTTAATGATTAAATTAACACACGATATATTGAAAAGTGTGGAGGAAATGTGGATTTTGTTTCTTAAACTTTTGTAGTCTGAGATAATGCAATTCAAGTTTTCTACAGTAACTGTAAATAAGTGTTAAATTTTAGCTTCCTAACGTAAATACCCGGGAATTTATTTAGTCAATAAAAAAGTCATGTTGATGGGTGGGGACAGCCTTATTATGCAGTGTTATTTTCACAGTTCATGATATGCCTAGGCTACTTCTTACTCTTCACTTCTTAGCCTACTCACACTTCCGTTCATTATCTTGTGTTCCAAGAAGAATTCAATACCGGTACTGTAAGTCATGTGCTAAGAAATCTCTTTTCATTACCTTTATTAGTTCCACGTCTTTGTGTGGCTATTATAGGAGCAACAAGTAGCTTTCATATTCAACAAATAGACTATACCTTTACTGGTAGATTGTTTTGTTTAGCCTACAGATGGCCTAAAAATAAGTAAAGTAAAGCTGAAATACAAGCTCAGGGCTTACAGTGAAGTAAACCGGCCAACCACCCTTCGTACAGAGGCCTGCTTCTTTAATCCTAGAAGCCATTCGGAGATCCTAAAGTCGTCATATTATAGTTTTGGACTGGGTTTTGATTCTTGGTTAATGCATGTTAGAATTTCCGAGTTGCATCGAGTGATTCAAATTCCAAAAATAAAAAAGAAAGGTTCTGTGGCTTATGATCACTAGAGCCACATGAAGCTACAAGTTTGCTTTGCTTTCTGTCGTTAGTGAATGTAATAAAGTAATATAACTGGTAAATAACACTTTGTGCAATGGTGCCGCCAATCAATCAAGAAAAACGCTCAGTCCTAAACTTGCTCTAACCATAGCTTAACACCAATCAGACCTAACTTTAACCTCGTCACGACTAATAAGTTGCCATCTATCCGCACCGCACTTTTTACTTGTCAGTGGTATGTCAACTCCTTATTTTCCCCATTCTGCAGAAATGGAGATAATGTAGGATGAGTTTTCCATGCGATGGATGGTTTTTACACCTGGATGAGAGAAGTGTTAGGCTCATAATGCTGTGTGGCTTTTGAAGAGGCCTGGGGCAGGTCTTTCCAGTTGGTACCTGTAAGCGACATGTACATCATAGTGGAATTAATACTGGTCATTAGGAGGCCTAACTATATGTCATAGCTTCAATTACCAGGCCTACGTCAAGAGTTAACAAAGGGCTATCGTGGTGTAATCAGTTCACACTCTGCGCAGAGTGCTGGGATTCAGTTTCAAGTCGTAACAGCAGTCTTATTTTAAACACTCAAGTTTCAAAGTATGTATAATTTTATTAATGCAGCCAATGGCCATGTACGTTTCTTTTCAGGACGGGTCAGGGAAGGGATATTGGAGGGAAATTGGCCGTGGATTTATTGAAAGGAACCGTCCCGGCATTTGCCTGGTAGTGAAAATGGGAAACCACCGAAACCATTTTCAGGACGGTAGAGGTGGGATTCGAACTCACGCTCTCCCGATGCCAGCGAGGCACGAGGTAGCACATTAGCGCCACCAAGGCCGGTTCAAAGTATGTATGCCTCTTGGTAAGCTATAATCTGGAGTCATTTATATAACCATATTTTTTGACATACCGGTACTGTATATATTATTATAGTTCCAATTAGGACCTCTTTGGTCTATGACCCATGTACTTGTGTGTGCATGGTATTTGATAATCAGTGTTGTGGTGAATGTAATTGTTGTTTTAAGGGGCGGAACTTCGAGGTCATCTGCCCCTAGATTGTTGTGACTAGCAGTGTTTGTAACTTGAACAGTACTCAAAAAAAGGTTTTGCATATTGCGATTTAGTGTTTTGCTATGTGTACTATCCTACCAGCGAATTGTTACCGGTGGCGGAAATCAGAACTAATGCGCTCCGCCCAGTCACACGCCTGCGATAGACGTGCAGTTGTCGCCAGCGAAACTTCATCGCACGTCATTTGTGTGCATGATTCGTGCTGGGTCGTGCGCTGTGCGATGTGTTCTCATTGTATGACTGTACATGCGTTCTCCCTCTTGCCCAGCAACCGGCAGCCATAACGTCCAGCAGTAACAATTCCCTGGTAAGGTAGTATGTAATGACATACAAAGAAAAGCAACACACAATATGCTGTGCAAAAGAGACAAACACCAAAAGCATAACAAAAGTGGCAATCTTTTTCATGTTGGGGCATATCAATACCATGTATGCCCTAAGGCATGCTTGCCGACAAAGAGGCATACAGTATTGAGAACCAACGAACCAATCTGGTTTGGGGCAGATTATCCCACTCTTGGAAATCAGCTTCAATCAGTTGCTGAATGTTTGTTTGTTTGTTTGTTAGAGGATTGGGACAGTGCGAAACTGCACTCTTAATCTTTTCCCATGCATGTTCGATACTGTTCATGTCCGCAGAATATGCAGGCCACTCCATTCTCCGTATGCCTTGCATCTGAAGGAACTGATGACCACCCTAGCTCGATGGGCATTATCGTCCACTAGTGTAAAGCCCTCACCCATTGTGGCAGCGAATCCTGTAACGACAGGTTTGAGGATGTTGTCTCTGTATACCAGACCGGTCATGTTACCGTGGATAGGAATTAGAGGCGTACGTCGACCAAACATGATCCCACCACAAAACATGACTGAATTTCCTTGCTGTTGTAGGCGTTCCTGGATGAAGAGCTTTTGAAATCTCTCACCCACCCGTTGCCACACTCGATTGCTCCTGTTGTATGGGTTTCTTCTCACGCCCAAGTACACAGGGCTGACGACCATGATGTACAACCTCCTACATGAAACAACAAGCATTAGCATAGCCACCTGGCTATGGCTTCATGAGACAGTGACGGCAGAGAATCCCAATCTTCGTGCTCCAATAGAGGAACAGTTTGACTATGGTATGATAATGCACCGGATGTTACAGCCATTCCAATAGACCAAGAGGCACTAAGGAGCAATCTGGCCACCATGTTAGACAACTTCTGTACATCGACTGCAATCTGTTGTTTCATATCAGGGGCCTGGCCATCGTGGTCATTTAGCCCCGTGTACTTGGGCGAGTGTGGAATTTTGATTGATAACCTGTGTTATTGTGATGCCTGTCTTAGTATGTGTATTTGCAATTCCGGTGAGGATTGGTAAGGAGGCGGCATTGGCTTTAACTTAGGAACCATCACAGCATTTGCCTGCAGTAGAAGTGGGAAATCTCGGAAGACCACTTCCAAGATGGCTGAGGTGGGAATCAAACCATCCTCTTCTCAGTTGTGCCTCACGAGACTGAGTGTGCCCTGTTGCAGCCCTCAGACCAGAATTACATTTCTTGGCAGAGCCGGGAATCAAACCCAGACCTCTGGGGCAACAGCCAAGAATGGTAGTCACTACGCCACAAGGTGGTCCATGACTGCAATCTAGATCCGCTGTAAATATTCTCAGAATTGCTCATTAACATCACACATAGTATGGATAGTTATTGTTGTTTAAGGGGCGGAACAGCAAGGTTATCTGTCCCTCTTAACACAAAATAATACAAATTTTAGTTGAGTTAAAAATTTTAGGTGGATGCCTAGTATTAATAAAACAAACAAAAATAATATGTATGGAATAAAAATTCAGAAAAGAAAAAGTTCTTTGAGCAAATGCACATACAGGTACAGTATTTTTCTCACCAAGATACGATGAACTATATTATTAGTAGGGCCATGATTCTTATGCAAGATATGTTTACGTAATAGTAATAATGTGTGAGTCCTCCAGAGAGACTCGTGCGGGTATTTTTAAAGTTAACACCCATATACTGTACATTCTAAGAAGACTATTGAAACCATAGTCTCCGAACTACCATTAAAACGAAACAAACAAACCCCGTGGCACTACAGTCCATGAAGGGCCTAGGCCTACCAAGCGATCGCCACCCAGCCATTTGGCCTGCAGATTATGTGGTGACGCGTGGTGAGCGCCTCGGATCCCCTCGGCCGTTAATCTTGGTCTCCATGAGCGTGGCGCTGCCTCATTGTCAGACAGCTATTCAATTGTCCTTGCGAGGCTGTGTACACCCAGTTCCAGCCCTCACGCCGGTTTCTGAAATGCCTGACGGAGCCTCGAATCGAACCCGAGGTCTCCTGGTGCGAGGCAGGCGCGCTACCCCAACACCACCCGAGCTATATTACTCCATTTAATTGGGCATGCAAAATAATTTGAAGATGGAATGTTTGGTGCACGGAGCATTCTGGGAGGGGGGAAGGGGAATTAGAAACCATAGAAATTCACTTCTATTAGGACCAAGAGGTGGATTAGAATCCATCCCTTTTCACTTAGATCACCTCGTGGTGTAGCAACTAGCATTCTGGTCTGAGGGCTGGAACGGGGTACACTCAGCTTTGTGAGGCAAAACTGAGAAGAGGTGATTTTGATTCCCATCTACCCCTAACGTAAGGCCATAGTCGTCTCCTCCCCTATCCTCACCTAAAATTATAAATGCACACACTAATACAGCCATCACAATAAGGCAGTTTATGAGACAAATGATACACACATCCAAGTACACATGACTAAAGGCCAAAATTTAAATTCTCCTTGGCAAAACCAGGATTCAAAACTGGGCCAACCAGTTAGAAGGCAGTTATGCTTACTTCTAGACCATGGCAGTAGCTGTGGAAACAATGGGCTTATATGTTTGGCTATTTTTATTTCTTGGATATGAATATTTCTTTTATCCCCTTACTTCACTCCCAAAGTCTTTTTCATCCTAATTGACAGTGTCATGGAGCCCTTTCATTCTAGAGAAAAGATCATCCATGCAGCCTCAACGTAGATGGGAAGTAGAAGAGGCTAAGAAAGGAATGGGGAAGTGACTGTGGTCTATGGGAAAGCCACCATCTCAGCATTTTGAGATGAGAAACAAGGAAGCTAACTTGAAATGACAGGTGAAGGGACATGAACCAACTTATTTCACAAACCAGGTCTTCAGTGTGGTGATGTGATTTGCAGTTAATGTTGTGCAACATCCTTAGGTCTCAAACCCCAATCCTTCCATTTTCTAACGGGATGGGATAACCCAGAACTAATGGATCGTTGCACCTGTCTAAAACCATGGAGGATTATGTTAAGTCCTTTGGCTGTCCAACAATAAAATTGTAAGTTATCTTGATTTTGAAGTTATTGCTTTATGAGATTACTTCCAAATCCTTTGTTGTAATGCAATATCAGTATGCGATATCAGTATCGCCATGATCTCAGATCACTGATTTGATTTCTGATAGAGAGTCAGTTTTTGAAATAATGAACTGCTTCAGACCTGTCTATCACATTTGTTGACAACAAGACAAAACTATAGTTATCAGTCACAGAAGCTGCAGGTTATCTGACATGAATTCTAGTTTCTCTACTAAAAGGTAGCGATAAACAACATGTTGGTTTTTGGTGTAAAGATTTGTCTAGGTAGCTCCACTCAAAAATTGCACATTACGTTTCTTAGTAGGTAGCTAAAACCTTGCAGGTATGGTATTATTAAATTTCTTTCGTGTTAGACCAACTTAAATGTTACAGTATTTAGGAAGTTAAATTTGCTCCTCAATGACAATGTCAGGGCATTAAAAATCACTATTGAGAAAAACTCTTTACGATTAAACACTCGCTACCATATTTTATATACTGTAGGCTTCGAGGCCAAGCCACTTCAGGATATAGTCACAAAATTGGTGAGCTTCACTTCTGAAAATTGAAAACAGGAAAAAATAATGTTTCTTTAAAAATAAAAGTCAAATGTTTCCATGAAAATATATCAGAATACCCAAACATTTGCAGAAAAATATGCCTGTTTGAGTTGGAATGTTTAGGCTTTCATGGCCAGAAAATAAATTACTGCAAATTCTTCTAGGTACGGTACTATGGATATGATGGGGCACAGACATGGCATAATACCTAGAAGAATTCACTGTAATATTGTACGAGTTGTTTCTACATACCGTAAACCATGTAAACAAATAAGTAATACTGTAATGCAGAAAAAATGTGCGATTGCAAGCAGAAGTTTGTTCTTGACACTTTTCATTCTCTCTGTGGAGTTACTTCAGGAAGAATATAGTGGTCGTAACCAGATGTGGCTGGTTGAACAATATAGGGGAAATCTGCTGGGACCTTTCCTTTTAATAGGTCACAGGCTTTTCCAGTACCTTGCCCAGTTTCATTCATCTCTAATTAACTCTGATGAGTATAATATTTCTTGAATTGTAATCTTCTGTAAATCTTTCTGCCTAATCAACCCTTAAATGAATAAATAATGTGCAAATAGTAGGACATGTTCTGGATATTAATTACATCCTTTATCAGCCATTACAATGTTAGTATGGCATTATAAAGACACACCACTCAGTCCTTCACACATCCTTAAATAGAAAGGAGACAACTTTTCCTAGCATCACTTCACAATCCATACGATTCCTGACCCCCACATAAATATGAATAATCAAGGGTAGAAATTAAAATTGATGCACTTTCAGAAATTTATACCGTACCACATTCTATGACAAGTGTAGCAAGCACAATGCCTATGTAACATTGACATAGAGGTACCGGTACTGGATACTTGTGATAAACATTTATACCTTTATACCTTTAGCTTGTATCACATGAAACCTTGGCCATGTTTACAGCTAGTATTAAACAGATTATTTCTGCAATGATGAGAATCAAGTCCTTGCCCAACAATAGAATAGGATGTGAGTTGCAGCTTGACATTATCTGAGGAATTTCCGACATCCCTGAACAGGTTTGAACAATGTGGCTTAATGTAAACATTAAAATCTGTTGCTATGACTTAAGATAACTGTAAATTTTAAAACCATTGAGCTTTAAAGTGGTATATGAAACTCAAATTTATGAAAATGATTGGATAGGCAGTAGGCTATTTTCATGTAGATTTATATAGCCTATATTTATGACCAATACATTACATTTTCGCGAGACCACCTCGTGGTGCAGCAGATAGCTTTCTTGGCTGTCACCCCCGTAGGTCTGGGTTTGACTCCCGGCTTTGCCAAGAAATTTTGATTCTGGCCTTAGGGCTGGAATGGGGTACAGTCAGCCTCGTGAGGCAAAACTGAGAAGAGGAGGGTTCGATTCCCACCTCGGCCATCCTGGAAGTGGTTTCCCTACTCAAGGCAAATGCTGGGATGGTTGTTAACTTAAGGACACAGCCACCTCCTTCCCAATCCTATCCCCAATTTACAAATACACACACAGCCACCACAGTAACACAGGTTATCACACAATATGCCCACCCAATTTCTCAATTCCCGAGTGATAGTGTACGGCTTGTTGACACCCAGAGTTTGGTGTTACATCTCCTCACTTATGCAAGGATGATTATTATGATTATTATGTATTCATTTTCAAATAATATGGACCTATACGGTATCGCTTTAGTGGCACCATGTTCTGCATGTGACATAGTGAAGAAAAATCATCCCTAGGATCGTTGCTGAAAGTATAGAAGTATCCAGGAATTTGATTAGTGTGTATCGAAGATACAGTTGTTGCTTATTTTAAGGGCTGAGACATCGTGGTCATATATCCCCGTGTATTTGGGCGTGTGTGGAATGAGAGGGAGGTATCACTTGAGAAGAAATTGGGTGGGCTTATCATTTACATGGGTGGGCAAACTTTTAGTGGTCTCACAGAATTAAATAAAATTAAGGGCATTGTGATATGTCTATGAGGTAGGAACATCAAGGTTAACAGCCCTGGTTTTTATGTCACACAGCCTTAATGCCATGCCGAGCGTAGTGAGGGGTTGCTAACCTCAATACTTTGTCTCTGAAAGCAACACTATTTACAATTTTGAGTCATTTCATGGGACTGTAGCTTTGGGTACACGACAATCCAAACTTCTCCAGAACTCTTCAGGAATAGCATAAAGTCCCATAGGTGAGGGAGCAAATGTTAAATCTGATTAAATGTTAAATCTGATTTGCATTGTAGCTTGTAATTAAAGCACTTAATTCACTGTAAAGGGCTGCAGCTTAACAAATTACATTTAATAAAACACATCAACTAACTTCAGTCAGGAAACCATTTGCCTCCTAGGCTAAGTGGGGTTAGAAAACGGACACTTTAAAGGAGACAATAGCTTCTCTAGGGTGGAGATTTAATGTTTGTTGGGCATTATTACCTAATCTCAGCCTAGCACTGCCCTCCTTGTGGTTTAAAACACTTCTTTTGAGAAATAAAGGCTACATACCCTACATATTGACGTGTATATTTGCCACGTATGCCAGTAAATCCTCCTGATTACAGGCCTTTATCCAGTCATTATATCTGGATTAGGAATGAGGAATTTGAGAATTAATGGATAGGTGTTTGAGGGACTGACATCTCATGGGTATTAAAACCAGAATTATTCGATGAAACGTGTGATATTTGTAATTACCGCTCCAATGCACGAGGAAACCGGAATGCTGTTATGTCCAGTGTGACAAGAACTGCGCAAAAAATTACCGCACAGATGTTGGTTTCCCACGTTTCTGCCATTGATTAAAATGCAAAATTATATTTCTGAGTTGATTTTAATAATTACAAACAATGTTTTCTTCAGACAAAATCGACAGGCCGCACTCAATGAATACGGGTAGACTGCTCTCTCGCGGATACATGGTGAACCGTCGCCGCCATGCGTGCGTGCGTGCGGTGCTTCCGGAACCGGCCGATTCAAAACCATGACGAAAAAATTACATGGTAAAGGCCTGATGTGTCCTTACTGTATTGATATCTATACTGTGGTCTGAGTATTGTAGTTGGTCTTGGTCTGAGCAAGACCTTCGAGCATACAATAGGATAGAGAGGGCGCCAGCTATGCTTCTACCGGCCGACCGTGGGGTCCAAAATAAGATCAGCTGATGTTGGGCAAACCAAGGATGTCTCCCATAAGAATAGCATTATGAAGTGACTTAAAATCCCGATTCAAGCGTATTCCTTGTGATTAACAGACCATTTCTGTTGAAGGTGGCGATAACTACAATTCCTTCTGAATATTGCTGTTCTTTTTTGTATGAAAAGTGTGAAGTATAATCGTTATATGCGATATTTTGGTGTGTTGACATATCAGTGACGTGTGTAGGGCCTACATGGTTAGGAAATGATAAAACGGTGAATAAAATATGTTGACGTATATTTTTTATCCGAAAGAATTGTCTGACTTGGTTATATTTGTAATATTTTTACATATCTAAAATAATAAACTCTACAAAGCATACTCAACGTGGAAAATACTCATTGTAGGGGCAGACCAGTCGCTTGACTGAAAAACATGATGATGACAAAGCATACTAGTACTAGCATACTTTTTTAGTAACATGTAGGCCCTATGCTTCTATTATGCTGGTTTTGCTTTATAAATCAAGAAAGTTGGCCGATAATCACCCGATCGGATCCATTAACCTGATTTTAACTATATCAATTAAAATTTGAAATTTGCTCAAGTGTTCCGGAAATTCAAAACTAGTTGGAACTGATCCTTTCAGAAGAAGAAATGGATGACCAAACCTCTCTTTATCAAAGCAGCTAGGTTCAAAATGCTTTGAAAAAAGTTTACTATATTTTGATGGCTGAAATCCCTCTCTCTTCATATTTATGGTCCATAGCTTAAGCAATTCAGGATCTGAAGGGAAGCTGAAATAAGCGAATACATTTAATTATGCGTACAAAGTGATATCCAGCACTGCATCTTAAAAGAAAACCAATGATATCCCCACTCCCAATATTTATTACCTACAGCAATGAATCTTACAAATATCCTAATGTTATCCCCTTCCCCTCCATATTTAGTAAATTCATTTTTGGTGGCTAGGGACTTCCGGGTCATCAGCACTGTGTACTTGAGTATGTGTTGAACTTGTCCGATAACTTAAATTTCTGTGAAGACTGCAGTAGTGTGTATAGCTGCAATGGTGGTTGTTAATTCATTTAAGGGGCTTGTGACATCTTGGTCATCAGCACCGAGTAGTTGGGTGTGGGTTAAACTTGTCTTATAACCTCTATTGATGTGATGATTGTAGTAGTGTGTAACTTGATTAGGGACAGGAATAAGGTAGGTGCCTCGGGACTTGAAGTAAGGTGCTATCCCGGCATTTGCCTGGAGGTAGTGTGGAAAAACCTGGGGGATTAACCACACTCGGGATAGCCGCAGTCAGCGCCGGGATTCGACCTGCGATATCCGAGCGTGCTGCTTGATTTACCGAGCACGGCTACGCCGCTGGGTGCCAGCTGTTTTGGGGAAATGTATGTAATCAAGTCTGTGTATTTTAGATCATATATTTTAATTCTTACCCGTGAAAAGATAGCCTGTTCCCTTTTTCAAACCTCTGACTGCAATTGTAATCAGTGCAAGTTATAACCATTTTCGCTATAGGCCTATAACTTAATATTCAGCCTCTTACATAATGGAAAATGCGTATTTTATATATTTGTAATATATTATACTGCAAAAATAGGCTCTTATATCGATAATTATTAAGTATAATCTTTACGCTCACTCTGGCAACTTGGGCATAGCCGCCATTTTATAGCAACATCAGCTGATCTTATTCTGGCCCCATGTTCCGCTGGCAGCGCCCCTCTATCCTAATTGTATGCGCGAAGAGCAAGACCAACTACAATACTCAGACCTTAATGCAGGTATCGAAAGTTTGAAAATTGCGTATGCTGAAGCCCGAGATATTGTTTGTTTACATTCGTTTCTGGGATACAATATTAGCTTTGATTAGCTTCGTTTGGTGAAAGTTGGGATAAACTATTGCTCATCTGTAATTTTTAGTGTCTTCAGTATGTCTGTTAAATCCAGTTCACGTTAATGTACTGCAATCGTGTGTAAATATGTGATAATACGCATATTATGGACTGGTTCGATTGTGTGATGATTGTTCAGTCGACCGATGGCATTGTGTCATTTACTGCAGATGTTGAAGTACGGTACCTAAGACTAAAGCATTAATAGAAGTGTCTCAAGAATATACACCGCAATGATTTGCTAGTTAGTGGCAATATAATAATACCGGTAGTGTCGAACTTAAGTTCGTAAAGGGAAAACGCAATGAGCATCTACGGCAAGATCAAACCGTTGTCGTTATATTGAATGTTCAGCTTCATGTGCCTCCGTAAATCCTTACCAGTCTAGCAGATGTTCTACACTGCCTTGTATACACGCCCAATATTATGCCTTCTTGTATACACGCCAAATATTACAGTGAACTTCTGTTTTATAGGTTAAGGAAGATGTTTCCCCTGTGCCAAACAGTGAACTCATTGTGTTCCATCATTATTCATACTTTTGTGATTCTTACAGCTTGCAAGTTATTTTTTATTATGATGTGTGTAATGAAGTGTTGTGAGTAACTTGCCAATTATGTACTTATATTGCGAGATGGTGTGCCGCGATAATTCCGT
The DNA here is from genome assembly GCA_946902985.2 of Meconema thalassinum. Classification (NCBI taxonomy): domain Eukaryota; kingdom Metazoa; phylum Arthropoda; class Insecta; order Orthoptera; family Tettigoniidae; genus Meconema; species Meconema thalassinum. The sequence goes on from OX336396.1 coordinate 21,933,047, forward strand.
AAGAGGGAGATGGTGCTTTCCTACCTACATTACTTGACTAAATCTACTATTTCCAGCGTACAACTATTCCAAACGGTAACAGCGAATGTTTAATAGGTTAGATGGTAACATATTATCGTGTCCTTTGTGTGTGGTAATCTCCATAATTATGTTCAGATATCCCCACGACGACTTCTTTGCATATTTCAATCAACTAATTCCGTGTGATGTTTTAGCCGAGATTTTAGGCAATTCTACGAGAGGTCTTAATTGAATTGGATCTCTATAGCGTTGGATCGATTATTTCAGGCAACTATTCTCATTCCGATTGTGTACACAAATACTCTGCATGTGCTGGGACAGCACTTCAGTAACCGGGTACTTTGTTCTCTCCTACTTCAGAATCTGTTTGATTTTATGCTAATAATATTAATCTATAATTACTGAACTTAAATGCAAATCGTGATAACTCGCCAAGAAGCATCTTATTCAACCACAGAAACAGTGAGACTATTGTAGCTGCCCCTTGGGTGAAGACGAAGAAACCTATAATTCGAGGCCAGCACTATATAGATAAATTAATTCAGGTAAGTCTGAATTATTGATGCATATTTCTTCGGAACCTAGTCTCGTCTTTTGATATCTTTTATGCACTTAGGTGAGTAAAAATAATAATTTGCACGAACTGTGACAACCCCGATGACATGATCTTAGCTATTGGTAGGGCAACATCGCCGCCATGTATTGTAGTTGGTCTTGATCAGACCGTAATACAACAATCGATTTAGCAAAAATGGTGGTAATTGTAGGGGAAGCTATCGAGTAACTGTTGATTGATTTCTTTTGTTGATCAGACATAGAGTGGCGTCTACTGCCAGGAATTCGTATAAATAGTATATATCTCGAGTGATCTCGTACTGTTTATCATGTTAATAGTCTACCGTAGGTAGTGTAGTACATTGCGAATAATAATGAATACCGGTACTGTGCCCGTTTAGACCGGAGTCCGCACGACCACATATGCATTTTACCAAGAATCAGTCAGCACGAGAGTCAAAATATCCCGGGGCGCCAGATGGGTTAAAGCTAATCGCAAAAAACGACATCAAAATAAATAAAAAAAAGGCTTTACTGATTTTTGGCTCAATGCAACAATAAGGATAGAAGGAGATTCAACTGGGCATAACACAACATGTAAAATTATCTCATTTTATTCTAAATTTTAAAATTGACTGCAAAATGATGCTCAAGGTAACATCATTCCAGTGCGACGGCACACACTACTATTTACACAATGTACAGAAATTTTCCAACACATTGAACAATTGTCTTTGGAGACACAAGTCTGATTATCAGTCCTGTAGACTGTGTTCCAAAGTTATATCAATTATTTACGATGAAATCCAGTTCAAATTAAATTGTCTTTACTGGAAATATTGCAGTTCACTGGTTGAATTTCTAACATGATATTAACACTCGTAGAAATTCTCACTGTTTATAATTGTTTATAGAATTTTTAACTTCCACTTATTTTTCCAGTTTCAAAAATATTGTCAAAAATATTATCTTTGACCCAACACTAATTATGTACACATATTAATAACAACATCTGAAAAGTATTTGACCCTTGAGCATAGCATCGAAGAACTGTGCGAAGCACAACAAAATTTATTGTTCTTCCAAAATTAAACATTTCGAGAAGTGACTCGATTATGAACTTCAAATTCCAAAGAAATATGATTTCTGAATCATCAACTGGATCAAAAAAAATTGTTGAACCATTCAACTATTCGATTTTCCACTTGGAATTATTATTAAGAAAAAATATTTATATTTGTTGCTATTTTAGTAACTTGCACAACTAGCAATTCTTGAACAGAATGCGGAAATAAGAATTGTAGCTTTATAATAAATTCATTTAGTTCATGACAATAGGATTGAAAACATCCTTTAAGTAATTCGTGGATACAGAATTATTTTTTAATTGGCAGTGGCCCATTCAATTATTTGTGTAAGAACACAATATCCCAACAACAACGGCAAAGGTCTTCCTCTGAAGAAGAATAAAATTTTATCATGACAAAACCGGGTTCTAGCATATCCAAAGTATTAATGGAATACGTAAACAAGTTTGAAATAATTACTGATGGTTTGGTCATTCATTCGACGAAATGTGTGGTTTCAATACTCCTCCTATAAACCTGAGCCATCGAACCTGCTATTTGATTGATGCTCAAAAAAAAACCTCCTCATTCCTGCGACTTAAACATGCGCACCTGGGAATGGCATTTCAACTCCTCCATACACATAAATTTTCTTCCCAAAATTTATACAATAAATCAAGCCTCTGCTTGTTATCAAAACTGGAAGATCTATAAACTTACAAGTTTATTTTATTTTACCATTCAGTTCAAACCGTGAAGTTACCACACTTGTGATATTCTCTATTTCACTTTCGAATGTGGGCCTACGTCATGATTTTATATAAACACAAAAAAAAAACCTAATTGATACAAATATCATTGGCTTCCGGTTTCATGCCTTTCCGTGTTATCTGAAAAATATACTTTGCTCAATGCAAATATTAACTGTTCAACCAGAACTATAATGTTGGTGGAATACGGGCTTGCGCTATCCACTAGCTTTCGGAAAATCACCTGTTCCAAACTAGGAATGATTAAACTAATCCTTAAGCTCTCTCTCAATGAATGTGATTATTAGAAAATGTAAGATCCAAGAATTATTTAGAAAAATTATGAAAATTACTATTATTATTATTGGATTATTATTGTTATTATTTCCTTAAATATGTTTAATTATTATTTCCTTATATGAAAAACCACATGTTCGACTCTTCGAATATGGATAAAATATCCATTTCTCAACAAAAATAAATATTAACTTCTACAGTTATATCGGCTGATTACCGTGATTCTCAAACAAAATGAACATTCAAATAAATGCTCGGTCATCGATCCTAAACTGTTCTGAGTGCTGAAAATACTCAGAATAACCCTAATGTGTCTTGCGTAAATCAATGCAAGATTTAAATACGAAGAAAAATAAATGTGTTGGTCATCTGCAGAAAATGAGTTTGTTCCAATTAGCTAGGCATAATATAAAAGTCAAATGTGGCTTACATTTCTCGTTGGTCTTGAAGCGTAGTGAACCTGGTCTGTACCAGATTTATCCAGATACATGCCCTGTTGGACACGCACGTCTAATTCTTGTATCGGCCGCCATTATATACCCACAATCTGTCTAGCACGACGTAGTGGAAATATTTCTTGAAGTTTGAAGTAACTGCTGATCCATTTTAATATTGACTTCAATTAAATCCATAGCAGTTTGCTTAAATGGGGTCAGATCCAAATGATCTCTTCTCAAAAGCGTCAGTTGTAACATAACTCAATATCATTATATCAATGATATAACACAGAACGTTCATTCACATAAGGAAATTTTGTTTGCGGACGATACAACACTCGTAATAAAAGGTGAAACTAAACAGGTCATACAGCAGTCTGCTGACTCCGTTACAGGAGAGTTAACCAAATGGTCACAAGATAATCGCCTCATAATAAACTATAAAAAGACAGTATGTCTAAATTTCCACACTATACAGAATAGGAATCCTGCGATGCCCAATATAACATTAAATGGTCATCAAATAGAAAATAAATCAGAAACAAAGTTTTTAGGACTATGGATACAACAAGACTTGAAATGGAATAAACATATACAATATCTGAATACTAAACTGAACTCGATGTGCTTTGCGTTACGTATTTTGAAAACCTGCACTAGCATGCACACATTAAGAAATACTTATTTTGCTTATTTCCATTCATACTTAAGATATGGGATCATATTTTGGGGTATGTCGCCAGATGTACTAAGCACGTTTAGGATACAAAAGAGAGCGATTAGAATTATGGCAAATGTACACTCTAGAGAATCATGTAGACCTCTGTTTAAAGATTTAAACATTCTCCCACTGCCCTGCATATATATCTTTGAAAGTATTATGTTTTTTAAAAAGAATTTAATGAATAAAGATGTTTTTCTTAAAACAAACAATGATGTTCATAGGCATAACACAAGACAAAATCAAAACATTCATATTTCACACACACACACAAGCATATATCAAAAAGGAACTTTTCACACTGGAGTTAAATTATACAATAAACTACCCCAGTATATAAAACTGGCCCCAAAAATAAAAACCTTTGATAGAATGTTGAAAGCTTATCTGCAGTGCCATTGTTTTTACTCAGTAGTTGAATATTTTAGCGTATAGGAGTGATGGAATCTAAAACTATATTTTACTTTTTTAATTTAATTTTAATACCTAGCTGTATGTTGTTGTATTTATAGAATTAAGTTTTCATATTATGATAATAGAGTGAGGTGTAAATAGTTGTGCAATAAGATTGTATCTATTAAGATTTGCTATTATAATAAGTTATAAATAGTTTTAATCTTAGTAATATATACCTGTTAGTTCTTTTATTTTATGCATGTAAATTCTGACGTGTCCTATATCAAAAATGTATTGAATGCATGTATTTGATCAAATGGAATTAATAAAAATCTATCTATCTATCTATAATCTTTTCAGTACAGGAAAACACTGATAGTCTAAAACAATCAACGGCTGTTCTCAAGATCGTTCCCTGGGCATGGCTTCACACCATCTATCATGCGCGAAGCAACATATAGTTTCCCTTTGTCGGCTAATGAACAACACCGTGATAGACTGGCCTTCAATATACTGAAAGATCTGAGTGGTTATTTAGTTACAATTTGTGAAACTGACAAGTTGGATTAAAATATCCAAGTATTGAATTATTGTTACTGGACTGTGACAAAATAATATCTAGACAAAGTCTAGCATATGTCCATATAGAAACAAAGTGTTTCACCAATGTCCGTAGAAAATAACAATCACCTTAGTGATTCCCTCTACCGGAAACTTACTACGTTCCCCACGTATCGTAGCACTTTTGTGACCATCACAATTCAAAGATATCTTCTGCGTAGATTCGGCAACCATGTGCCTTGGCTCGACGTAGCAGCAGCACCTTGTCCTACAAGAGCTTGGTTTGAAGTGAGATGCTTATGCTTGGGCCGAGCGGCTTTTATACAAAACGGTCGGCTCCACGCTGGATCACGCTGAAATCTGTAAATCCTCATATCTCCGGTGTCTCTGGTCTGATTCACTTGAGACTAAGTGCATCCTCTTTCATTTGGCCGTGCCAGTAATCTGATCCAAGTATCAAGTCTCTACTCCATGGCTAACTATTTAATCACCAAATAGTCTCGACCTCTGCTACTATTTGCCACGTCACTTAACATCTTCTTGGCTGCATAAAGTTTCCATTTCAATCTAGAAGGAAAGGAGCGCGATATTCAAATATCTCAACTTTCAAAAGCGGCTGTAGCCTTTCCCTTGATACCTAGGTGTCTGAATCTTGGAATACCCATTCCTAGAATTGGGCACAGTACTGGTACCATAAGTGAGAACTGTTGTGATTGTCATGAAATGGGTTGCACACGCTGTGTGAGAGCTGTAGATCGAATTATACTGTTGCAGGTTATTTCAACATTTACATTTCATGAAGACCAAATAGTAAAGGAGAAGTGGATAAGCAATATACACAGGGATGATTGCGAAGTTGAAGCGCCAATAGTCGTGTGTGTTGACAGTTTGAACATACATTACAGTACTGAAAATGGTGAACCAATTCGGATTCCAAGGAAAATTCTTAAATTAACACCTGGTGCTGCTATTCCCACAAGTTTCCCTTATCAACTTTCTACTTTCGTTATCTTTGGAAATAAGCTTGATAAGCAGTTATAAAGATAGATGATGATGCTAGGCATAGTGACATACCGTCGGTGTGAGTTTTAAAGTGTCTAATTCTTTGGACGTAAATGCATTCTATGTATAAGAATATATGTGTGCGTGAGGAGAAATGTAAATGGATGCTGCAATGACAGGTGGACCAAGCAGGACAATATTTGGTGAGTCATCTTTCTAATTACAATAACCTACATCTACTTTTGATATGATGCAAATGTTGGTAAGGGGACAGGGACGTATTTCCCACTAGGCACACTAGGCACGTGCCTAGGGGCGGCACAGCCTGACGTCCGACGCGTGCCGCGGCATCGGGTGAATTGCCGTGCCAAGCGCCAGGCGCAGTGACTGAGAACGGCAGTCAAAGGGAGCTTACTTTGCATTTTCTCACGTAAATTTGAAATCTAAATACAATTCATAAACTTAAAAAAATCTCTTTTACAAGTCAAGTGTTAAGTTTTGTATTATTTAATATGGGTATATTTTATGCCGGTAGTCAACAGACTGGCAACACTGACAGTCAGTGGGGATACAGCAGACTGTCAAAGCTAGTGTATTATAAGTCTGAATTACCAATAAAGCTCGCTGACAGCTGTCAAAGCTAGCACGTGGGGAAATGCTGCGTTGCCACTGAGGCAGATCATGACGCATAACATTCCAAGAGGCTTGCAGGAAGACACAAATACTGTGGAAGTTAGCCCCCCCCCCCCCTGCCTGGCGGTCTAATGACCGTGACGAATGAAGACACACTGATTCAAACCATGTGCTTATTGATTTGACGGCATACATTGCAACATTGCTCACGGTTGCCATGGAGACCGTTACCCCTCTCGTCTCCACTCCTCCCTCACCTCACCCATCAAGCGTATGACAGCTTTCACCGAGCATCTTTTGTAAATCAGATTATAGTCGTTCGCTTAACGTCTTCACGTTCAGTTGTTATCCTTACCAAGTCGTTCACATTGCCACATTGCTTAGATAAAGTAAGTGTGGTATAATTTTATTTTTTTATAATGTTGAACTAAAAAGTACCAATGAGTGAAAAACGTCGGAAGCTTAGTGGTTCAGGTTACCGCAAAATCGCAAGTGAAAAACGTGAAAAAGAAACTAACTTTTTGAAAAATATTAAGACGGTTGACAGTTTTTTTAAACCTCCTGAAAAATCCAACGAGAGTGGACTGAGTGGAGAAGGCTGCTCATCTTGGGAACAGTACAATTTCAACGAAAGTGGTTCAAACAATGAAAATAATGATCAAGCAACAAGTGCCCCTTAAACGGATAATTTTATATTGAGTGGTGATAACGAACGTAGCTCCGACAGTACACAAATAAGTAAAAGTTCAAATGATTCCTTTTCACAACAAACTGATATAAATTTTACCGTTAGTGACGACCCCATTGAGTGGAAAATAAATGACACCACGATCGAAGTATTATTACACAGAGGAATCAATCAGTATAAAGATTGTGATTTTAAAAACTCTAAAAGGGATTTTGGCAATAAAACCAGATATTTAAATAAACAAATCTTTAGTAGGAAATTACAAAATGGAGAACTCATTTCAAGAGATTACTTGGTGCATTCAAAAGATACAGGTTCGGTATTTTGCGCTTTCTGCAGATTATTTAGCTTTCAGAAGACGTGTTCTAAACTAGCCAGTGAAGGTGTTTCGGATTGGAAAAATATTGGAGCGATTTTGTCTGCACATGAAAGCTCACAGCAACACATCAATTCTGAACTGGCACTTTTGACCCGCAAGAGAAGAATTGGAATGCTAGACAGTCAATACGATTCCATCGTCGAAACTGAAAGGAATTATTGGAAACACGTTTTGGAAAGAGTGTTCGCTGTGGTGAAAAAGCTGGCAAGCCGAGGACGTCCGTTTCGATGAGCTGATGAAACATTTGTGTCTCTACACAATGGGAAGTACATGATGTCACTGGAATTAGTAAGGGAATTCGATCCTTTTCTCGCTGAACACATACGTAAATTTGGTAATGCAGGTTCAGGGAAAACGTCCTATCTGTCTTCATTTATTTGCAATGAGGTAATTGTACTGTTAGCCTCTAAAGTTAGAGATATCATAATCAGTGAAGTGAAACAAGCGAAGTATTACTCCATAATAGTGGATTCAACGCCTGACATAAGTCACACTGATCAGCTTTCATTTGTTTTGAGGTTTGTACAAGAAAATGGCAATCCTGTTGAACGCTTTCTCATGTTTTTGTCGAATACTGGGCACAAATCCGAAGACTTAGCCAATGCTGTTATGGCTGTTTTAAGATCAAATGCCATCGATCTATCCGACTGTAGAGGGCAATCATACGATAATGCTAGCAACATGTCAGGCGTGTATAGTGGCTTACAAGCTAGAATAAAGGATGAAAGTCCCAAAGCACTGTTTGTTCCTTGTTCGGCACATTTACTTAACCTTGTAGGAACGTGTGCTGCAAGCTGTTGTCCAGTAGCATGTGCTTTCTTTAACCTTATACAAAACGTTTACAACTTTTTTGTTGCATGTACTAAGAGATGGGAAATTCTAGTTACCTTTAGTCAACCTGAAAGTAAAACTCTTAAGGGTTTGTCTTAAACAAGGTGGAGTGCTCGTGAAAGTGCATGTAAAGGGCTCTGTGAAAACTTAGACGGTGTTATGCTGACTTTAATGGACTATGAAGAGAACACTAATGAGAAGTCGTTGGTAAGAAGTGAAGCCACGGGACTTTTGAGATCATTGAATAGGCTGGAAACGGTATTCATGATGGAACTTTGGAGTGATATATTGTACAGGTTTGAACAAGTTAGCCAAACTCTTCAGAAAATAGAAACGTCCATAGAATGAGTTGTGAGACTGTATGATTCTTTAGTCATTTTTATTGATTCTCTCCGAGACATGTTTGCCGTATATGAAGAAAGGGCTAAAAAAACTATGTGATTTGGACTATGAGACTTGCTACGAACGTCAAAAAAAGAGAAAATTCCCGGCTGACGAAAAAAAAGTAACTGAAATACTTCTTGAAGGACATGACAAATTTAGAGTTGAGACATTTTATGTAGTTCTCGACCAACTAAAAACTGAGTTGCGGAAGCGGAAAAACGCATATGGTGAAATAGCAGACAAGTTTTCAGTTTTTAACGATCTGTCCTCCTCAACTGAAACAATAATAGAGCGTGCAAACAAACTTCAGTCATTGTATGCAAATGAACTAGAAAAGTCATTTTCAAATGAATGTGTACATTTTTCTTGTATGTTGAAGAGTAGTGGAATTAGAAACAACCCACTCGTCATGATGAAATATATTAGAGAAGAACAACTCCAATCAACATTCCCCAACATTGATATAGCTCTCCGTATGTATTTGTGCACAGCTGTTTCCAACTGCTCTGCGGAACGTTCATTTTCTGTCTTAAAAAGAATAAAGTCTTGTCTTAGATCAAGGATGAATGAAGAAAAATTAAACTCGTTGGCTATTCTGCACATCGAGGCTGAACTTTTGAACAGTGACAAGATGAAAGTTGAAGATCTAATAGAGGAGTTCTCAATTATGAAATCCAGGAGAAAATCTATGTAAATAAAAAACGCCGATGGTGCAGATGTACTGTATTGATGCATAAGATATGTGTATTGATTTGCTAGTTTTTAACATCTAATTTTGTTCTTAATTATGAACATTGAATTATGTTTTTAAAAATTGTAAAATCATTAATAGACTTGATGTATCATTTATTGTAGCTGATACAAAGACTTAACAATCACTTTAAAACTTTAAGAAAGTGTAAAGGAAACTTTTCTATTGAGTAAATTTAGCCTATTGGAAATATGCCAGTTTGTAAGAATATTCTTAAATTTTATGTAATTAAATCAATCTTAGATCAATAACTTTTAGTTTTTATTAACATCAACCCCACAATTTAGATTAGGTTTTTTTTTGTAATCAATCTGCTTTATATACAATCAATAATGTCTAAAATTAAAATGACGTGCAAGATTTATCCTATACTCAGCTGTCCAGCGGGGCTTACCCTTACTCGGACACTAATAAAGCCAACCGGCCGATGAATTAGATGATTCATTAGCCGGTCGGCTGCATTTGTGTGCGTGCGTGAGTTAAGGATCACTCTCAGGTGCCACTCCCACCCCTGGACGACCAACGTGGGAGGAGGAGGGGGGGGGGGCGGGGGGTCAGAATGTGCCTAGGGGCGGCAGATATGTAAATCCGTCCCTGTAAGGGGAGCCTTGTGTCTTGATTGTGACACTGGTATAGTGGAAATTAAGTTTCCTTGCAACTCAAATCCAGTATTCGTTGGAGCTTTTAATATGGGCTATTCTCAAGACACCTATGAGTTGAAGCAAAGATATAACATGATCATCTGTTTCTAAGAGGATATGGTATTGGGTGTTCTCAAACATCATTCTTAATGGTAAAATGTAAACCCTACCATTATGATATCCTACTGAAAGTGATCAATATCTGATGATGTTTGCTTGATGAACGAAACTAGTCTTCCAATTAAACCCCCATTTGTGTGAGAAATGTTTTAATAAGTGCATAAATAATTCATCTATTTCACCTCAGGCACTAGGGCATTAATTGTACCTTCCCGCCCAATCTCATTGGGCACCAGGGGCGTATATAAGGGGGGAGGGGGCCCTCCCCCCCGAAATTTTTGTCACATATATTATTTGTTTATGAATACACAGACATTAAAAACTAATATACTCATACTTATCATGTACTATTGTTACTAAGCGACGTATGGTAACGTTGCAAAGCAAGGCGACGGTAGAGCTTTGTTAACAGTGAGACAATCAGTTTGCTCTGATCTTATGTGTAACAACATAACTCCTTATTTTAAACTGCAGTGCCTTCGCTCTTATTAACTTACCAAGAGCTACAACAAGTGGCCTTGAAGCGTTTGACAAAAGTTTTTTCCCTAACTTTTATACCCTTATCAAACTTTTGGCAAATTTGCCTCTCTCTGTAGCTACCGGTACTGTCGAACGGAGTTAGAGTTGGTTGAAAACATACTTAAGAAATTCTACTTCTGAAAACACACTCAACGGTCTAGTATTGTTATCTATTCACAGAGACATACATCTCACTGACGATGAAGTTATTAACCAACTTGGTAATGCTTCAAGAAACCTTGACTTGATATAATAGTGTAAGTTGTAAATCAAAACAGAAACATTAATTCTTCCCATGTAAATACTATCGTCGCCTCGGTAGCGTAGCGGTCAGCACGGTTAGCTGCCGCCCCGGAGGTCCTGGGTTCGATTCCCGGCTCTGCCACGAAATTTGAAAAGTGGTATGAGGACTGGAACGGGGTCTCCTCAGACTCGGGTGGCCCAAATGAGTAGAGGGGGTTCGATTCCCACCTCAGCCATCCTCGAAGTGGTTATCCGTGGTTTCCCACTTCGTCTTCGGGCAAATGCCGGGATGGTACTGTCCCCGATAATCCGGATAGTAGGCTGTCAGATATCCTCCCCCTCAATCGGATTGCCAATAATCAATCGCACCGGCACAGCTACATCAATGAAAATGGCACTGACAGATACTACCGAGATTAGAGCACAGTAGTTAACATGAAATTATTGTGGAACACACCAAAATATACGGGGGTTCATACTTACCTTTTACTTACCTATTCAATTTAATCTCGGGTCTGGGTTTTCAACTGGATCACTTAATAGTATGCCCTCACAATAACCTCCACCACGATATTTAAAATGAACCAAGTCGGAGACCAGAAAATTTAAACTGCACAATAATTTATTTCACATAAAGAAAAATTTTTAACAAAATTTAACAACAAAATATACGTGGCATTCAGAAGCCATCAATGATGCAATCATGTCCTCCTCTAGGACTGTAGTAATCAAATACAAAAATTCCTGCTTTCTAGCTTCAAAAACGTAAGAATAACAACACTGCAAATTGGAGTGGATAAGGGATTTGGGATGAGACATATAGCATTTGTTTCCTTGTTCATGAACTTCACATTTAGTTCATTGACACACATTTTATTTATAACCGCAAGGCTGCTATGTAGTTGACCTTGGCCTCCATTATTCAGTTATTGGAACACCTGCGATACACCCTGCACCGTGTCGCATGCTTGCTTCGTCAAATGGACGCACCTGTCCAACCAATGTTAGCATATGCTAGTTACCTCAGAGCCTAGCTCCTTTTCAAAACACTTTAAATGTTCACATCTCAACTCAAATATTATCACGCAAATCTTTTAAATGCTCCGTTCAAATATCAATGGATTACTCTAATAATCCCAAATCTTGTTTAATTGTATATTCCAATTGTTGAACTAGCGTTGTTTAGAGTATAATAACGAAAACGCTTAATGTTTATAACAAAATGTTCATTAATTCTTTATAACATTTTAAATTGTTTATAACATTGTCAAACGACAATTGAAAAATTTATACACGCCTCTATTAATCCCGTTCGTTTCAAATTATTATTAAAGATACTTACATAGTTATTTACATTATTTATATTATTTATATTAGAAATACATTAACCACACGTTTATCCGGTTGATATTTACTTAAATCGTGGTGATATAATCGACCAATGAAGGTTACTTATATTTAAATTTTAGATTCAGGTTTAATAAGATTTAATAATTATTATTTGTGACGGTAACCTCCATTCAAAATCTTTATCTCAAATTATTTAAACACTCTTGTTAATTTTAACAGTAACTTCACATGAATAATTTTCAATGGATCTGAACAATACACTCAGCGGAAAAATACCTCGCTCAAAACGCACAAAATTGCACAAAATTGGCCCATAATTCATCATATATCTCATTATATATGGCATCCAAATCTTCCACAATACACACAAAAACCTCCACTTATAAATTCATCATCATTATCAATATTACTGTGGAAACCTCCTTCACTTATTAAAAGGCATTATTCATCAGCGACTTTTACACGTCCACTGAACTAACGATTATACATCCATAGTTCCTCTTTAAAAATTCTTATATTCATCAATTGTATCGAAAACTGTTATTATATTTAACCTTCGTGGGTTTCATTCATGAAGCGATATGAAGTAAAAAATTTCCAGTCACAAATAAATTTAATATCAAATACGACAAGACTCGCCTCCCTGGTCTATCAAAATTGAGATTAATATCCTCAAAGTATCGCAGTATAAAAATACTATCTTCAATCAAAATTCATCTAAACTGCATAAATAGTCGAATAGAATACAATTAGACTGTGAACTGCAAACATTATTGTTCCAATCTAGAATTGAGAAAAACTCCTATCAAATGTTCATTACTATAGTGTACTCAATAAATCGAACTCAAAGTTCATATTTCATAAAATTGTCTATAACGCAATGGTATTTCTGAATTGACGATAAATGTCTATGTTGCAATCATGTTCATAAAACGACTAGTATTTCCAAGATCGTCGATATATTCGTGAAGATTTTAACGCTCTAAAATCTTTTAATCATTCTTCTTTCATGCGGACGACAGAAAATTGGTCAAAGTAATTTACTGAAAAGAATTACTTTAATAAAATGACACGCTGTCTGAATTCAAATTTGCCAAAGAAAATCGTTAACTATACAGTCAAGTCGTGACTACAAAAATATGCAAATTACTGAAAGAATATATAATATCAGTCTCAACTGATCCAAAATTATTTAAATATGCCAATGACATAATAATGTCTCAATAAATCGTAGAAAAAGGCATAAATCAGCAAAGTGTACAGAGTACAGAAATATCAAGCAAGAATATGGGGCAAAATATATGGGACAGAAAATATGGGAAAAATGGTTGCTCAGATATCGCTAAATGGCTCAAATAAATCAAGAAACGTTCACGACTACCTTATCTGTTGATTGAAGTTCTAGAGGAAATTTTCCAAAGAAGACTGCTGTTGGTTCCATTTCACCACAGTAAAGATGTGCACCGACCTCGAACCTGGAACCTGCGCCCTCGGAGAATAGAACAGCTTCCTCCTCCGGAAATCGCACTGCTCCGTGTAGACGATAGACATCCTTCTGGCAAAACTCTTCTGTGTAAGCCGGGTCCACCCTGGCCTCTCTTGAAAGTTCCCTGAAGTTCTGGTAGAAATTCGCCATGACGTTCATTGCAATTATTTCCGCAGAAATGTTCATAATTGTGGAGTATGAAGATATTTCCACTGCCATTTGATGTAATTCAGCGATGGATTACGATGCATGAGTGTAGTTGGATGTTCACTACATGCTCGCTTTTGTAGAATGACGATTAACGACGCTCCATGTTGCCATTTCACTCCATCGATGTATGTCCCAATTGCATTAAAGTTTTAGTCTTCCATCTCCACTTCCGTTATAATAATAGTCGAAAGTACTGCCAGATTATATCGTTCCATTGTAGAATGTAGCGTTGTATCACCAAATGTAATCTTCAATATCACGGTTGCAACACACGTGTCTGCCGTAGCGTAGAATGTGGTATTATAAAAGTGCTTCTCAGGTGTCGAGAAAATCACTTTTGTCTGCAGTCTTAAAATGCGAATATCTTCCAAAGTATAATAGTGAAAATGTTCAACTTTCGCACACGCCTCAATATTGTAATGCACAATTGAATTAGCATAAATGCAGTAGCTAACTCTTGATAGATAATCTTGTAGACTCGTTTATGTGTGCGCTCCAACTTCGCCTAGTTTTAGTAACCGTAAAATTGCACTGCTGCACGCTCAGTGCTTGTTGGATGCGGTGGGCTCTGCCACGCTTGCTAATGACGACTTGCTTCACTGAATAATATATACTTGTTCTATCAGAATTAAGAACTCGAAGTCTGACAATATGAGAATGAGAAATGAGCGCCTCCTCTCTGCTGTGCAAGGCCTTTTATCAACTTCTTAAGGGGCGTATCCATCCCTACCATAGCTTGTTCCTCCGTCATTGCTAGAAGTTCTAACTTTGGCTATACTTGACGGATTTTCAAATTTCAAAAACTCATAATTAATTTCTTCATAATTCCTAATCAATGCCATAACTGAAAAAAAAATAGATTTCCACAATTCTGCATGCCAAATGTTATTAAATACGGTAGTTTCAGTAATCTCCGTCTCCCTCCAAGCTATCATTCATTGGTTCGAGCCTCTCCTCCAATAGCGTAACTTCTTCCTCAGCACGTTTACTTGCTTCCCTGCGACTGCGTCGTAAATCTCAGATCCTTCTCGAACAAAAACGTGACGTCACCATGAATCTCAGCTCATCCAGCCTACTTGCATGAAGTCTGCGTCATCCGTGCCTACGTCATGAATATACACGTCACAACTATGACGGCCATAACTTTATTCACATATGCCAATACAGCCACCGTGGTCTCAGTATAATTCAATTTACGGGGGCATTCTCCCTTCACCACGTTTTAAAAACAGTTGCAAATTGTTTTTAAACTCTGTTACAAATATCTGAATTCACTTGAACACGAAATTGAATTATTATTGGCTTACTCTTGGATAATATTTCCTCTATGTTCCTTAATCATAAGTCTCTTCTTCTCTGGGTTGTGTGTGGCTAATGGATTCTCTCCTCTCTACTTTCTCTTCTGTCCTGTATTCCTGTTTTCCAAATTCTGCTGGCTTGTAGAAGGACCAGGATCGATCACTACATCCTGTCTTTTCTTCTGGTTTTCAGCTTCCTTCTCTCTTAACTCCTTCAAATACTGCTGACTTTCTTTCTCTCTCTCTTGATACTTGTCCGGTGTCATAATCTGACCTTGACAATTTTGATTCCGATTCTGGTACTGGTTATTTCTGTTGTAGTTCCTATTGTACCCATTGTTATTATAATATATACCTCTTCCGTTATTATAGTTCCCTCTATTGTTATTCCAGCCTCGTCTTTGCTGATATGGACGGTGACCTTGTGATCTGTTGTTGCGAAAATAATTGTTCCTGTGAGGACCTACATTATCAGTTTTCTCTTCAGCAGGCGTATCAGTTTGCTGAACTTGATCCATGTAGACTGTATTAATGTCTTTGAATTCGTGCCTCTGACCTTATTGAATCAAATTTGGCACCGGACTCGTGTAATCAAGCCTTCTCAATAGTTCGTCCATACTGGTCAAATCCCTTATATTTGACGATATAATAAGCCTTCTTACCTCAACAGGTAGCATACGTGAAATAGCATCTATCAACTGCTCTGTCGACAATGGGGGTTGTAAAAATCTCAAGCGCGATAACTGGCTCGTGAAGAAATCAGCGTACCGTGTTGGAAGAGTACCCGAATACTTCCTCAAGTATACCTCAGCTCTTAATGAATTTTGTGCTTCTATTGACCAGAATCGTTTTATCAGTGCCTCTGCAAATTCATCGAAATTACTAAAAGTGTACCGAAATGCTCTGAACCACTCAAGAGGTCCTCCAGCTAGAAATCTTTCTACGATTCTCATTTCTCTTTCTCTAGGAATATGGGCTTCAATAAAATAGTCTTTCAGGTTTCTGATATACTCTATCGGTGTTAAAATATCTGTATTACTAAATTTCTGAGGCTTGTCCTCAAAGTTTCGGATGACTGTCACATTTCTTGGATATGAATCCATGTAATTCTTCCCACTATCACGATATTTCCATTCAGGTTCAATATTCCTATCGTCTTCTTCTTCCCGGAATCTGAATATACGTTCCTCAGGACTACTATCTCTCTCTTCAGTAGCGAGGTTACATCTTCTCACGTAATTCCTATTATCTTCACAAGTCAACCCTTCTGGATCCTTATCTGTGATTTCCGTGATGACTTTCCTAATCAACTCTTCTTTATACGTTTCCATCATGCTAGCTTCTCCTAGGTTCAAATTCTGAAGTTTGCTCGACGTTTCATTGACATCAGAGACAATCTTATGAATTTGTTCCTCTAACGCGGATTTTAATGCTTGCACGTCCTGAGTTATTTGAGTTCTATCCTCTACCTGCTTTTCGGATAGCGAATCCATCCTTATATTCAAGTCCTTTCTAATTTGAACTACCTCATTATTTATATCTACCTGTGTACTGGCATGTTTTCGTTCAATTCGCTCCTGAATCTGATTGACATGTTCCCCACTTGACTTGTTCCATTCATCTTTCCAAACCGTTACATTTGCAGTTAACATTTCAGCAATATCTACTTCAATGTCTTCCTTAAGTAAACGATTATGATCTAAGACTTGGGTCCTCATGACCTCTACATCATGTTTTAATCCAGCTAGTGAAGCTGTTGTCCTAACAGACTCGTCAACCAATCTAGTTGTTAAAGCACTAATGTTACGAGTACAAAGCGTTTTTGAAGTTTCAATCTCTTCTCTAACCTTATTAACATCAGTTTGAACTTTGGCAATGTCAACAAAAACTGTATTAACTTCTATTTGCACCTTATTGATATCGCTTTGCATATCATTAACATCAGACTGCATATTATTTATATCTACTTGAACGTTTGACACATCGGTTCGAACATTTCTAATCTCTCTTTGAACTTCTTCTACCTTGTCTTGTACAGTAGCAACATCATTCCTAACAACGATTACTTCTGCTCTAGCACATGAAATATCACCCCGGACATTAGCAACATCAAGATTCAACATATTAAGGTCCTTATGTACATTGGAAACATCAATCTTAACATCTGAGACATCTTTATGCACATTGGATAAATCTACTTTAACATCTGAGACATCCTTATGGACATTGGACAAATCATTATGGACATTGGACAAATCTGTGCGCATGTCACTTACAGCATTCTCGAATCCCTTGGTACTGGTCTGTAAACGCGACACATTATTTTCCAAGTTTGCAGAACTGGTCTGAAGAACTTTCAAACTTTCACCCAGCCTAATAGACAAATTACTAGCAATCTCCTCCAACATCTTTCTCATACTCTCATCTGCCATCTCAATAATATTTCAATAATAGACTGCGTTAGGGACATACATCAAATAGAGCAAGATAACAACATCTGAGCAACGCCTTTCACCATATATAAAGTTTGAGCAATTTTCTGTCTTAAATCTAACTTATAATTAGCTTATCACTAACTTCATAAACACCCCATGTTGAAACAAACTCAAGCACATGTTCAAATTTCTTTGGTTCATTTTAAATATCCTAACACAAATAATTTACATTTACAATCCAAATAGTTTAATTTTATCTTTAATATGACTAAACATGTCATAAGCCGGTCAAATAAAATAAGACTCCAGATCATAGGCGATTTTTCTAAGTTTCCAGCCTATTTAACCTCTCTCAGGTTGTATAAGATCTGATCTTTTCTGAGAGTAATTTTCCTAATACAATACAACATTAATCCCTATATAATCACACTCTCAAATTCTACAATTGGCCAAGATCTCTAAAAAAGAATCAACCTCTTTATTTGAGTCTTCACAATCCCATTGACATCTATAACTTGGTAATCCAATGTTATTCGAGCCATCCGAGATTCGAGTCAATCGAGCCAATCGATCCCCACGGATTAGGGTCACCAATGCTACTGGCGTTCAACCTGGTAATCCAGTTTTGCAGATCCCCACGTTGGGCGCCAATCCTTCTGTCCCCGATAATCCGGATAGTAGGCTGTCAGATATCCGCCCCCTCAATCGGATTGCCAATAATCAATCGCACCGGCACAGCTACATCAATGAAAATGGCACTGACAGATACTACCGAGATTAGAGCACAGTAGTTAACATGAAATTATTGTGGAACACACCAAAATATACGGGGGTTCATACTTACCTTTTACTTACCTATTCAATTTAATCTCGGGTCTGGGTTTTCAACTGGATCACTTAATAGTATGCCCTCACAATAACCTCCACCACGATATTTAAAATGAACCAAGTCGGAGACCAGAAAATTTAAACTGCACAATAATTTATTTCACATAAAGAAAAATTTTTAACAAAATTTAACAACAAAATATACGTGGCATTCAGAAGCCATCAATGATGCAATCATGTCCTCCTCTAGGACTGTAGTAATCAAATACAAAAATTCCTGCTTTCTAGCTTCAAAAACGTAAGAATAACAACACTGCAAATTGGAGTGGATAAGGGATTTGGGATGAGACATATAGCATTTGTTTCCTTGTTCATGAACTTCACATTTAGTTCATTGACACACATTTTATTTATAACCGCAAGGCTGCTATGTAGTTGACCTTGGCCTCCATTATTCAGTTATTGGAACACCTGCGATACACCCTGCACCGTGTCGCATGCTTGCTTCGTCAAATGGACGCACCTGTCCAACCAATGTTAGCATATGCTAGTTACCTCAGAGCCTAGCTCCTTTTCAAAACACTTTAAATGTTCACATCTCAACTCAAATATTATCACGCAAATCTTTTAAATGCTCCGTTCAAATATCAATGGATTACTCTAATAATCCCAAATCTTGTTTAATTGTATATTCCAATTGTTGAACTAGCGTTGTTTAGAGTATAATAACGAAAACGCTTAATGTTTATAACAAAATGTTCATTAATTCTTTATAACATTTTAAATTGTTTATAACATTGTCAAACGACAATTGAAAAATTTATACACGCCTCTATTAATCCCGTTCGTTTCAAATTATTATTAAAGATACTTACATAGTTATTTACATTATTTATATTATTTATATTAGAAATACATTAACCACACGTTTATCCGGTTGATATTTACTTAAATCGTGGTGATATAATCGACCAATGAAGGTTACTTATATTTAAATTTTAGATTCAGGTTTAATAAGATTTAATAATTATTATTTGTGACGGTAACCTCCATTCAAAATCTTTATCTCAAATTATTTAAACACTCTTGTTAATTTTAACAGTAACTTCACATGAATAATTTTCAATGGATCTGAACAATACACTCAGCGGAAAAATACCTCGCTCAAAACGCACAAAATTGCACAAAATTGGCCCATAATTCATCATATATCTCATTATATATGGCATCCAAATCTTCCACAATACACACAAAAACCTCCACTTATAAATTCATCATCATTATCAATATTACTGTGGAAACCTCCTTCACTTATTAAAAGGCATTATTCATCAGCGACTTTTACACGTCCACTGAACTAACGATTATACATCCATAGTTCCTCTTTAAAAATTCTTATATTCATCAATTGTATCGAAAACTGTTATTATATTTAACCTTCGTGGGTTTCATTCATGAAGCGATATGAAGTAAAAAATTTCCAGTCACAAATAAATTTAATATCAAATACGACAAGACTCGCCTCCCTGGTCTATCAAAATTGAGATTAATATCCTCAAAGTATCGCAGTATAAAAATACTATCTTCAATCAAAATTCATCTAAACTGCATAAATAGTCGAATAGAATACAATTAGACTGTGAACTGCAAACATTATTGTTCCAATCTAGAATTGAGAAAAACTCCTATCAAATGTTCATTACTATAGTGTACTCAATAAATCGAACTCAAAGTTCATATTTCATAAAATTGTCTATAACGCAATGGTATTTCTGAATTGACGATAAATGTCTATGTTGCAATCATGTTCATAAAACGACTAGTATTTCCAAGATCGTCGATATATTCGTGAAGATTTTAACGCTCTAAAATCTTTTAATCATTCTTCCTTCATGCGGACGACAGAAAATTGGTCAAAGTAATTTACTGAAAAGAATTACTTTAATAAAATGACACGCTGTCTGAATTCAAATTTGCCAAAGAAAATCGTTAACTATACAGTCAAGTCGTGACTACAAAAATATGCAAATTACTGAAAGAATATATAATATCAGTCTCAACTGATCCAAAATTATTTAAATATGCCAATGACATAATAATGTCTCAATAAATCGTAGAAAAAGGCATAAATCAGCAAAGTGTACAGAGTACAGAAATATCAAGCAAGAATATGGGGCAAAATATATGGGACAGAAAATATGGGAAAAATGGTTGCTCAGATATCGCTAAATGGCTCAAATAAATCAAGAAACGTTCACGACTACCTTATCTGTTGATTGAAGTTCTAGAGGAAATTTTCCAAAGAAGACTGCTGTTGGTTCCATTTCACCACAGTAAAGATGTGCACCGACCTCGAACCTGGAACCTGCGCCCTCGGAGAATAGAACAGCTTCCTCCTCCGGAAATCGCACTGCTCCGTGTAGACGATAGACATCCTTCTGGCAAAACTCTTCTGTGTAAGCCGGGTCCACCCTGGCCTCTCTTGAAAGTTCCCTGAAGTTCTGGTAGAAATTCGCCATGACGTTCATTGCAATTATTTCCGCAGAAATGTTCATAATTGTGGAGTATGAAGATATTTCCACTGCCATTTGATGTAATTCAGCGATGGATTACGATGCATGAGTGTAGTTGGATGTTCACTACATGCTCGCTTTTGTAGAATGACGATTAACGACGCTCCATGTTGCCATTTCACTCCATCGATGTATGTCCCAATTGCATTAAAGTTTTAGTCTTCCATCTCCACTTCCGTTATAATAATAGTCGAAAGTACTGCCAGATTATATCGTTCCATTGTAGAATGTAGCGTTGTATCACCAAATGTAATCTTCAATATCACGGTTGCAACACACGTGTCTGCCGTAGCGTAGAATGTGGTATTATAAAAGTGCTTCTCAGGTGTCGAGAAAATCACTTTTGTCTGCAGTCTTAAAATGCGAATATCTTCCAAAGTATAATAGTGAAAATGTTCAACTTTCGCACACGCCTCAATATTGTAATGCACAATTGAATTAGCATAAATGCAGTAGCTAACTCTTGATAGATAATCTTGTAGACTCGTTTATGTGTGCGCTCCAACTTCGCCTAGTTTTAGTAACCGTAAAATTGCACTGCTGCACGCTCAGTGCTTGTTGGATGCGGTGGGCTCTGCCACGCTTGCTAATGACGACTTGCTTCACTGAATAATATATACTTGTTCTATCAGAATTAAGAACTCGAAGTCTGACAATATGAGAATGAGAAATGAGCGCCTCCTCTCTGCTGTGCAAGGCCTTTTATCAACTTCTTAAGGGGCGTATCCATCCCTACCATAGCTTGTTCCTCCGTCATTGCTAGAAGTTCTAACTTTGGCTATACTTGACGGATTTTCAAATTTCAAAAACTCATAATTAATTTCTTCATAATTCCTAATCAATGCCATAACTGAAAAAAAAATAGATTTCCACAATTCTGCATGCCAAATGTTATTAAATACGGTAGTTTCAGTAATCTCCGTCTCCCTCCAAGCTATCATTCATTGGTTCGAGCCTCTCCTCCAATAGCGTAACTTCTTCCTCAGCACGTTTACTTGCTTCCCTGCGACTGCGTCGTAAATCTCAGATCCTTCTCGAACAAAAACGTGACGTCACCATGAATCTCAGCTCATCCAGCCTACTTGCATGAAGTCTGCGTCATCCGTGCCTACGTCATGAATATACACGTCACAACTATGACGGCCATAACTTTATTCACATATGCCAATACAGCCACCGTGGTCTCAGTATAATTCAATTTACGGGGGCATTCTCCCTTCACCACGTTTTAAAAACAGTTGCAAATTGTTTTTAAACTCTGTTACAAATATCTGAATTCACTTGAACACGAAATTGAATTATTATTGGCTTACTCTTGGATAATATTTCCTCTATGTTCCTTAATCATAAGTCTCTTCTTCTCTGGGTTGTGTGTGGCTAATGGATTCTCTCCTCTCTACTTTCTCTTCTGTCCTGTATTCCTGTTTTCCAAATTCTGCTGGCTTGTAGAAGGACCAGGATCGATCACTACATCCTGTCTTTTCTTCTGGTTTTCAGCTTCCTTCTCTCTTAACTCCTTCAAATACTGCTGACTTTCTTTCTCTCTCTCTTGATACTTGTCCGGTGTCATAATCTGACCTTGACAATTTTGATTCCGATTCTGGTACTGGTTATTTCTGTTGTAGTTCCTATTGTACCCATTGTTATTATAATATATACCTCTTCCGTTATTATAGTTCCCTCTATTGTTATTCCAGCCTCGTCTTTGCTGATATGGACGGTGACCTTGTGATCTGTTGTTGCGAAAATAATTGTTCCTGTGAGGACCTACATTTTCAGTTTTCTCTTCAGCAGGCGTATCAGTTTGCTGAACTTGATCCATGTAGACTGTATTAATGTCTTTGAATTCGTGCCTCTGACCTTATTGAATCAAATTTGGCACCGGACTCGTGTAATCAAGCCTTCTCAATAGTTCGTCCATACTGGTCAAATCCCTTATATTTGACGATATAATAAGCCTTCTTACCTCAACAGGTAGCATACGTGAAATAGCATCTATCAACTGCTCTGTCGACAATGGGGGTTGTAAAAATCTCAAGCGCGATAACTGGCTCGTGAAGAAATCAGCGTACCGTGTTGGAAGAGTACCCGAATACTTCCTCAAGTATACCTCAGCTCTTAATGAATTTTGTGCTTCTATTGACCAGAATCGTTTTATCAGTGCCTCTGCAAATTCATCGAAATTACTAAAAGTGTACCGAAATGCTCTGAACCACTCAAGAGGTCCTCCAGCTAGAAATCTTTCTACGATTCTCATTTCTCTTTCTCTAGGAATATGGGCTTCAATAAAATAGTCTTTCAGGTTTCTGATATACTCTATCGGTGTTAAAATATCTGTATTACTAAATTTCTGAGGCTTGTCCTCAAAGTTTCGGATGACTGTCACATTTCTTGGATATGAATCCATGTAATTCTTCCCACTATCACGATATTTCCATTCAGGTTCAATATTCCTATCGTCTTCTTCTTCCCGGAATCTGAATATACGTTCCTCAGGACTACTATCTCTCTCTTCAGTAGCGAGGTTACATCTTCTCACGTAATTCCTATTATCTTCACAAGTCAACCCTTCTGGATCCTTATCTGTGATTTCCGTGATGACTTTCCTAATCAACTCTTCTTTATACGTTTCCATCATGCTAGCTTCTCCTAGGTTCAAATTCTGAAGTTTGCTCGACGTTTCATTGACATCAGAGACAATCTTATGAATTTGTTCCTCTAACGCGGATTTTAATGCTTGCACGTCCTGAGTTATTTGAGTTCTATCCTCTACCTGCTTTTCGGATAGCGAATCCATCCTTATATTCAAGTCCTTTCTAATTTGAACTACCTCATTATTTATATCTACCTGTGTACTGGCAAGTTTTCGTTCAATTCGCTCCTGAATCTGATTGACATGTTCCCCACTTGACTTGTTCCATTCATCTTTCCAAACCGTTACATTTGCAGTTAACATTTCAGCAATATCTACTTCAATGTCTTCCTTAAGTAAACGATTATGATCTAAGACTTGGGTCCTCATGACCTCTACATCATGTTTTAATCCAGCTAGTGAAGCTGTTGTCCTAACAGACTCGTCAACCAATCTAGTTGTTAAAGCACTAATGTTACGAGTACAAAGCGTTTTTGAAGTTTCAATCTCTTCTCTAACCTTATTAACATCAGTTTGAACTTTGGCAATGTCAACAAAAACTGTATTAACTTCTATTTGCACCTTATTGATATCGCTTTGCATATCATTAACATCAGACTGCATATTATTTATATCTACTTGAACGTTTGACACATCGGTTCGAACATTTCTAATCTCTCTTTGAACTTCTTCTACCTTGTCTTGTACAGTAGCAACATCATTCCTAACAACGATTACTTCTGCTCTAGCACATGAAATATCACCCCGGACATTAGCAACATCAAGATTCAACATATTAAGGTCCTTATGTACATTGGAAACATCAATCTTAACATCTGAGACATCTTTATGCACATTGGATAAATCTACTTTAACATCTGAGACATCCTTATGGACATTGGACAAATCATTATGGACATTGGACAAATCTGTGCGCATGTCACTTACAGCATTCTCGAATCCCTTGGTACTGGTCTGTAAACGCGACACATTATTTTCCAAGTTTGCAGAACTGGTCTGAAGAACTTTCAAACTTTCACCCAGCCTAATAGACAAATTACTAGCAATCTCCTCCAACATCTTTCTCATACTCTCATCTGCCATCTCAATAATATTTCAATAATAGACTGCGTTAGGGACATACATCAAATAGAGCAAGATAACAACATCTGAGCAACGCCTTTCACCATATATAAAGTTTGAGCAATTTTCTGTCTTAAATCTAACTTATAATTAGCTTATCACTAACTTCATAAACACCCCATGTTGAAACAAACTCAAGCACATGTTCAAATTTCTTTGGTTCATTTTAAATATCCTAACACAAATAATTTACATTTACAATCCAAATAGTTTAATTTTATCTTTAATATGACTAAACATGTCATAAGCCGGTCAAATAAAATAAGACTCCAGATCATAGGCGATTTTTCTAAGTTTCCAGCCTATTTAACCTCTCTCAGGTTGTATAAGATCTGATCTTTTCTGAGAGTAATTTTCCTAATACAATACAACATTAATCCCTATATAATCACACTCTCAAATTCTACAATTGGCCAAGATCTCTAAAAAAGAATCAACCTCTTTATTTGAGTCTTCACAATCCCATTGACATCTATAACTTGGTAATCCAATGTTATTCGAGCCATCCGAGATTCGAGTCAATCGAGCCAATCGATCCCCACGGATTAGGGTCACCAATGCTACTGGCGTTCAACCTGGTAATCCAGTTTTGCAGATCCCCACGTTGGGCGCCAATCCTTCTGTCCCCGATAATCCGGATAGTAGGCTGTCAGATATCCGCCCCCTCAATCGGATTGCCAATAATCAATCGCACCGGCACAGCTACATCAATGAAAATGGCACTGACAGATACTACCGAGATTAGAGCACAGTAGTTAACATGAAATTATTGTGGAACACACCAAAATATACGGGGGTTCATACTTACCTTTTACTTACCTATTCAATTTAATCTCGGGTCTGGGTTTTCAACTGGATCACTTAATAGTATGCCCTCACAATAACCTCCACCACGATATTTAAAATGAACCAAGTCGGAGACCAGAAAATTTAAACTGCACAATAATTTATTTCACATAAAGAAAAATTTTTAACAAAATTTAACAACAAAATATACGTGGCATTCAGAAGCCATCAATGATGCAATCATGTCCTCCTCTAGGACTGTAGTAATCAAATACAAAAATTCCTGCTTTCTAGCTTCAAAAACGTAAGAATAACAACACTGCAAATTGGAGTGGATAAGGGATTTGGGATGAGACATATAGCATTTGTTTCCTTGTTCATGAACTTCACATCTAGTTCATTGACACACATTTTATTTATAACCGCAAGGCTGCTATGTAGTTGACCTTGGCCTCCATTATTCAGTTATTGGAACACCTGCGATACACCCTGCACCGTGTCGCATGCTTGCTTCGTCAAATGGACGCACCTGTCCAACCAATGTTAGCATATGCTAGTTACCTCAGAGCCTAGCTCCTTTTCAAAACACTTTAAATGTTCACATCTCAACTCAAATATTATCACGCAAATCTTTTAAATGCTCCGTTCAAATATCAATGGATTACTCTAATAATCCCAAATCTTGTTTAATTGTATATTCCAATTGTTGAACTAGCGTTGTTTAGAGTATAATAACGAAAACGCTTAATGTTTATAACAAAATGTTCATTAATTCTTTATAACATTTTAAATTGTTTATAACATTGTCAAACGACAATTGAAAAATTTATACACGCCTCTATTAATCCCGTTCGTTTCAAATTATTATTAAAGATACTTACATAGTTATTTACATTATTTATATTATTTATATTAGAAATACATTAACCACACGTTTATCCGGTTGATATTTACTTAAATCGTGGTGATATAATCGACCAATGAAGGTTACTTATATTTAAATTTTAGATTCAGGTTTAATAAGATTTAATAATTATTATTTGTGACGGTAACCTCCATTCAAAATCTTTATCTCAAATTATTTAAACACTCTTGTTAATTTTAACAGTAACTTCACATGAATAATTTTCAATGGATCTGAACAATACACTCAGCGGAAAAATACCTCGCTCAAAACGCACAAAATTGCACAAAATTGGCCCATAATTCATCATATATCTCATTATATATGGCATCCAAATCTTCCACAATACACACAAAAACCTCCACTTATAAATTCATCATCATTATCAATATTACTGTGGAAACCTCCTTCACTTATTAAAAGGCATTATTCATCAGCGACTTTTACACGTCCACTGAACTAACGATTATACATCCATAGTTCCTCTTTAAAAATTCTTATATTCATCAATTGTATCGAAAACTGTTATTATATTTAACCTTCGTGGGTTTCATTCATGAAGCGATATGAAGTAAAAAATTTCCAGTCACAAATAAATTTAATATCAAATACGACAAGACTCGCCTCCCTGGTCTATCAAAATTGAGATTAATATCCTCAAAGTATCGCAGTATAAAAATACTATCTTCAATCAAAATTCATCTAAACTGCATAAATAGTCGAATAGAATACAATTAGACTGTGAACTGCAAACATTATTGTTCCAATCTAGAATTGAGAAAAACTCCTATCAAATGTTCATTACTATAGTGTACTCAATAAATCGAACTCAAAGTTCATATTTCATAAAATTGTCTATAACGCAATGGTATTTCTGAATTGACGATAAATGTCTATGTTGCAATCATGTTCATAAAACGACTAGTATTTCCAAGATCGTCGATATATTCGTGAAGATTTTAACGCTCTAAAATCTTTTAATCATTCTTCCTTCATGCGGACGACAGAAAATTGGTCAAAGTAATTTACTGAAAAGAATTACTTTAATAAAATGACACGCTGTCTGAATTCAAATTTGCCAAAGAAAATCGTTAACTATACAGTCAAGTCGTGACTACAAAAATATGCAAATTACTGAAAGAATATATAATATCAGTCTCAACTGATCCAAAATTATTTAAATATGCCAATGACATAATAATGTCTCAATAAATCGTAGAAAAAGGCATAAATCAGCAAAGTGTACAGAGTACAGAAATATCAAGCAAGAATATGGGGCAAAATATATGGGACAGAAAATATGGGAAAAATGGTTGCTCAGATATCGCTAAATGGCTCAAATAAATCAAGAAACGTTCACGACTACCTTATCTGTTGATTGAAGTTCTAGAGGAAATTTTCCAAAGAAGACTGCTGTTGGTTCCATTTCACCACAGTAAAGATGTGCACCGACCTCGAACCTGGAACCTGCGCCCTCGGAGAATAGAACAGCTTCCTCCTCCGGAAATCGCACTGCTCCGTGTAGACGATAGACATCCTTCTGGCAAAACTCTTCTGTGTAAGCCGGGTCCACCCTGGCCTCTCTTGAAAGTTCCCTGAAGTTCTGGTAGAAATTCGCCATGACGTTCATTGCAATTATTTCCGCAGAAATGTTCATAATTGTGGAGTATGAAGATATTTCCACTGCCATTTGATGTAATTCAGCGATGGATTACGATGCATGAGTGTAGTTGGATGTTCACTACATGCTCGCTTTTGTAGAATGACGATTAACGACGCTCCATGTTGCCATTTCACTCCATCGATGTATGTCCCAATTGCATTAAAGTTTTAGTCTTCCATCTCCACTTCCGTTATAATAATAGTCGAAAGTACTGCCAGATTATATCGTTCCATTGTAGAATGTAGCGTTGTATCACCAAATGTAATCTTCAATATCACGGTTGCAACACACGTGTCTGCCGTAGCGTAGAATGTGGTATTATAAAAGTGCTTCTCAGGTGTCGAGAAAATCACTTTTGTCTGCAGTCTTAAAATGCGAATATCTTCCAAAGTATAATAGTGAAAATGTTCAACTTTCGCACACGCCTCAATATTGTAATGCACAATTGAATTAGCATAAATGCAGTAGCTAACTCTTGATAGATAATCTTGTAGACTCGTTTATGTGTGCGCTCCAACTTCGCCTAGTTTTAGTAACCGTAAAATTGCACTGCTGCACGCTCAGTGCTTGTTGGATGCGGTGGGCTCTGCCACGCTTGCTAATGACGACTTGCTTCACTGAATAATATATACTTGTTCTATCAGAATTAAGAACTCGAAGTCTGACAATATGAGAATGAGAAATGAGCGCCTCCTCTCTGCTGTGCAAGGCCTTTTATCAACTTCTTAAGGGGCGTATCCATCCCTACCATAGCTTGTTCCTCCGTCATTGCTAGAAGTTCTAACTTTGGCTATACTTGACGGATTTTCAAATTTCAAAAACTCATAATTAATTTCTTCATAATTCCTAATCAATGCCATAACTGAAAAAAAAAATAGATTTCCACAATTCTGCATGCCAAATGTTATTAAATACGGTAGTTTCAGTAATCTCCGTCTCCCTCCAAGCTATCATTCATTGGTTCGAGCCTCTCCTCCAATAGCGTAACTTCTTCCTCAGCACGTTTACTTGCTTCCCTGCGACTGCGTCGTAAATCTCAGATCCTTCTCGAACAAAAACGTGACGTCACCATGAATCTCAGCTCATCCAGCCTACTTGCATGAAGTCTGCGTCATCCGTGCCTACGTCATGAATATACACGTCACAACTATGACGGCCATAACTTTATTCACATATGCCAATACAGCCACCGTGGTCTCAGTATAATTCAATTTACGGGGGCATTCTCCCTTCACCACGTTTTAAAAACAGTTGCAAATTGTTTTTAAACTCTGTTACAAATATCTGAATTCACTTGAACACGAAATTGAATTATTATTGGCTTACTCTTGGATAATATTTCCTCTATGTTCCTTAATCATAAGTCTCTTCTTCTCTGGGTTGTGTGTGGCTAATGGATTCTCTCCTCTCTACTTTCTCTTCTGTCCTGTATTCCTGTTTTCCAAATTCTGCTGGCTTGTAGAAGGACCAGGATCGATCACTACATCCTGTCTTTTCTTCTGGTTTTCAGCTTCCTTCTCTCTTAACTCCTTCAAATACTGCTGACTTTCTTTCTCTCTCTCTTGATACTTGTCCGGTGTCATAATCTGACCTTGACAATTTTGATTCCGATTCTGGTACTGGTTATTTCTGTTGTAGTTCCTATTGTACCCATTGTTATTATAATATATACCTCTTCCGTTATTATAGTTCCCTCTATTGTTATTCCAGCCTCGTCTTTGCTGATATGGACGGTGACCTTGTGATCTGTTGTTGCGAAAATAATTGTTCCTGTGAGGACCTACATTTTCAGTTTTCTCTTCAGCAGGCGTATCAGTTTGCTGAACTTGATCCATGTAGACTGTATTAATGTCTTTGAATTCGTGCCTCTGACCTTATTGAATCAAATTTGGCACCGGACTCGTGTAATCAAGCCTTCTCAATAGTTCGTCCATACTGGTCAAATCCCTTATATTTGACGATATAATAAGCCTTCTTACCTCAACAGGTAGCATACGTGAAATAGCATCTATCAACTGCTCTGTCGACAATGGGGGTTGTAAAAATCTCAAGCGCGATAACTGGCTCGTGAAGAAATCAGCGTACCGTGTTGGAAGAGTACCCGAATACTTCCTCAAGTATACCTCAGCTCTTAATG